>SJXO01001791.1:54757-259454 GCA_006408615.1 Connochaetes taurinus | reverse complement strand
GTCCATCCGAAGAGCCAGGACGTCGACAGCGAACCAAGAGCTGCTGGCAACGAGGAAGGAAGAGCGGGAGGTCCGGGGCGCGCGGGAGGGCGGGACCGCCCCCAATTAAAGCTTTCCTCCTGAGCTCCGAGTGACCCAGCCTGACCTCCAGCCTGACCTCCAGCCTGACCTCCAGCCGCGACCGGCAGGGGCGCCTGGCACCTCCGCGGCCTCTGCGACGCGCCTTCTGGGCGCCTGTTTCCCCTGCACTGTCTGTCCTGCTTTATGAGGCAACTATACATTGAGGGCATTACCTGGTTCCAGTGTGTATAGAAATCATCATTTACTCTGTAGATTAAAATAATGCAAAAAAAAAAAAAAAAAAACCCCACAAAAAACAAAAGCAACACTGTGAATAGCAGTACCCTGGTCCTCTCGCCCTGACAGCGAGTCCTGGGCATTCGTCCCGACCAAGGTGGGTGCGCCAGATGTCTCGTAGAGCAGTAGTGCTGTGTCTCAGCCTAAGCCACGAGGGTCTCAAGAATTGCAGAAGGGAGGACGAACAGCTGTTTCATGCCAGTAAGCGGCCAAAAGATCAGCAACGCCATCTGCTGTGGCGAAGGTCCCCAGCTCACCCTCTCCCATCCTGCCCAACCTGGAGATGACGTTCAGTCCAGAACAAAAGAACAGGGCTGACTTAGAATAGAGTTGGGGAGACTTTAATAAAAATAGTTTCTCACAGAGTGCTTTCCCCACACACCAAGGCAGTGTTGCTGGAAACAGAATGGTTTTCGAATGCTTATATCTGAAAATAGGTAAACCCATGCATCATGGGGGTCCAGAAAGAAACCAGTACAACTATTCTGTTTCGAGGATGAGGGACAATCCTAACCCAGCATGATAATGCAAAGTACAGATTTTTCACATTAGTACAAATCCACTAAAAACAAAGACTATTACACCTCTGCAAAATCCCCTTTATATCATACCAGTAGGGTTAACTCTTAGGCAAAGTTTTCTGCTTTGACTATGATGGTAGACATTAGTTATTGTTGGTGGGTTTTTCTTTTTTTTCTAGATTTCCTACTGACATGATATAAACAAGTAATATATATATGTTTAAATATTAGAAAAAGCAAAGAAAAATGAATCTGCATTCATTTCACACCAGGGGTATAGAATTTAAAAATACTGTTAAGTTGCACTCGGCCATCATTTCTCTAGTGGAGTTGTGAAATACTAACAGCCTTCAGTATTCACCATAAGGCTGAAAGGAGTTGATGTTTTACCTTTAAAACAAGATTTATCAGGGGTATATATAAATATATGTATATTGTATATATGTTAGAAAGATTAAGAGTATAACTTATAAAAAGAAAATCTATATAAAATAATTATATATCCATCCCGTGTTACATGTTATCATTAAGTTGGTAACAAATGGCATAAAAATAGCTGTGCCTTTAATTTGTGGTAAAGGCTATTTGCTTTTTCCCATAGAAGCTAATACATACCTATCGCCTATGATGGGGTTTGATGCAGCCAGTCTGTTGCATTAATAAGAATAATAACACTCAAACTTCAAACAATGGAAGCATGTACAAATCCACTCTACCAGATTTAGGGTTAGAGGAAAAAAAAATATTTTTGAAAAGGTTTTGTAGAGAACTATTTAAAAATATACAGAAAGGCTGAGTATGGCCTTCGTGAAACTGCTCTTACCTAAAATGTAGTAGACTTTTGAGCGTCTAAAGATGCAAGGTGAAACCATTAGAGAGATGGGTATTTAGCATTTGTCATTTTATATTTAAGAAACACCCGTAGCGTGCTTGGTGCTCAACATTAAACATGGTCTTTGGAGTTCTTCTCTGCCACCCAGCTAAATTTGTCATATAAACACATCTCTAAAGCAGTTGACTTTGCATATCTTTTGTTAACCAACCAAAAGCAAAAAGGAAGAAAGGAGAGAAGGAAGGAAAGAAGGGAAAGAAGAAAAGAGAAGGTGTCCCATCAGCCTTTGGTAACAGGGGTTTCAAACCATGTCTCCTCTGCCTGCACGTGCTGGGTGGGGCTGGGGCCTGTTGGAGAGCGTCTGGCGGTGACGCGTGTGCCAGCACCTCTACGTCCTGGCACCTCTACGTCCTGGCACCTCTACGTCCTGGCCTCCGCGAGCGTTTCCTCTGTTTCACCCTCAGCGCCCCTGCTCAGCCAGGTGGAGAGCTAGCTCATGTGTTTTGTTCTTTGGGTCTGTCTGTGTCTGTGTGACCAGTTTTGGACAGTCTTGACCTTTAGTTCCTGCTTTGTCGGATCTTTTCACTGTTCACGCTGTCAGCCCGAATCCCTGTGCAACAGCATTCACGCCTCCAAAGCCTCCCCTTCTGTTGGAGAACACAGTGCTGATCGATGCAGCCTCGCGGCAGTGAACTCTGCTGTCCTTCCCCGTTCTCACCAAAGCGGAGGAGCCGGTCCACCCAAAGTCAGGGCCTGTGCAATCGAGGGGTCCTGGATCACGAGACGTGACTAACTTTAATGATTTGCTGGGAGACAAATAAATCAGCCATATTTTCTCCATCAGCCATATGAGAAACCTCAGAAACACCTAAATCCCTTCAGCTTCACTTCACTATGGAACCATTTTTGTTTAAATGGTCTTTAAAGTTGGAGTTGTAATCATCCGTTGTCTTTACTCACTACCTAATAAAGGATGAAGCCTAACCATAGAACTTAAGGCTGGATTCTCTGTGAGTTGTTTCCCCACAGGCCATGTATTTATCAAGGCCAGATCCGTATCTATCATGGTTCAAGCTGCTATCAAGTTCTATCCTTTCCCTGAGGGAACTTCTTTTCATGAATAAAGATCAGATTGGTCAGCAGTGGTGCTCTGAACATCCCAGGCAGGCTCTGACTTTACAGTTTTATGTCCCTTCTCACGCCACATACCCACGGGCAAGGGAGTGATAGACAGGCATCTCTGACCTCATTTCAAACAAATATAAATGCATTGCAAGAGCCAAATGCTTCAGGAAAAAGCATTGTTGCACCTCATCCAGATTACCCAGGCATATGGACACAGTCGTTGGGAAGGCACTGTATTTCTCTTCTGAGAAAATAGGTGACAAATCACTCCTCTCCCTGGTCCTGAACTTTGAAGAGTGGTCGTTCTATACACATAAGCAAACACTGTTGGCTTTTGGCCCTCAATATCATCACCGCCTCATCTCAGAGGACGGCAGTCTTCAGGTCCCGTAGGGTTTCTGTTTTTCACTTGCAATAATTTATTGCCATTATCAGAGATATACTTTGGTTTTTTGAAAGGTGCTCCATATTTTGTTGCCAAGGAACTGTTTAGCCAAGAGAACTTTTATACTTACTTGGAAATTAAAAGGACAGGAAATCATAACACAAAGGAATAAAAGTGAAAAGGCTTAAAACCAGGATTATTCAGTGTTTATTGTGGATGTGCTCATGTATGTTTCCAAGGCACAAAACCATTACATGGTGGTTATGGGCAGCGAGTTTCACTTGCCATTAATGCTTTAGATTAATATCTTTGTTTCCACACCATAGAATATTTCAACTTTCCTGAAGAAATCAGATCAAAAAGCTAAAAAAAAAACGAATGGTTTAGAGAGAAAACTTCCTTCAAATCTCAGTTGACCTCGGGAACAACCTCCCTTTATTGCATGGATGGCATCACATTTGTCCCTCTTGGCACACAGGTGGCGCTAGCGGTAAAGAACGCACCTGCCAATGCAGGAGTTCGATCCCTGGGCTGGGACGATCCCCTGGAGGAGGGCATGGCAACCTGCTCCAGTATTCTTTCCTGGAGAATCCCATGGACACAGGAGCCTGGCAGGCTGCAGTCCCTGGAGTCGCAGAGTCAGACACAACTAAAGCCACTTAGCAGAGCACAGTACACAGGAGGTGTCCATGAAGGAGTGAGGAAAACAAGGAGCCTGAAGGAAGTCAAGCTTTGCTGCCCTGTGGCACGTGGGATCTTCCCGGACAGAGATCGAAACCGCACCCCTCGCATTACAAGTGAAAGTCGTTCAGTCGTGTCCGACTCTGTGACCCCATGGACTATCCAGCCCACGGAATCCTCCAGGCCAGCATACTGGAGTGGGTAGCCTTTCCCTTCTCCAGGCATCTTCCCAACCCAGGGATCCAACCCAGGTGTCCCACGTTGCAAGGCAGATTCTCAACCAATGGACCACCAAGGAAGGCCCTAGGAATGAGGAAAAACAGGGGCCCGAAAGAACTCAGGGTTTCTGCCCAGCAGGTAACATTTCAAGAGTCAATAAATGCTTTGGCAATCATTTCTTCATCAGGAATGTGAGTGAGAGTGAGTAGAGACTGAACTGGTTAAATATTCCTGCATTAAAAAAGATACTTTTCTCATCCTCACTGCTTTCTTATAGCAAACCATATAGCCAGTCAAGTATTCGCATTTGCTCAGAAAAGTGCTCCGTGTTCCTTTCCTTCCTGAGGAGACATCACAGAGTAGGTCCATTCATCCGACTAACCAGAATGTAGACCCACTGACAGCTGTTGGAAAGAAAGAAAGGCTTAGTCGCTCAGTGGAGTCCCACTCTTTGCGACCCCCTGGACTGTAGCCCGCCAGGCTCCTCCGTCCATGGGCTTCTCCAGGCAAGAACACTGGGGGGGGTGCCATTTCCTCCACTAGCGGATCTTCCCGACCCAGGGGTCAAACCCAGGTCTCCCGCATTGTAGGCAGATGCTTTACAGTCTGAGCCACCAGGGAAGTCCTGACAACTATTAGGGGACTTGCTAATCACGTTAGACTCTTGCCGAGTCACTGAGGATGGACTGCCTCTGTTGTCTCAGTCTAAAACAAAAAACATCTGAATGAAACCAGTCCCAGTAACAGCAATGGAAAATCGACAGTGAGCCTGTGGAGGGGGCCACAGATACTCGCTTGCCTTCATCCTGTTCTCCTGGCTGTGCTGTCTCCCTTCCGCAGGAAGGGACCCCATCAGAGCCACTCCTAATCCCGTCCTGAGTTTGCCTGTGTTTTAGGTAAGAGCCACCCTATTTAGACCACTTCCTCCACAAACAGAGGACGTCAGTTGTGCCCTCTTGTTATTGACATAGCAAGAATTTTTTGGACTGAATCCTGACAGTGAATGTTTTGCAAAATGGTAGCTGTTGGGTTTAATTAAAATAGCAGATGTATTTGCAGAGCATCTTTTCCGGTCTTTCTACAGTGTCCTCAGTCGCGATAGCAGTTACTATCAGGAAGTGAAGTAGATGGTGTCTTTGATGAAGTCGGCATTGCCTACTTCCTTGTGCTGAGAGGGGTATCGGAGCTTCCAGGAAAAGATGGGTATGATGCCTCATCTTCCTCACGTGGCCTATAAGGTTGTTACTTCCAGAAACCGGTTTATAGCTTACCAGAATCACGAATGGTGATGGAAGACAGGTTCTGTACTGGGAAAACTTCCTCTGTGCTACTTGATCAAAAGCCCAAGTAGATTGCAAAGAATCACAGAGTTTATGTTATCAATGCGCAGACCTGAAAGGACCAAGAATTGCCTTCAGTCTGATCATCTTTCCCCGCCTCTCAGTGATGGAAGTCATTCTTCCCAGACGGTTGTCTCTAGAAAGTGCCAAAATTTCAAGTCAAATTTGATGGTTAACACAGATGACCAAGTTGAGAATAGGGTCAATAAAAAATGAGGTTATTCTCTTCATGACTGACAAGTCAACCTAAAAGTAATTTCCAAAAAGTAGAGCTAAAATGATTTGTGAGCGAAGTTATAACTAAGCATTAGTACTTGGACAGTAGCCAGGTCATAAATCACTACATCTAAATCTAAATGTGTATGGACAGAGAGATACATGCATCTTTTAAAAATGTAAGCCTCAATACCTATTTTACCTGCTACCACTTTTCAATATCTTATTTTAGAATGATTAGGTTGATTTTACTATAAGAAGAGGAGCTCTGATTTAATCTCAGTCATTTTAGGGCATTGGGGAGGTTGACAAGCAGCTGTGATATCAAGGTGCTATGCTCTCTAGCGAGGCTCTTTGCTGGCAATTTGCGTTGGGTCATGTAACTACATCATTGCATACAGCCTACGCATTTTGACCATAGGAACTGAACTCTTATCCAATCTTCTTCCACTCCAGGCAGTGTGCAGGACAAGGTAAAACAAAGCTAAAGAAAGCTGGCAAAGAGAGAATCCTTTATTGGGGGCCCAAATTGCATTTTTTTCCAGGAAAAACATTTTTTTAAGCCACTCTGTTATTTGTTCAAACTTAGTGAGACATGAATCCATTGAGAAACAACGTTATAGAGTTTTATGGAATTTTTAAGCCATGGTGAGAGTATATAGAGTTTTATTAACCACAGATAACAATATATATATCCTTGGATATTTGTCAACTCAATTAAAATAAGTCATCTTATCATTCCGGTGCTCTGATGACCTGGGGAGGGGGATAATGAGGGGTGCCACAGGAGGAAGGTCTCAGAGGGAGGGAAGTGTGCATACGTACTGCTGATTAACTTCATTCTACAACAGAACTAGCACAGCCTTGTAAAGCAATTATCTTCCAATAAAATACATTATCTTTTAATTTCAACACACAACACTAGGGCTACAGGTGGCTAATACTGGGTAGAGATCTTCCACCAAATGCCTTCTGTCTCTTGTTGACTGTGAGCTGGTACTACTAGATGGAGGAAAGTCCTCAAAATTCTAGAAAGTTTAGTTTTCATGAACTAGTCAAGAAGAATTTCTTGGTATGCCATCTGATTTTTAAGGGGATTATGGAAACATATGTGGACATGTTGGGTCCTGGGGAAAAGCCTTGCAGCCAAAGGATCAGGACACAAGGCTGACCATCACAGAATGCTGAGTGTGGTTTCCAGTTTCAACACAAAACATCTCTGAGGAAATGGAGCCAACTCGTTATTTTGATGATTCCCTTGTGGAAGAAACAAAATAATAATGGAATTACTTTATAGAGATGTGCTTTTAAAAAGGCTGAATTTAGTAAAAGCAAGTCATTTGCCTCTCAAACTTTGTTCCAAACCTGAGTCTAACTCCTCTAAATTTCAATAAAAATTTAAAAAAAAATGAACCTTATAATTACAGGTTTCATAGTCCTGCATACTATTTGAAATGGAACTGATCTGATTCCAAAGCATCATATGCAGCTATATTAGACACACAATTTTGTCCTGAAAAAAAAGAAGAAAGTTGATGGATTGTTTCAAAAAATACTGCCTTAAACACACATGAAGCTATATGCTAAGAACATCGCTTTCCTTGGGAAATTTGTTAGTCCTATTTTTTTTTTCATTTATTTTATCAGTTTAAATCTTATGCCAGTTCAACTACAATTTTTTTTACATAATTGTATGAAAATATAGTATTTAGCCAACATATGATAAGACATTCAACTGTCGCAAAAATTGGACATTTGGTTATTTTTATTTTTTAATTTTTTTCAAGTTCAGTTGATTTACAAGGTTCGGTTTGTCCCAGGTGTGCTGTAATGTGATTGCGTTATACATGCTTATATATAGATTTTTTTCAGAGGCTTTCCCACTATCGCTTATTACAAAATCGTGAAGCAGTCCAGTGGTTAAGACTTCGCCTTCCGGTGCAGGAGGGAGGGTTCGATCCCTGGTCGGGAGCTAAGCTCTAACGAACCTTGGGGCCAGAAAACCAAAACATAAAAAGAAATACTGAGTATAGATCCTGGTGCAGCTATTTTTAAATGGTGATTCTTAACAACAGAGCTACGGACAGAACCTATCAAGTGAATTGAGTGATGACCCTGGATATTTACTGACAGGAGCCAATTGGAGCCTCAGATCTAAAAATAGTCTAATCCACATGCATTTAGTGACCGCAAATTGAAGGCTGTGTTTGTTTTTGACAACTAGACTTCTAATGGGAAACTCTGGTGTGAGCATTTTAAACATTTGAATAGTATTCTCAAATTTTAAAAAATAGGTTATCATTTGTCCTACATTTGTGTAACTGAGAGCAGGGGGACCTACTTCAGGGGAAAAAAGTGTGTAATCAGGGGAAAAAAGTGTGTAATTTTTGTCCTCCTATATTCTCATAGCTCAGAGAATGCAGGCAGGGCTTTGTCCAATATCAGCTGCTTTGCAAAAGGTTTCATAAGATTTTCAGTTCAGTTCAGTCACTCAGTCCTGTCTGACTCTTTGCGACCCCATGGACAGCAGCACGCCAGGCCTCCCTGCCCATCACCAACTCCTGGAGGCCACTCAAACCCATGTCCATTGAGTCGGTGATGCCATCCAACCATCTCATCCTCTGTCGTCCCCTTCTCCTCCTGCCCTCAATCTTTCCCAGCATCAGGGTCTTTTCCAATGAGTCAGCTCTTCACATCAGGTGGCCAAAGTATTGGAGTTTCACATTCAACATTAGTCCTTCCAAAGAACACTCAGAACTGATCTCCTTTAGGATGGACTGGTTGGATCTCCTTGTAGTACAAGGGACTCTTAAGAGTCTTCTCCAACACCACAGTTCAAAAGCATCAGTTCTTTGGCACTCAGCTTTCTTTATAGTCCAACTTTCACATCCATACGTGACTACTGGTAAAACCACAGCCTTGACTAGATGGAACTTTGTGGACAAAGTAATGTCTCTGCTTTTTAATATGCTGTCTAAGTTGGTCATAACTTTTCTTCCAAGGAGTAAGCCTCTTTTAATTTCGTGGCTGCAATCACCATCTACAGTGATTTTGGAGCCTTTAAAAATAAAGTCTGCCCCTGTTTCCACTGTTTCCCCATCTATTTCGCATGAAGTGATGGGACCAGATGCCATGATCTTCGTTTTCTGAATGTTGAGCTTTAAGCCAACTTTTTCACTCTCCTCTTTCTCTTTCATCAAGAGGCTCTTTAGTTCTTCTTCACTTTCTGCCATAAGAGTGGTGTCATCTGCATATCTGAGGTTATTGATATTTCTCCTGGCAATCTTGATAACAATAATAGCTCATATTCAAAAGAGCATCACCAGAAATACCAAAGCAGTGTAATGAACATAACTAGCTTTTTATGAAGAAATGGGGGCGGGGAGAATGAAAGCAAGGGCTTTAGAAATTGACTTGTTAGTCACACAGACGAAGGTCTCTGACCCATCACTCAGCTACACTGATGATGCAGGGGTCAGAGCCTCTCCAGCCGCTCAAGTGGGGACATGGTGGAGCTGCAGGGTCCGAGGGGACATGGTGGAGCTGCGGGGTCCGAGGGGACACAGAGGAACTGCAGGGATCAAGGGCGACATGGCGGAGCTGCAGGGACCCAAGCGCTCAGGCTGCAGACCTATGAGGCTTCCACGCCCACCTGTGCAGTGAATGGCTTTGCTCTTTCCTCTTGCCAAATCATGCTGAATAACCTTTCATCAAAGGTTCTGGATGTCCCCAGGTGGACTTGGACAGCTGAGATGGAATTTTTTGCATGTTTCACATTTTGATAGCTGCGTGATGACTCTTTGCGTTGTTGCTATTATTTATTTCCATTGCAGACCCAAACAATGTCCCCTGGTGTGCCAATAGGGTCCTAAATTCAAAATAATAATAATAATCAGAACAATTCCCATCATTTGCATCATGCCATTCTTCTGTTTTAAGGAATAAAAATCCCCTCTATGCCAACTATTTCCACAGTATGAAATGAATCAGTTTTATTGACTCAGATGTAAAATATAACACATTCTATCCTGACTCTGGTCCTGTACTACGTCAAAGTTGCAGCTGTGAACAAATTAATCTCTTTTTAAAAAAAACAGGAATTCTTTAAAAAGAACCTATTTCAATTTTTTAGAAAAGACACTAATGGTGTTTTTATGTGATGAAAACTCCCTAGTTCCTTCAGCAGCTCCAGAAACATCGGTAGGCACTGTCCTCTGTCTCTTTGACAGTTTCAAAGTTGTCCAAGTAAATAAGATATTAGTGCCTATTTCAGGAGGTTGGTTGATTTAGGTCTTATTATTCACTTAGTCCATGAAATAAATATGGGTGCTTATTATTCTCTCATCCATAAATAAGCCATAGGCAATGTATCCAATTTAAGACACATTTTTATTCTTACTTGAAGCTTTAAGGCTTTTGAGAACAAAGTTTACAAACTACATGTTCTACTCTACTTGTTTGCAACATCTTACAGTTTCAAGAAATACAGAAAAACTGTATAACACAATTGTCCCAAGTGTCAACTAAGACATTTAGTGACTCACAGGACATGTATCCTGTGACTGTCTCTCAAAAGAAATGTACTCTTTGATGGGGGAAGACAGTAAAATGCTGTGTGTTTATTCATCTCTAAAGGACAGAGTTCCATGTTCCTTCTTTCTCTCTTGTTAGAAAGATACTAATTCTCATTTTTAATCATTTAGTGCATTTCAATTAAGTGTTAGGCAGAACAATCATTTTATTTACAACTTTGAAACCCAATGGTTGGCCCCTGCTGAAATAAAATTTCACTGCAGGCAAGAAGTTGCAGGATAATATTCCATGTTTCCATAGGGCAGAAAAGGTCTTTTTTTGTTTGTTTGTTTATTTTGCCTGAACAGTGCCTAAACAAATTTTAATTAGCTCCCAAATATCTTTTAGAAAAAAAAAGAGGATTTCCATTAAAGTTAGAAATTCTGATTCCTCTTGAAAAATTAGAAAAGCCTGAGGGCCCTAGCTGCTGTTGTTTAGTTGCCAAGTTGTGTCCAAGTTCGTGACTCTATGGACTGTAACCCACCAGGCTCCCCTGTCCGTGGTTTTCCAGGCGAGAATATGGGGGTGGGTTGCCATTTCCTTCTCCAGGGGATCTTTCTGAAGCAGGGATCGAACCGGGTTCTTCTGCATTTCATGAGAATTCTTTACTGAGCCATCTGCATTCCCATTAGGCAACCATTGACTGCTAACTGAACTGCCTCCTGCTTTGGGGAAAGGAGGGAATTTGCTGTGATCTGCACTCAGAGGCCCCAGCGTTGCTTCCTGCCAGGCCCCTGCTGTCACTGGGTTTGCAAACCCCAGAAGGGCTTGTGGGCTCTCAGCTCTCCCAGGCTCTTTTGCAGGTACTCTCCAGGGTCTTGTACACCCTGTGCCTTCACCCCCATCAAATCATTGTTCCTAGATTCACCTTGCATATGCTTTTGATTCTTGTTTTGGATAGGCAGCTTCCTGGGGAACCTTGTTTTGCCATCTATTTCAGTCAAGTTTCCCTTTAGCAGAATATAATTTGTGAGAAATTAAGCAGTGGAGTGTGTGTGGGTTTCTTGGAGTTGAGACATAGGAACTATTTGATTCAGGCGGTGGGTAACTTTATCCAGAAAGGGAGTCTGTCACTTTCTTTGCACCTTCCCTTAGGAGAGTCTGGCTTCAGCTAAGAGCAGAAACTGGATTTCAGAAATAAATACCAAGTATCTTACACATGAAGAAAAAAAATTTCTTTCATTTCTTTCTTCAAGTTAAACATGATGAAAAATTCTGAAACAATAATGTTTCTGGATATAAGTTTGCTCCATTTTGGTGTTTTTTTTTTTTTTTGGTGGGAGGAGGGGTGGAGAGGAGCCACATACAACTTTCCAAAAATACCTGGAAGCTGCCAGACTATTTGAAAAAAATCCACACAAAAGATTTTTATTATTAATGTTCAAAACAACCTCTGCTCATTCCCATATTTTAGAACATATTTCCCATAGAATTAGCCATACCATGCAAAATATCTATCCTTATTACCGGGCTGGGCAATAAAAGGACACATTGATGCTGATTCACATCCGTGATTTTTAAGTTGCTAATTACCTAACAGCAAAGGTCTCCTTCCTGTTGTTTTGCTTAGAAATGGAGCGCCACGGCTGATCATAAGTTTCTGTTGAGTATTCCAAGCTAGGAGGCTGAGCCAAAGCTAGATTTGGAACCTTGACTAACATACAACTTCGCATTTTTCAAAGTGTGTAATCCAGGCATTGCAAATAATTTCTGGCCAAGTCCTAGGAAACTGCTCATAGTCTTTCTAAACATAGCTGGGAATTGTTATGCTGAAGTTAAAACCAAATGTCAGCTAAGGTCTGATACTGGGGAAAACAATTAGCATAGCAGTGAATTACCCTCCTGTGAAAGAGTTCATCTTCAAGTGCTAATTATTCGTTGATCATGTTTTATTCATTCATCAGAATTATTTTCGAG
Source organism: Connochaetes taurinus (assembly GCA_006408615.1). Taxonomy (NCBI): domain Eukaryota; kingdom Metazoa; phylum Chordata; class Mammalia; order Artiodactyla; family Bovidae; genus Connochaetes; species Connochaetes taurinus. Next base: position 247,289 of record SJXO01001791.1, on the reverse strand, counting down.
AGCATCAGAGCATTTCAGGTGGGTTGGGTTGTGATGGAAAAGACTACACAAACATCCCCTCTACAAATTTGTGGTGTATTTAGCTAAAGATGCAGGGTTCCATGGAAGCAGAATGCCTTAGAGAGCAGGAAAAAACAAGGCTTCTTTTGCCCAGTTTTTTTCCTCTGGGTTAAGTTAGGTGAGATGTGGAGGAGGCCAGACAAGTTAGCCAGCAACCTCTAGTACAGAGAAGGTCCTGCCAGATTTATGAACGAAAACCCAGGTTATTCTTACTGATGCTGAAGCTCCAATACTTTGGCCACCTGATGTGAAGAACGGACTCATTTGAAAGGACCTTGACTGAGGGTCCTTTCCTCCTGGGAAAGATTGAGGGCAGGAGGAGAAGGGGATGACAGAGGATGAGATGGTTGGATGGCATCACTGACTCGATGGACATGAGTTTGAGTAAGCTCCCGGAGCTGGTGATGGACAGGGAAGCCTGGCCTGCTGCAGTCCATGGCGTCGCAAAGAGTTGGACATGCCTGAGTGACTGAACTGAGCGGACACTAACTTAGTGCCATCGTATAGTTGGACATATTAGTTCCTAGGGCTATCAAAACACATGACCAAAAACTCTGATGGTTTAAAAACAGCAGACATTCACTCAGTGTTCTGCAGTGGTCTAAAGGGAAAGGAAATCCACAAAAAAGAGCTGATACATGTACACATGTAGCTGAGTCACTCTGCTGTACATTAGAAACTAATGCAACATTGTAAAACAACCATACTCTAATAACATAAAAAAAAAACAAACAGCAGAGACTCATCCTCTCCCGGTTCTGGAATCCAGATGTCCAAAGTCAGGGTGCCGACAGGGTGAGTTTCTGCGGTGGGGTCCCGAGGGACAGTTCCTCACACGCTGTCTCCCCGCTTTCTGCTGTGGCCTTCAGTTCGTGACTATGACCCTGCGCACGACCCCGTCCCTGCCTCTGTTTCCACATCGGGGTCTCACCTTTATTCTGTGGGGCTGAGTCTCCTCTCCTTCGTTATAAGGACGCCAGTCACACTGGATCAGGACCTCATCTGAACAGTCGTGTCTACCAAGATCCTATTTCCAAACAGCGCTACATTCTCAGGTGCTAGAGGTAGGGCTTCCGCAGACCTGCTGGAGGGAGACAGATCAGCCCCTGCTGCCTCAGCTCATGCTTCCCAGGGAACGGACACCCAGCCTGCACCTGTGCCTTCAACAGGTTATTTACACGCTTAGGACTTTCCCACGTCCAGCCAGCACCATCAAGCCTTCCACCTTGGTCGGTTTGAGGGGCAGGCAAGCAGAACAGAGCCTCCCAAACTATCTTTTCTCCAGCTGGTCTCTCTCTTCTCGAACACTCTGCCCCTTTTGCTTCCGCAGCCTGTCCTGCTGTCTTTGATTGGGTCCCCCAGAAGCAGAGGCTGAAATGGGACTCTCACGAGAGTTGTTTTTCTCCAAGGGGTGCTCTAGGGAGAGAAGGAGTGGAGGAAGCAGGACAGGGCCAGAGCAGACAGCTAAGGGCAAGCTTCAGGGTGGCTTCATGGGAAGCTCGAAATAGTTTTAATCATTCTTTAAAATATTATTTAATCAATAACATAAGAATAATGTATTCAAGAGATTTCTCCTGTGGCTCAGTGGTAAAGGACCCGCCTGCCATTGTAGGGGACATGGGTTCAATCCCTGGGTTGGGAGCAGATCTCCGGGAGGAGGGCATGGCAACCCACCCCTGTATTCTTGCCCAGGAAATCTCAGGGACAGAGGAGCCTAGTGGGCTGTAGTCCATGGGGTTGCAAAGAGTTGAGACACAGCTGAGTGACTGAGTGAGCACACATAACTACATTAAAAGAGACAGGGATGGTCAGGAAAAAAATGCTGAACTGAGGAAAACAGAGATGACTCACATCAGTTGGCAGCTCATGGATTGTCTTCTGTAAGCTGATTAGTAATCCTAATCAGCCTGGACACTTCCAGCCGCCACCTGTTGCACTGATGGCATCGTCACTAGTGCTCCATTTCAAGTGCAAAAAAAGTCCTGATTTGGTTGATAAATTGCACGGACAGGTTATTTTTCACTCTCCTTTATCCAGTTTATAATATGAATGGGTTGGAATAGATGACATAGAAGGGCTCTTCCAATAATAAAGTGTTCCATGTAGTACTTTCTGTTAACTCAAACATGCTGCTTTTTGCAGGACTCTGCTAAAGGACAGTTGATATTTTACCTTATAAATCAAGTTATCACATTTTCTATTTGACCATTCTTCCATCCCCCATGCTTCCATTCATGCGTTCTTTATTAGTGGGTAGTTACTACATGCCCTCTACTATATCAGATAAGTGAGGGAAATGTAACTAAAATGTATTCAGTCTCTATACCAAAATCCTTTGCTTTTTAAAAACTTTCATCTTATCAATGATCATAGGGGTAAAATCTTACTATCCACATGTGACAAATATAAAATAAATAAAACCGCAGAGACAGAGCAGCTGCCCCAGGATAAACAGTAAGTGAGCTTTGCAGACAATACTTAGAACACGAAAAAAAATTTTGATCAGACTCTCACAGAATAACAGATCTTCATAGACTCCAGCTACAGAATAGCTCATTGTTTGCAGCCCAGGTGGAGGAAGCAGTTATTCATCAGTTTTTGGTTGAGAAACAGTAGTGTTGACCGTGATCACAGTGACAGAGGCGTGACGGTGCTGACGACGCTGGGCTTATTCCGGTTTCAGAACTCTTCGCTGTCTGTTTACCATCTCTCCCTTTACTGCACAGGGATTTAAGACGTGCAGGTGAAAGTGCAAAGTCGACGCCCCGCCACCAACTCTGCCACTGTACAATGACAAGACTGATATTAGAAGGGCCATCAGTTACTCGGCACCAAGGAGAGGCCCTGCTGAATTATGCCTCTTTTCTATAGTTAATATTCATTTATGTTTTAAACTCCAGTATCATTGATTTACAATGTTATGTTAATTTCTGCTGTACAGCGGAGTGATTCAGTTACACACGTTTGTTCTTTTCCATATTCCTTTCCGTTATGGCTTATCATAGGATGTTGAATATAGTTCCGTGGGCTAGACCATAGGACCGTGTTGCTTTTCTATATATAGTAGTTTGCATGTGCTGGTCCCAAACTCCCAATCCACCCCTCTTCCACCCCCTCCCCGGCAACCGCGTCTGCTCTCTGCGTCCGTCTGTGAGTCTGTTCCTGTCTCATAGGCGCGTGCGTTCCTGTCATAGGTTAGATTCCACATATAAGCTAGATCACGAGGTACTTGCCTTTCTCTTTCTGAGTTAATTCACTTCGTTTGATCATCTCTAGGTCCGTCCATGTTGCTGCAAATGGCGTTATTTCCAGTCCCCCTCCTGGGCATCTATCCAGACAAAATTCTAATGAATTCTTTTCCAGCAGTTGGCAAGCATAAAACCCTGGGCTTCTGGGCAAGGGATTTCTCTGCCTCTCCTGTCTTCGGCCACCTGATTCGAAGCGCTGACTCATTTGAAAAGACCCTCATGCTGGGAAATATTGAAGGCAGGAGGAGAAGGGGATGACAGAGGATGACATGGGTGGCTGGCATCACTGACTCACTGGACTTGAGTTTGAGTGAACTCCGGCAGTTGCTGATGGACAGGGAGGCCTGGCGTGCTGCAGTCTATGGGTTCGAGGGGTCGGACACGACTGGGTGACTGAACTGAACTGTCCGTAGACAAGGGCTCCAACCAGTGGCGGTGAAATGGATGACAGGGGAGGGGCATCTTAGCTGTGGGAGAAAAATCCACAAGACCACATTTGCCTTCTGATTTTCTGTACAAATATAACTGCACATCTTGGGATCTAATGACCTGAGGGTCAGGAGATTGTGTCTGTAATTCTTACAGGTTTTGAAGCATTTAAAGCAGATGGTGTCAACTGTTAAACAACTGAAGATGCCCTTGAGCACTGTTTGTCCAGGTCTGGCTCACAGGCCACCCCTGAGTCCCCAGGAAAGCTCCTGATAAGTGCCTGAGAGAGGCAGTCAGAAGGCAGTGTCTCTGCCGTTTCCAGCTCTCTTGGTGATTCTTTCATGCACTGAGGCTGAATAACTGTGTGCTCTGTCATGTCTGACTCTTTGCGACCCCTTGGACTGTAGCCCACCAGGCTCCTCTGTCCGTGGAATTTTCCAGACGAGAGTCCTGGAGGGGGCTGCTTTCTTCTCCAGGGAATCTTCCCAAACCAGAGACCATACCTGTGTCTCTTACTGCATTGGCAATCCAGTTCTTCAGCATCAGTGCTACCAATCCTGGCTGAAAGAGCTTCCTGGGACTTCCCTGGTAGTCCAGTGACTAAGACAGCTCGCGTCCAACATAGGGGGCCGGGGTTTGATCCCTGGTCAGAGAACCAGATCCCACATGTTGCAACTAAGAGTTTGCATGCCGCAACTGAAGAGCCCATGTCCTGCAGTGAAGATCCCATGTGCCACCACGAAGATCCAGCATGGCTAAATAAATAAATAAATAAATATTTTTCCAAACGTAAATAAGTAAATAAAAGAACGCTGTTTCCGACATCCTGTAGTCGCCTTTCTCCACATCTCCAGTGTAGCGCACAACACTGGGATACTGACACCACTACGGTTGGGCCTTTTCCATAAAAGGGATTTTCTTCCACTTTGGTATAAATTTTCTGTCATGGAAAATACACTATGTAGGTGAAAGATGCTTGACTTTGGGATTTGCTATTCATTTATACTACTCCTCTTCCATAGATAAAACAACTAGGGAATACGTGTCTGTACGTTTCATTTTGTGTGATATCTCCATCTTTTTCTGTAATAAAGAGCAGGTATGCAGATCAACCGGAATAAGGCTTAGATACCAGCTGATGTGATTGCAGAGCTGAGGGAGCTTCCAGAAAGTTTGCATGCCCCAGCTATGGCTCCAAAGACAACACACACACATAGTATTTCCAGCTCCAAATCCAAGTGGCCCCTGGGTGTCTGCCCTGAGGACCCCTGCCTGCCACCCATCGTGCCTGAAGGCCTTGTATCTTGAGGTCCCAGAAGAGACAAACAGTCAAGGAGCAGCATCCACAGGGTGAGACTCTGAAGCCTTCTGACCCAACCACCACATGCATTTTGGACTTGCACGAGTGTTTCTGTAAGTCCTCTCCACGATGTTTTTAGCTTGATAAGACTGGGTGTTTTCTGATCTGAGAACGTGGGCTAGTTCCTGCCAGTCATCTGTTTCACAGTGAGGTAACTTTGTATCGTAACCTGGTAGCAGTCAGTGACTATAGCCATGAAATTAAAAGAACTCTTGCTCCTGGGAAGAAAAGCCGTGACAAACCTAGCTGCTGCTGCTGCTAAGTCGCTTCAGTCGTGTCCGACCCTGTGCGACCCCACAGACGGCAGCCCCCCAGGCTCCCCCGTCCCTGGGATCCTCCAGGCAGGAACACTGGAGTGGGTGCCATTTCCTTCTCCAGTGCATGAAAGTGAAAAGTGAAAGTAAAGTCGCTCAGTCCTGCCCGACTCTTAGCGACCCCATGGACTGCAGCCCACCAGGCTCCTCCGCCCATGGGATTTCCCAGGCAAGAGTACTGGGGTGGGTTGCCATTGCTTTCTCTGGACAAACCTAGACAGCATATTAAAAAGCAAAGATACCACTCGGCTGATAAACGTCTGTGTAGTCACAGTCATGGTTTTTCCAGCAGTTGTGTGCAGACGGGAGAGATGGTCCATAAAGAAAGCTGAGCACTGAAGAATTGATACTTTTGAATTGGTGTTGGAGAAGACTCTTGAGAGTCCCTTGGATGGCAAGGAGACCCAACCAGTCCATCCTAAAGGAAATCAGTCCTGAATATTCATTGGAAGGACTGATGCTGAAGCTGAAACTCCAATACATTGGCCATCTGATGTGAAGAACTGACTCATTTGAAGAGACCCTGATGCTGGGAAAGATTGAGGGCAGGAGGAGAAGGGGACGCAGAGGATGAGATGGTTGGATGGCATCACTGACTCAATGGACATGAGTTTGAGAAAACTCTGGGAGATGGTGAAGGATAAGGAAACCTGGTATGCTGCAGCCCATGGGGTTGCAAAGAGCTGGACACAAGTTAGTGGCTGAACAACAGCAACAGCTTGGTATCATCGCTGCCTTAATGGACTCGCCTGACAGTTATGTTATTTACCAACCGCATGAGCTTGAACCAGTTACTCAATTCTCTGTGCTGTTTCCCTGCCTGTTCAATTGGCTTAAGAATCATCCATCCACACTCTAGTGTTCTTTTATGTCAGTAGCTAATATAACGTAGCAAAGTGCTTGATCCAGCACCTGGCACATAAGCGCTACATAAATATTGTTATTTTTATTATTATCCCTTAAGATGACTTGTGCAAACAAATAAGGGTTCTTTGGCCAAAAATGGTGTTTTCAGGGAACAATATCCATTTTATCCTCCTGATTGTATATGTGTGTGTGTGTGTGTGTGTGTGTGTGTGTGTGTGTGTGTGTGTGCTGCATGAATATATGATAAGTCATCTATTGGTTTGAATTTTAGTGCTAAGGAAACTATGTCTATCATGCATTTGTGTATTCTGGGATATCTTTGATTATTTTTATTTAGAAACAAATATATTTTAGAGTATAGATAGGTTCTTAGGTTTAGAAATAATAATAACTGCCATTTATTAGATACTTAGAATTGACCAAACCCTTTCTATTCATAATCTTGTTTCATATTTATAAAAATCCTTTGAGCCAAGCTTTAATAGGCCCAACTTATAAAAGAGATAGTTGATGGTCCCAGAAGTTAAGCAACCGACCAAATAGCAATAATATAGTGGATATTTAAGCCCAGTTCTTTTTTCTTTCTTTTTTTTGGCCAATGATTTTTCATTTATTTTCAGAAATGTACAACATTCACCATAATCTAATTTTAGAACATTGTTTACCATCCCAACTGTTTTTTCTTTAAAACCAATTGCTTTCTTCACTCTACTTAATCATCTCCCAAATTAATGAGTATTTAATTAGTGAGCTTTAAAGGTAGTGATGCCAAGATTTCTGTTAGGTCTTCTTATCTAGTTTGGTCATCTACCCATCCACCCATCCAACAAACATTTCTTGAAAAGACAATTTGCTAAGCAACTGGGATTTTTAAAAAAGCTTAAGACCTCGCATCTGCCTTGAGAAGTTCACACTTTAGAAAGCAAATGGATGTGCACATGAATAAATGTAAATTTGCTAGGCTTCCCTGGTGGCTCAGACAGTAAAATAATCCTCCTGCAATGCAAGAGACCTGGGTTCGATCCCTGGGTTGGGAAAGTCCCCTGGAGGAGGGCACAGTGACTCACTCCAGTAGTCTTGCCTGGAGAATCTCCACGGACAGGGGAGCCTGGTGGATACAGTTCATGGAGTCACAGAGTCAGGCACGACTGAAAGACTAGGCACACACACCGTGCTAGGAAAGTGTACAAAGTGCTGTGAGGCCCGAAGAGAGGTGCCTGACTTCCAGGTGGAAGAGAGGCCAGGAAGTCAGCACAGGCTTCCAGATGAGGCGAGGAGCCGAAATGAGTCTAGAGCCAAATAGGAAGGGATGCGACAGTCTTTCTGAAGGATGACGTGCCGGTCCTCAGAGGCAGGGCGAGTTTTTTCAGACAGCTAGAGACATTTGATAAGAGGATTCTTTAGCTTGTGTTAAACCCCCTCCCCATAGACCATGGGCAACGGAAGTGGAAGGGGATGAAGGATGAGCAAAAGTGGAACTGCTTGACATTTCAACAGAGGTTACTTGGAACTGATTTTATTGGTTCAACTGCCTAATTCCTCAGGCAATTATGTGTGTAAAAATTATTCAGTGTTCTACCTTGTATTTTTTTTCTGTTTTCCATCCCGCTATCCCCTTTTCTGAGCAAACTGCAAGATTCTTGAGAGGAGCACAGTGTGAAATGACTGGAAATGAAATCAGAACAACTCCTCAGCCAAGTCACTGTTCTAGTGGTGAATTCGGAAATGACATCTGACAGAGATTCATCCTTTTAAATTAAACTCTCATCCCTGATATTGTTTCTCCTGTAACTCCAGAGAGTTTTGAAACACGGTGTTTCACCATCCCCCGAAAACCAAAGCACTTTCCACTTGTGAGAATAATTTACAGAGAGGGAAGAGAGTTTGTGTGACTTTTTAGATTCAACACAGGAAGGACTGAACATCAATTGCTATTCAGATGCAGCAGCTAGATCCGGAAATCTCTCCTCAGTGAATAAAGTTATTTGGAGAAGCATTTATTTATTAAAAATGTGCATGTTGCTAAGATACAAATCTGCAACAGGCAGAGTGCTTTGCTAAAGTTGCCAGTTCCTGGAGGGCAGTGTGCTGTGGGTGTGGGCTACCCTCGACTGCCAAGCGAGAGCCCACTGTCCCTTCCAGGGCAGTGGAGTCTGGACATCATGCCCCTGTTCTGCCCTTTTCTGGGGGCCAGAACTAACTCCTCTTGGAAAATTGGTAGACAAATACTCAGATTCGGTGGATTGCTGCTTATTTTCATTTTCCATCATAAGAAAAACCCCTTGATCCCTTTGTAAATTTTAGACAGAATTTTGGTCAAACACATTGTGAAACATTTGTCTTCTTGCTTTAAGTTACCTGTATTTGTTTTGTGCCTTTTCCCTAGAGTAGCTTTAGCAAATGACTTGTGATGTAAGGTTAGTGAACTAGAAACATTGGGGTGGGTGATGAGCGGTGCAGAGCCTTAGACAGAAGGAAAGAGGACATTCTCATGGTTCACCGATGTGTGCAAAGTATTGATAACAAAAGCTAAGACCAAGGGGTTAAAATTTCACAGAAAGGGTTTGGCTTCACATAGAAGCATGCTTTGGAACTGATAATGTCATCTGGCATTCAAGCCAGGGTGCCAGATGCTGAGAAAGCTGGCTTCGGAGATGTCATGCCTGGCTTAGAACTCTGGCTCAGCCACTACCCACGTGTCCTCAGAAAACTTGCATCACCCCTCTGTGTCTCATCTGTGTTATTTGTAAAATAAGGACAATCGTAGTGCAGAAAGCACAGAATTACTAAGAAGATCAAGAGAAGACGTGAATGGCTTAGCACATTGCCCTGTAAACAGGAACAATAAAAGCACCTCACAGTCTAGTTAACATTTACTGAATTTTATGCCTCATACTTGCAGTCACGGTCCCAAGAGTCATATAGATGACCTCATCCTATTTTCATAATGCGTTGCATGCTGTCACTTCAGTCGTGTCTGACTCTTCGTGACCCCATGGACTGCAGCCCACCAGGCTCCTCTGTGCATGGGATTCACCAGGCAAGAATACTGGAGTGGGCTGCCATGCCCTCCTCCAATTTTCTCAGTAACCGTAAGTTGTTGGAAATCTTGTGACTCTCCACCTTAGAAACTAAAAATACAAAGGTGTTAAGTGAGGCACAGAGGCCCAAGCTCTCACAAGCTTAGGATAAAGATTCTAACTCATGCAGTGATTTCAGAGTCCGAGGTTAAAACCGCTGATCCTGTTCTGGGTTTTAGAATATGCTTGGCACATTGTAAGCCTTACAAAAATGTTAGCTATTCCTTCTCTTATTATTAACTATCAGTAGATGCCTTGGAAAGCAGCGACCTGGAACTATTCAGAATTTGGTTCATCATTCTCAAAGAATTCTGGATGAAGGATGACTGCAGTTTGTAGAAAATTATTAATTGGCCTTAAATGACCCTTTCAACTCTGCATTAGCTTTGGAAACAAGCTGATGTGGATTAAAATTCTCATTCTGCCACTTTCTGCACTTCCCCAGTGGCAAAACAGTAAAGAATTCACCTGCAGTGCAGGAGCCAAAGGAGACGCGGGTTGGATCCCTGGGTCAGGAAGATCCCCTGGAGGAGGGCAGGCAACCCACTCCAGTGTTCTTGCCTGGAGACTCCCATGGACAGAGGAGTCTGTCCCGCTGCTGCTGCTGCTGCTGCTAAGTCACTTCAGTCATGTCCGACTCTGTGCAACCCCATAGACAGCAGCCCACCAGGCTTCCCCGTCCCTGGGATTCTCCAGGCAGGAGTGCTGGAGTGGGTTGCCATTTCCTTCTCCAATGTGTAGAAGTGAAATCCTCAGTCGTGTCTGACTTAGCGACCCCATGGACTGCAGCCCGCCAGGCTCCTCCGTCCCTGGGAGTTTCCAGGCAGGCGTGCTGGAGTCCACAGAGTCTCCAAGAGACAGACAGGCCTGAAGGACTGAGTACGCATGCTCAGCCACTTTCTAGTTCTGTGACCCTGGACAGGATGCTTAACATCTGTGAAAATTTCAGTTGCCTGAAAAATCCCAAGAGTAACATCCATATTACAAGGGTTGAGTAGAAATCATGTGTGTAGAATTTCACACACTGATTGATGCATGGTACTTGGTGGGTGATAGCCATAATGTCTGATGTTATATTATTTATTGATCGGTTTCTTACTTCTTCAATGGGTTTCATTGTCTAGTCTCATCTTTCCATGTTGTTGGACTGCTTGGTGTCTTAGAACAGAAACATTTTGCAGATGGTTCTGTTACTCTGTCAAACAAAAACACAGACTTGGGTACCCAAGGTTAGAGGAAGATGGAAAAGACTAGACGGAGCCACTGAAAGTGGAGGGGGTGATGCTGAAAACTAGGGGAGGACACCAGGAGATCTGTGCGGCCGACTCCTCAGGGGCGCCTAAATCTGGGGCCACAAGGACGGCTAACACTGAAGAGGAGTGACAGCGACGGGCATCCACAGGTCACTGCCATGCTGATGCGTCCCTAGCAGTGATGCTAAGAGGGCTGACCCGCGCAGATCGAGCGGGCTCGCCGGCCCTGGTTTCCCCGCCAGAGGCAAAGGCAGTAAGCGCACCGCAGTCGCTCCCGGCCTCCCGGTGAGAACCGTGGTGAGTTCTGCACTGGCTTCCACCAGAGGACAGAGAGGGCGTTCCAACAGGGCTGAGCGGCCTGATGGGACGGAGTCCAGGGATCCCCCAAAGGCAACACGTGTAGGTAAACATCTTGGGTTCAGATTAGACGTCTGACTCCTCGAGGATGGCCTCAAGCTCGTATTTTTTTATAAAATTATTTACCCGGATCCCAAAGAATTTAAAGTCCTTTTTATGAGAGAAAAGCAGAAATTATTTGCAGGTTTATTTTACTGTGAAGGGTTTCTATTCCTTTGCAGGTTTCAGGCTGTGAAAAGGGAGGGGGAGTGGGAGGACGGAGTATCACAAAGAGAACGAAGCGGAAGCAGAAAATTCAGACTCCAGGCGCTCCTCACACTATAGTTACGCTGTCACTAACGTAGCTATTAACTTTTCATGTTCGGATTTATTATGCTGTCATTATAGCACTTTTCTTTGCTGATGTATCAAACCACTATTACATATTTGTTGGCATCTCATCTATTTAAGGGAAACAAGTGATTACCCGTTGCCAAGGAGACTAATGAGGAGTGTGCAAGCAGAGACTGCAGAGCTCCTGTTGGAAGATAGCAAGTGGCTGGTATTGTATTGTCGATTAAATCGTAAACTACCTCGTTGTTTGAAGAAAAATTATCTTCTTTCTCCCATTTAAAAAACAAAAACTAGAGCACTTATTTAAAAGGCAAGTCCAAAGACTTTTGAAAAATGAAATAGATGAACATGATCGACCAAAAATATTGTGGAAAATAAGAACATCTGGTAAGTTTCCCTAGAAAGAAAATTAATTCGGGGGATTCTGAAAAGTTTTCCTCTCCATCAGAGAAACATGCAACAAAAATATGGCCCAATTGTTTCTTTGAAAAAATTAAATAAGACACGAGGCTATGGATATGAACTGTAGATTTTCAGACTCTGTGACACATGTTTCAAGGAAGTCACATGGGCTTTAAAAAAAATCAGGGAGCTCTGGGTATTCTTTCTCAGCCTCAGTGGGTTGGCTGCCAACCTTGCCCAAATGCTTGTCTTCTTGCGTTCCTTCCTTTGCTTATAAAACAGAGAAAATGACACTTCCCACAAGCATGGTTGCAAAAGTCACACGAGAGAGCATTTATTAGTCGTCTACAATATGTGACGTCCATGTACCTCTCGGTCCTGTGTCCTCATTCATTGAGTTCAAGCTTTCATTGAGCATCTGCCTTTACTTACAGTTAACAAATGCGAATAAGACACCTCACAGTCTCTAAACTCAGAATTGTTACAGCAGTCTAATAAGTGATTCAGATAAATAAAATATAATCTTAATACTAAGTTTTCAGTATGGTTGCAGAGTCCACCTGTGGCGGTAAGGCCAGCTACTGTAACAGACCAGTATCCAAGTCTTAGCAGTTTACCACTTCAATGCTTTCAACGTATGTGTTTCTAACGGTTAGGTGGCTGGGCTTCCCGTGTTTATGTAGGACCCAGGATCCTTTCAGCCTCTTCTGAAAACATCTGCTTCGTCTTCAGGGTAGCAGGCAGAGAGGACCAAGGATTATCCTAGAGAGGTTCTCTAAGGCCGCACCTGGAAGGATCGCATGTCACTTCCGCTTGAATCGCATTGTAACTGATTGGCTAGAAATCCGTTACAAAGCCACAGCCACCTGCACGGGAGACGGAAGGTCCACTGGCTTTGAGCCCAGGAGGGAGGAAGGGGTTTGGGAGCATCGGATCGTCTCTGCAACCCAGAATCAAGCACACGTGCCGAGGCAAAGCAAAACAGGGCTCCAGGCTTCAGCCTAAGGTGGGTGGTAAAGGGAGTGAGGAAAGACTTCCCGGAAGAAGGGAGCATTGGGTTTCGCTGGAAAAAAAAATACGCGTTATCGAGGCAACATTGGACCCGAGAGGGTGCTTGCGGAGGTGGAAACGACAGAAGTAGAGGTTTAGAGACTGAGGGGCTTCGCTGGCGGCGCTGCCGCAAAGAACCCGCCTGCCGGGCCGCAGCCGCGCGCCTGACGCCTGACCCGGGATGCCGCGCCCCGCCTCCGCGGCGCCCTGTATCATTATGACTTTAAAAAAGGGTCAGGAAGAGCCAGGCTATATGAAGGGATGGGATGAACTGTGATACACAGAGTACCCTGGCGGGTCAGTATTACTGGAGCGAAGCAACACGCGATGGAGTGTGATATTAGGTAATAAGGAAAGGGTGGAAGAAAAATAATAAACAAGTTTTGAATTTGATATTTATTGTTGTTCAGTCGCTCGGTCCTGCCCGGCCTTTCAGACCCCGCGGACTGCAGCACGCTGGGCGTCCCTGTCCTTGACTACCTCCTGGCGTTTGCTCACTCTCCGGTCGGTTCCTTGCGGCGCCAGACACCGCACCGCTGAGCATCGCTCCCGCTTTGGCCCAGCCGCTTCATTCTCTCGGTGACTGCCCGTGCTCTTCCCTCGGGCATACTGGACACCTTCTGACTTGGCGAGGGGAGGGGGGCGTTCATCTTCCGGTGTCATAATTTTTGCCTTTTCTATTGTTCACAGTGTTCTCGCGGTAAGAATACTGGCATGGGTTGCCATTCCCTCCTCCAGTGGACCATGTTTTGTCAGAACTCTTCACTACGACCCAGCCGTCTGGGGTGGCCCTGCACCGCCTGGCTCATAGCTTCACTGAATTGCACAAGCCCCTTTGCCACGACAAGGCAGTGATTTATGAAGGGGAATATTTATTGACTACTTATTAAACACCAGGCCCAGTTCTAACATTTTATGTGTACTAACTAATTTGATCCTCAACAACCCTGAGTCAGGCAGATCCCCTAGAGGAGGGCACGGCAACTCACTCCAGTATTCTTGTCTGGAGCATCCCCTGGACAGAGGAGCCTGGTGGGTTGCAGTCTCTGGGGTCATGGATTGTTGGACATGACTGACGTGACTCTGAGGGAGGCATGGATTATCCTGACAAGGGTGAAGAAATCATCCATATGACAAGGGTGAGGAAACTGCATAGTTTGTCCGTGAACACAGAGTGATTACATGATAGAGCTGGGATTCAGACCTAGGCTATGAACTCCCAATCATAACCGTAAACGTTTGGACACGTCTAGTGTAAGATCCTAATAGAAGATCACATTGGCCACAGGTGACTAATTACATCAGAGTGAGCAGGGGAGAGGAGCTACCCAGTGAAGCGTGCGCTCAGTCTGCAGTTCACTCTGGTGGTTGGTCGGGGTGAATTGGGCTTCCCAGGTGGTACTAGTGGTAATGAACCCTCTGGCCAGTGCAGGAGACATCAGCGACATGGGTTGGATCCCCGGGTTGGGCAGATTCACCGGGGGCGGGCAGGGCAACCCGCTGCAGTATTCCCGCCTGGACAGTCTCACGGACAGAGGAGGCTGGTGGGCTGCAGTCCACAGGATCGTACTGAGTTGGACATGACTGCAGGGACTTCACACGTGTACATGCATGGAGGTGAATTATTAGAATGTTTGTCAACACGAGTGTATGCTGAACTCCCCTGAGTTTATTAATCCACAAACAGCTGGGCTGAACCAGCAGAGTTTCTGGTTTGGTTGCGCTGGAGTGAGGTCTAAGATGTGTATTTCTACGACGTTCCCAGGAGATGCTGTGCCCACATTGTGAGAATTACTGATGAGAAAGGCTAAGATTGAAATAAGCATATTTGGGTTGGCAGTAGTTAACACCTAGAGTTAATAAACAGTAGGTATGTAATATCATATTCCCTGCTCCTTTGTTAGAATATCATCATTTTTTGTTCTACTTTCTGAATTATAAAATGTCTATGAGATGTTTTTTTGATTGATACTGTGAGCTTAGTCGCTCAGTTGTGTCTGACTCTTTGTGACCCCACAGACTTCAGCCCACAAGGCTGCTCTGTCCATGGGATTTCCCAGGCAAGAATACTGGGGTGGGTTGCCATTTCCTCCGACAGGGAATCCTCCTGACCCAGGGACCCAAACTGCATCTCCTGTGTCTCCTGCGTTGCCAGAGGATTCTTTACCTGCTGAGCCATCAGGGAAGCCCCTTTTTGATTGGTAGTTACCACCAACAGGAACAACAGACTTAAGTAATTACACCACAGTAAATAAACTGTGTTAGCTTGCTAGGGTTGCTGTGACAAAATGTCAGAGTATGTAGCTTAAACAGCAAAAACTTTTACTCTCCGTTCTGGTGGCCAAAACTCCAAGACCAGAGTGTTGACAGATTTGTTTTCTTCTGACGCCTTTCTCCCTGGCTTGTGGATGTCAGCTTTTGCTGTGTCCTCACATGACCTTAATCTGTGTTTGCAGCCGTGCTGTTTCTTTGTCTTTTTGTAAGAAGACTGGTCATACTAGTCCCATTGGATTAGGGCCCCACTTTATGGGCCTCATTTTAATCTAAATACCTCTTTGAAGGTTTTATGTGCAAATACAGTTGTATCTATTAGAATTCACCCATATATCTGATTTTGACTCAGTTATCTCTTTAAAGGCTCTATCTCCAAATAAAGTTATATTCTGAAGTACAAGGTTTTGAGACCTCAATATATGAATTTTGGAGAGATATAATTCTGTTCATAAATCTGCTAATTTAAATCTACTATGAAGTGTTAAGTTTTTGATGTATGACAGCAGTGATACTGGGGGTACTCGATTTCCCCAAATTGCCCAGTTACTGACACTTGCATCTTATTATTTAGCCACATAGCTAAAGCAAAATTTTTCATCTTTCAGATATAGACAAAAATTCAGTGTTACTCTGCCATTCAGCGTGTATACTCAGGACAAAATATTCTGTTGAACACAGGTATCTCATACATTACTAGAGGGCATATTAAATGGTACAGCCCCAAGGAAGAAGAATTTGGTAATGCCTAGCAAACTTATATTGAATTTTTTTCACCCAGGAATATCAGTTGTAAGAGTATATACCATACATACACTATCAAAAGTATGAAAAGAATGTCAAGATCATTCATTGCACTATTATAATTTTACTAAAATCAAAATACTGAAAATAATGCCCAAAGATTAATGTATGTCAGTTAAACTATGATATAGTCACACAGTGGAGAATTATGCAGATGAAAAAATGAATGAGGAATATAGCCATATACTACCATATCTAGGGTATATAATTATATGAAAAAGCAAGGCAGAGTAAATTCTATATAGAATGCCACTATTTATTTAAGAAATAATATAAATTATGCAAGCAACTTAAATGTCTGTAGAGGAAGGGGAGATAGGGTAGAAGAAATGGAAAAATACTGTTTATAAAAGTATATTTTCTATAGTTTAAAAAATGCATTATTGAGGTATAATGATATCCAATAAATTGTATATATCTAGGGATAACATTTACTAAGTTTTGACGTGTATACATCCATTAAATTAACATCATAATTGTGAGAATAATCATCCATCATTCCCAAAAAGTCATTTGTGATCTCTTCCCTCTCCAAATACCTTTCACATCTCCACAGGACCATCTCTAATATTCCTTCTGTCACTAGAGATTTTTAAAATTTTTCTAGAACTTTATTTAAATGGATTCACACGGGATGCACTCTTTTTTGTATATCGTTTCTTACTCAGAGTAGTTATTCTGAGATACATCTCCATTGCTGCCTGGATCAACAAGTCATTCCTTTTCACATGTAGGTGGCATTCCATTGCCCTCGCATTGGCATGCCAGGTTTTATTGATGCTATTGATAGATATTTGGATTGCTCTAAGTTTTGGCTACTGCAAGTGAAATTATTATGAATGGTTAGGTGCATTGTACTGATATATGGTTTCATATCTCTTGGTTAAATATCTCCAAGTGAAATGGCTGGATCTTATGGACTGTATATGTTTTCCTTTTTAAAGAAATTGACAGACTGTTTTTGCAGAGTAATTCTAACAACCAGCAGTTTATGAGAGCTTCCAAATTCTCTACGTTCTCCCCACGTAGGATGCTGACACACAGTACGGTCAGTTCTTTTGGTTTTGGCTGTTCTGGTAGATGTGTAGGAAGGGCTTCCCAGGTGGTGCAGTGGTTAAGAGTCTGCCTGCCAAGGTGCGAGATGCAGGAGACGTGGGCAAAATCCCTGGGCTGGGAAGGCCCCCGGAGGAGGAAATGGCAACCCACTCCAGTACGCTGTCGACTAAAAAAGGTGCACGATGTGAGCATTGTGAGTTAAGTTTTATTGGGGGCAAAATGAGGACTCAGCCTGGGAGACAGCACCTCAGAGAGCTCTGAGGAACTGTTCCAAAGATGTAGTCGGGAAAGTCAATATATAAGATCTTGGTGAAGTGGGAGTTCAATGCAAGCAGGAGCTTACTTTACAAAAAAAGGTTTTCTGCTAGTCACGAGGAGCTGATGTCACCATGAAGGGATCTAGAGCTTTTCGAGACGTGAAGAAATGCAAGGATTGGGATCGTGAAATCAGTTCCTGAAAATGTCTAAGATCTAAAGGCCTGCTGCACCAGTTTCCCTGGAGCACAGGGTGCCCCTCTCTCCACCCTGACTTCCCCTCGGGGGTGTCAAAGGTCTGCAGCTACAGCAGCTCAGGGTTTAGTCTCAGCAGAGGCAGAGGGCAAATGCCCTTGTGGTTCAGTCACTGGTAAATGCTCTTGGCAAGTGCCAATCTGTGGTTGCCAGGGCATGCTTGGACAGTCCCAATCCCAGAGGAGCCCGTCGGGCTACAAAGAGTCAGAAACGACTCATGGGGTCGCAAAGAGTCAGAAATGACTGAGCTGCTGAGCATGAAATAGACGTGTAGTGCCCTACTGTGGTTTATCAGATGAAGGCCCGTCTAGTCAAAGCTGTGGTTTTCCCAGAGTCCTGTGTGGATGTGAGAGCTGGACCATAAAGAAAGCTGAGTGCCGAAGAATTGATGCTTTTGAACTGTGGTGTTGGAGAAGACTCTTGAGAGTCCATTGGACTGCGAGGAGATCCAACCAGTCCATCCTAAAGGAGATCAGTCCTGAATATTCATCGGAAGGACTGATGTTGAAGCTGAAACTCCGATACTTTGGCCACCTGATGTGAAGAACTGACTCATTTGAAAAGACCCTGATGCTGGGAAAGATAGAAGGCAGGAGGAGAAGGGGACGACAGAGGATGAGATGGTTGGATGGCATCACCGATTCGATGGACATGAGTTTGAGCAAACTCTGGGAGTTGGCAATGGACAGGGAGGCCTGGTGTGCTACAGTCCATGGGGTCTCAAAGAGTCGGACACAACTGAGCGACTGAACTGAACTGAACTGAAGTATCTTATTGTGGTTTTAATTAGCTTGTTCTAAAGACTGATGTAAAACAAAAACAAAAACAAAGGTCACCCATGTATCTTCTTGGTGAAATGTGTCTTCAATGCTCTTTGCAATCTTTTAATTTACAAGAAAAATATAACTTTGGTCCTTCTGAAGATCAAAATACATTTCTCATATTGTATTTGGTCTTCCTTCACAGTACCAGGCTCATAGCTCCCCAAACTCTTGGAATTTCCTAAGTGTTCAAAGTGACAAAGTGTGTCTTTTGCTATGTTAATAAGGAGACTTTTGTAAAGTCCTTGACCATCTGATTAGGGAGCCCCACCCCTGACCACCAGGGAGGGAAGAGGGGCTCGAGGGTACATCACATCGATGGCCAGTGCTTTAACCAGCCATGCCTGTGTGATGAAGCCTCCGTAAATATCCAAAAGGACAGGGTTCAGAGAGTTTCTGGTTAGGTGGCCATCTGGAGTTTGGGGACCACAGTGCTCTCCAGTGCATGGAAGCCCCATGCACTCTCCCCGTAGCATCTGGCTGTTCCCAACTTACATCCTTTATAATGAACAGATCATCAATTAGGTATAATGTTTCTCCGGTTCAGTGAGCTGCTCTAGCCAATTAATCAAACCTAAGAAGGGGATCATGGGAGCCAGTGGGTCAGAAGGATAGATAACAACTTGGACTTGTGACTGGCATCTGAAACCCAAAGTGGTCACTGGAACTTCCAATCTATAGCCAGTGGGGTCAGAAGCATTTGGACTTGTAATTGGCCTCTGAAATAGGGGTGAGTGGGCAGTCTTGTGGGGTTTAGCCCTCTGTTGATGGAATCTAATGCTGTCTTCAGACATATAGTGTTAGAATTTAGTTGAATTTTCAGACACCTAGCAGTATCCAAGGATTGCTTATTGGAAGGTGTGGGAAATCCCTCACTCTCATGTTGAAATTGGGTCCAGGAACCCTGAGTCTCACCTCTTGTCCCTTTTAACTAAGCTGTTTATTTTCTTATTATTGAAGTCTAAGGAATATTTACATATTCTGGAGTCAAATCCTTTATCAGATATTTGCTTTGAAAAGATTGTTTTTTCCCCAACCTATGGGTTTTCTTTTCATGTTCTTAACAATGTCATTCAAAAGGCAGAAGCTCTTGCATTTAATGACTTCCAAGTTATGTTTTTTCTTATATTTCATGTTCTTGGTGTCAAATCTAAGTAACCCTTGACTATGCGTGGTTATAAAAGCTTTCTCTTGTATTTCTTCCAGAAGTGTTATAACTTTAAGTTTCACATTTGGATCTTTGAACTAATTGTAAGAATGTCTGTATCTGGTGCAAGACCTGAATCCAGAGTGGGCTTTCTGTTTGTTTGCCGCATATTTCAGCTGAGTGTTTCAGGAGTATTTGGTGAACATACTGTAGTTTCCCCTGTATAATTTTCCTTGCACATTTACTGAAGATTCATTGGCTACATAAGTGTGGATCTATTTCTGGGCTATATATCTATGTTTCATCACCCTATTTGTCTGTCTTGGTGTAAATACCATATTATTTTTAATACTGTAGTTTTACATTCCCTTAAAATAGGGTAGTTTTAGTCTTCCAACTTTGATTGTTTTAGGAGGCTTTTTGGTGTTACCATATGGAGTTTAAATTCAGCGTGCTAATTTCTACAAAACATTCTACTGGAGTTGATTGAAATTATGCTGAATCTATAAATAAATTGCAGGAGAATTGGTAGGAAGCCAGTGTTTCACTCATTTGTTTTGGTTTTCTTTAATTTCTCTCAACGATGTCTGGAAGTTTTCAGCTACAGTTTTTCATATTTTTGTCAAAATTTTCCCCATGCATATATTTCATATTTTATGTTTTTCTAAGTGGAATCTTTAATATTTAAATATCTGATTATTTGCTGTCAGTATAAATAGAATTGATTTTTGTATACTCAAATCTTAAGATCTTGATAATGTCTCTTCTTAACTGCAATACTTTATTTTAGATGCTGTCAGATTTTCTACAAAGATTATCATGCCATCTGAGAATATTGATCATTCTGCCTCTTCCCTACCTGTCTGAACTATTTTTTGTTTTTGTTTGCATTATTGCACTAGCAATCGCTCTAACACAATGCTTGACAAAAGGATGGCTTCAGTTTGCGGCTATTACAAATAAAATTTCCTTCTTATTTTAGGGGAAAATTATTTAGCATTTCATGATTAAGTATAATATTAACTGGAAATTTTTGTAGATGCCTTCTATTATGTTGAGAAAGTTCTCTTTTCAGTTTGTGCAGGATTTTTCCCATGAATAGATGTTGAATTTTGTCAAATGCTTTTTTCTGAATCGACTGAAATGATTGTATAGTTTTTCTTTTTTAGTCTGCCAATATGGTGGATTCTGTTTAACGATTTTTAATGTAAATCAACTTTGCATTCCGAAGATAAGCCTTACTTGGGAATGATATATCATCTTTTTTATATATTGGGTGACTTCCTAAAATTTTGTGAAGAATTTTTGTGTCTGGTTTACTGTGTAATTCAGGTCTATAGTTTACTTTTTTGGTAATATCTCTGCTCTCTGATTTCTGTTTGTTTGGATTGTTTTGGGCATCAGACTCATTCCTTCCTCGTAGAATGAAGTGGGAAATATACTTTCCTCTTGAATTATTTGGAAACTTTGTGTAAAATAAGTATTGTTTATTTCTTAAGCATTTTCTGAAATCCTCAAGGAAAGCCATCTGATCTTGAAGTTTTCTTTTTGGGAAGAATTTTCACTGCAAGTCCCATCTCGTTAATAGATGTGGGACTATTCATGTTACCGAATTCTTTTTCAATGAGCTTTAGCAGTTTATGTCTTTAAGGAATTTGCTAATTTTATCTATAAAATATGTTGGCACGAAATGGTTTCTATTATTCATTTATTATCTTTTTAACATCCACACAATCTGTTTGATGCCACGTCACCTTTTATATTTACAGTTGACCTCTTTTATTGTGATCAATCTGGCCAACATTTACCAGGTTGTATTGATCTCAAGTGATTTAACTGATTTTTCCCTTTTATTTCCTTAATTTATATTTATTTCTACTCTTTCTTCCAGAAGTGTTATAACTTTAAGTTTCACATTTGGATCTTTGAACTAATTGTAAGAATGTCTGTATCTGGTGCAAGACCTGAATCCAGAGTGGGCTTTCTGTTTGTTTGCCGCATATTTCAGCTGAGTGTTTCAGGAGTATTTGGTGAACATACTGTAGTTTCCCCTGTATAATTTTCCTTGCACATTTACTGAAGATTCATTGGCTACATAAGTGTGGATCTATTTCTGGGCTATATATCTATGTTTCATCACCCTATTTGTCTGTCTTGGTGTAAATACCATATTATTTTTAATACTGTAGTTTTACATTCCCTTAAAATAGGGTAGTTTTAGTCTTCCAACTTTGATTGTTTTAGGAGGCTTTTTGGTGTTACCATATGGAGTTTAAATTCAGCGTGCTAATTTCTACAAAACATTCTACTGGAGTTGATTGAAATTATGCTGAATCTATAAATAAATTGCAGGAGAATTGGTAGGAAGCCAGTGTTTCACTCATTTGTTTTGGTTTTCTTTAATTTCTCTCAACGATGTCTGGAAGTTTTCAGCTACAGTTTTTCATATTTTTGTCAAAATTTTCCCCATGCATATATTTCATATTTTATGTTTTTCTAAGTGGAATCTTTAATATTTAAATATCTGATTATTTGCTGTCAGTATAAATAGAATTGATTTTTGTATACTCAAATCTTAAGATCTTGATAATGTCTCTTCTTAACTGCAATACTTTATTTTAGATGCTGTCAGATTTTCTACAAAGATTATCATGCCATCTGAGAATATTGATCATTCTGCCTCTTCCCTACCTGTCTGAACTATTTTTTGTTTTTGTTTGCATTATTGCACTAGCAATCGCTCTAACACAATGCTTGACAAAAGGATGGCTTCAGTTTGCGGCTATTACAAATAAAATTTCCTTCTTATTTTAGGGGAAAATTATTTAGCATTTCATGATTAAGTATAATATTAACTGGAAATTTTTGTAGATGCCTTCTATTATGTTGAGAAAGTTCTCTTTTCAGTTTGTGCAGGATTTTTCCCATGAATAGATGTTGAATTTTGTCAAATGCTTTTTTCTGAATCGACTGAAATGATTGTATAGTTTTTCTTTTTTAGTCTGCCAATATGGTGGATTCTGTTTAACGATTTTTAATGTAAATCAACTTTGCATTCCGAAGATAAGCCTTACTTGGGAATGATATATCATCTTTTTTATATATTGGGTGACTTCCTAAAATTTTGTGAAGAATTTTTGTGTCTGGTTTACTGTGTAATTCAGGTCTATAGTTTACTTTTTTGGTAATATCTCTGCTCTCTGATTTCTGTTTGTTTGGATTGTTTTGGGCATCAGACTCATTCCTTCCTCGTAGAATGAAGTGGGAAATATACTTTCCTCTTGAATTATTTGGAAACTTTGTGTAAAATAAGTATTGTTTATTTCTTAAGCATTTTCTGAAATCCTCAAGGAAAGCCATCTGATCTTGAAGTTTTCTTTTTGGGAAGAATTTTCACTGCAAGTCCCATCTCGTTAATAGATGTGGGACTATTCATGTTACCGAATTCTTTTTCAATGAGCTTTAGCAGTTTATGTCTTTAAGGAATTTGCTAATTTTATCTATAAAATATGTTGGCACGAAATGGTTTCTATTATTCATTTATTATCTTTTTAACATCCACACAATCTGTTTGATGCCACGTCACCTTTTATATTTACAGTTGACCTCTTTTATTGTGATCAATCTGGCCAACATTTACCAGGTTGTATTGATCTCAAGTGATTTAACTGATTTTTCCCTTTTATTTCCTTAATTTATATTTATTTCTACTCTGACCTTTTTTGTTTCCCTCTTTTGTTTTCTCTTTAGGTTGGAAGCTGAGTTCTTTGAGACCTTTTATCTTGCTTTCTTTTTTTCCTAATGGGAGCGTGATTCCTCTCTCTTTCAGTACTCTGCTAACTGTATTGTGATGGTGGAGAAGGGGGCAACAGGGGATGAGATGGTTGTGTGGCATCACCAGCTCAATGGACATGAGTTTGACCTAACCCCGGGAGAGAGTGAAGGTCAGGGAAGCCTGGCATGCGGCAGGCTTGAAAAGAATATGTATGCTGCTGGTTTTAGCTGGAGTGTTCAATAAATGTCAATTTAGGGCAAGCTGATTGATAGTCTTGTTCAACTGCTCTGTGTCTTTACTGAGTTTCTGTTTCCTTATATTAATTATTGAAAGAGACTTGCTAAAATCTCTGATGATAATGGTGGATGTGCTTATTTCTTTTCTCAGTTCTACTAATTTTTGCTTTATCTATTTTTAAGATCTATTGTAAAGTGAAGAAACATTTAGAATTGTTACCTCCACTTGAAGAACTGACCCTGTGGTCTTGAAATTACTCTTTATCCAAGTAATGTTCTTTGCTCTAAGATCTGCTTTGCTTGTTATTAATATGGCCACTCACTTTATTATTATTATTGTGCAATTACCATCTTTTACTTTTAGTTAATTTGTGTTTTTATTTTTAAAGTGAGTCTTTAATAGGCAGCATACTTATGTGCCTACTAAGTCACTTCAGTTGTGATCAATTCTTTGAGACCCTAGGGACTGTAGCCCGCCAGGTTCCTCTGTCCATGGGATTCTCCAGGCGAGAACACTGGAATAGGTTGCCACGCCTTCCATCAAGGGGATCATCCAACCCAGGGAGCGAACCTGTGTCTCCAGCGTCTCTTGCATTGGTGGGCAGATTCTTTACCACCTGGGAAGTCCAGGCAGCATAGACTTGAGCATTATTCTATTATTTATTTACTTGCAAGAGCCTGGCTGTTTATTTAAAGAAGACTGAAGAATTATTCACAAAATGGACTTGAAGTTAAACATCTAAACAGCAAATGCTTTCCTCTTGGTTTTACTTGGTTTGGTTTCCTGGGTGCTCAATCACTAAGTCATGTCCCACTGACTCTGTGACCCTGTGGACTGGGGGCCACCAGGCTCCACTGTCCATGGAATTTTCCAGGGAATAATACTGGAGTGGGTTGGCATTTTCTCCATCAGAGGATCTACCTGACCCAGGGATGGAACCCATCTCCTATACTGGCAGGCAGAGTTTTACCACTGAGCTGCCTGGGAAGCCCCTCCAAAAAGCCCATCACCCACTTCTCCTTCCAGGACATTGCAGCCTTGTCATCCCAGGCCCTCCAGTGGGGGGAGCATGCAGGGAATGGGACAGTTATCAAGGCAGCGTTTCAGGAGTGTTAGTGGCATACACTCCATTTTTCTCTCAACCTTTGAGTCAGTGCTCAGCTGCAGGGCGTATCAAGCACTTTAACAGCAGAGTTTGCTAGGAGTCATGTATGGATGTGACAGTTGGACTATAAAGAAAGCTGAGCACCGAAGAGTCGATGCTTTGGAACTGTGCTGTTGGAGAAGACTCTTGAGAGTCCCTTGGACTGCAAGGAGATCCAACAAGTCCATCCTAAAGGAAATCAGTCCTGAATATTCATTGGAAGAACTGATTCTGAAGCTGAAACTGCAATCCTTTGGCCACCTCATGCGAAGAGCTGACTCATTTGAAAAGACCCTGAAGCTGGGAAAGATTGAAGGCAGGAGAAGGGGAGGACAGAGGATGAGGTGGCTGGTTGGTGTCACCAACCCGATGAACATGAGTTTCGGTAAACTTGGGATTGGGAGCTGGTGATGGACAGGGAGGCCTGGTGTTCAGGGAATGGGGCAGTTATCAAGGCAGCATTTCAGGAGTGTTAGTGGCACACACTAACATACACTGTGTGTGTGTGTGTGTCCATGGGGTCGCAAAGAGTCAGACACGACTGAGCGATTTCACTTTGCTAGGATGGGAAATCCAGATCTTCACAGAGCTGTGCTGCACAGGTGTAACTGTCTGCAGGCACACACACCTGAAACCGTGGCTCTCACGAGGCCCCTTCTCCATGGGAATCAGAGTAAAATTCAAAAGATTGTCTGGCTTCCTGATTCATTTCTCACCACCCCCCACTCATCCTCCCACACTCCATTTTATTTTATTTTTCAAAACTTTTTATGTTGACATATAGCTGATTAACAGTATTGTGTTAGTTTCAGGAGTACAGCAAAGTGATTCAGTGATACGTCTACATACATCTGTTCTTTTTCAGATTCTTTTCCCATATAGGCTATTACAGAATATTGTTCTATGCTACACAGTAGGTTCCCTGTGCTACACAGTAGGTCCTTACTGGTTATCTATTTGGTGTACAGCAGTGAATATTATTCTGTTACCCGAGCCTGCATTCTCTGCTTTTTTGAGTGGACTGTCTACATTTAAAGTGACTGTGTCATTAAGACAGTATGATACTGGCACAAAGACAGAAATATAGATCAATGGAACAAAATAGAAAGCCCAGAGATAAATCCACTCACCTATGGACACCTTATCTTTGACAAAGGAGGCAAGAATATACAATGGAGTAAAGACAATCTCTTTAACAAGTGGTGCTGGGAAAACTGGTCAACCACTTGTAAAAGAATGAAACTAGATCCCTTTCTAACACCACACACAAAAATAAACTCAAAATGGATTAAAGATCTAAACGTAAGACCAGAAACTATAAAACTCCTAGAGGAGAACATAGGCAAAACACTTTCTGACATAAATCACAGCAGGATCCTATATGATCCACCTCCCAGAATACTGGAAATAAAAGCAAAAATAGACAAATGGGATCTAATTAAAATTAAAAGCTTCTGCACAACAAAGGAAACTATAAGTAAGGTGAAAAGACAGCTTTCTGAATGGGAGAAAATAATAGCTCATTTGAATCAGTTCTAATGAGATGGATGAAACTGGAGCCGATTATACAGAGTGAAGTAAGCCAGAAAGAAAAACACCAATACAGTATACTGACACATATATATGGAATTTAGAAAGATGGTAATGATGACCCTGTATGCGAGACAACAAAGGAGACAAAGATGTATAGAACGGACTTTTGGACTCGGGGGGAGAGGGAGAGGGTGGGATGATGCGGGAGAATGGCTTTGGAACATGTATACTAACATGTAAGAAATGAAGTGCCAGTCGATGTTCGATGCAAGATACAGGATGCTTGGGGCTGGTGCATGGGGATGATCCAGAGGGATGATATTGGGTGGGAGGGGGGAGGGAGATCCAGGATTGGGAGCTTGTGTGCACCCAGGGTGGATTCATGTCAATGTATGACAAAACCAACACAGTGTTACAAAGTAAAATAAAATTAAAAAATAAAAAAATTAAAAAATAAAAAAAAATAAAAATAAAAAATAAAGTGACTGTGATGTCCTGTTTACATTTATTAATTTCTTACTTATTTTCTATTACTTCCTATTTGTTTTCTTCCCTTTTGTCTTCCACATCTGTCTTGAGAAACTTGGATGTTTGTTGAAGGGATATTTGTGATATTAAAGCATTACAGGTAACCAGCTATCAGGAGCAGTAGTACCATTGTGATTGTATTATTAACATAAACACAATATTTTTTTAGATATACAAAGTGAAAATGTGTGACTGAAATGATAAGATAGTTGAGATTTTCTTCAAAATAATGTGAGAAGTTTAAGTATGTGGGTCTATGGATGAAAAAAATATTGGTTCTAAGTTAATAAAAGCGATGGATTCCTGAGTTTATTATACTGTTCTATCATGTTTGCATTTGACATTTTCCATAATAAAATATTTTTAAATAAGAAAATCCAAATCAGATTTTAAAAGTGACCTGACAGAGTTGTGTGGAGGATAAACTCTGGGTGCAAATCCCATAGCAAATAACTGGCCCATAACGGGAACTTGATATATCTCAGTTATTGCCATCAACTTCACAAACAGATGTAAAGTCTTACAATAAGGATTTGTACAACATATGCTTCACTGACTTATAAAGCTTTGGGAACTGTCTCATCCCTACCTGAATCCACCCATTAGTAGCAGTTAGAAAGTTGTCACTTCTTTCTTTAGGCCACAGCCTTCAATAAGTTGCTATGGCGATGTGTTAAATAAACTCTCAGGCATTCATTTCATGGCAAGTAGATGGGGAAACAATGGAAACAGTGACAGACTTTGTTTTTTGGGGCTCCAAAGTCACTGCAGATGGTGACTGCAGCTATGAAATTAAACAACATTTACTCCTTGGAAGGAAAGTTATGACCAACCTAGATAACATATTAAAAAGTAGAGACATTACTTTGTCAACAAAGGTCCATCTAATCAAGGCTATGGGTTTTCCAATAGTCATGTATGGATGTGAGAGTTGGAGTATAAAGAAAGCTGAGCACCAAAGAATTGATGCTTTTGAACTGTGGTGTTGGAGAAGACTCTTGAGAGTCCCTTGGACTTCAAGGAGATCCAGCCAGTCAATCCTAAAGGAGATCAGTCCTGGGTGTTCACTGGAAGGACTGATGCTGAAGCTGAAACTCTGATACTTGGGCCACCTGATGTGAAGAGTTGACTCATTGGAAAAGACCCTGATGCTGGGAAAGATTGAGGGCAGGAGGATAAGGGGACAAGAGAGGATGAGATGGTTGGATGGCATCACCGACTCAATGGACATGAGTTTGAGCAAGCTCTGGGAGTTGGTGATGGACAGGGAGGCCTGGTGTTCTGCAGTCCATGGGGTCGCAAAGAGTTGGACACGACTGAGTGACTGAACTGAACAGTCATTCAGTCCTGGAGTTTTCTGTGTCCTTAAAAGTATAGGACTTAAAAACTTAAAAGAAAATTAAGTATAAAATTTTAATACGTTCCTGCCTGTTTTTCTGTTTTGGTTTTGTTTTTTCCACCAAGTCTTGACCCATATCCTTTGTTGTGCCACCCAGTACTGTTACAAAGAAGTAATTCACATCCTCATAGCTAACTGTCAAATATTTTTAACATCCCAAAGCAAATAAGATATCCCAGGGAACATGCTTCCTAAAACAACAATATGCTTTCTTTGGCAAATAATCAATTTTACTAATTATGATTTTATTTACATCAAAAAGTTAGAGATGCATAGCAATAAATATTTAATTGTATAGTTAAATTTTCTTTAAAAATCATAATATTTACATTTATTTTTGGTGTATTAAAGACTTTTATATAGGTTTTATAGGTATTTCTAATTCTCAGAGCTATGATAGAGATTCTTATATGAATTTTATACATAAAAAATAATCCCTGAAATTCTAAAGAAGTTTTTTAGCATGCCCAGAGTCTCCAAACCCAATGAGTGGAAGATCCACAAACTTGTCTGAAGTCTATCACGTTGAAAACAGTTCTTCAGTGAGGACAGCAAAATCATATACTAAATTACATTTTAATACCTAATATATATATTTTAAAACTGTTTAGAGAGCATTTAGGATCTTCATATAATAAAGGCTGAATTTTGCTGTCTGATAGAAATATATATTTTATACATAATGAAACATATTCATATGCTTCACATTAAAAGAACTAATAATAAAAAAATAATTTTAAAAACGGAATTATTTCTTTCCTCCTAACAACAGCTACAGAGGCTTTGATCAGTAGATGCGGATCATTACCTTGTTTAGTTGCTGAGTTGTGTCCTACTCTTTTTCGACCCCACGGGCTGTCCATGGGGCTCTCCAGGCAAAAGTCCTGGAGTGGGTTGCCATTTCCTTCTCCGTGGGATATTCCCAACCCAGGGAAGCCATGTCTCCTGCATTGCAGGCAGGTTCTTTACTGCTGAGCCACCAGGGATTTAGTTTATTGCAAGGTTTCATACTTACACGGTGTGAGGAAATACCTCCCAGTTACATCACAGTAGCTTCAACATCCCCAAGTGAATGCTCACAGCTCTAGAATGTTCATACAGCATCCTATTACTGAAAAGAATATATTATGACTCCTGGGAAAACCGGTGGGATAAAACCGGTTATCCCTTTTGCTAATCTTTTCCCCTGACCCCCCACGCTTTATGGCACCTGGTCAAAAGAATTTTAAAGAAAAAAAAATTGGGAAAAATTCATTTAATCATTACCTAAGGAATGGTCCAAACCTCTTAATACAAGTCCAGAGGGATTTCTGCTATATAGCATCACCAACTCAAAGGACATGGGTTTGGGGGGACTCCGGGAGTTTGTGATGGACAGGGAGGCCTGGCATGCTACAGTTCATGGGGTCGCAAAGAGTCAGACGACTGAGCAACTGAACTGAACTGAATAGAACCGATTAGATTGTTTTGAAAGTAAACCTCAAGGGCCAAAACATGACTTTTCCTCCAAAAGAATGATAAGTTATTTCCACAATTACGTATTTTGAGCAAAATGTAATAAATCACATAAATTCAAACATACATGCTGAAAGGTTCTAGAGAAGCAAAGAGGGATTTTGAATCCCTTTTCTGGCCACATTCTGACAAATACTTAAGTGACTATTCTGAGTCGGGTACTGTTTTGAGGCACTGATGACATCATGGGGATCAAGGCAGACACACCCCAGCCTCCAGCCGACCGTGTATTTTAGAGGGGGCCAGAGAGAGGGGAGATAAACCAGCAGATTGGTGGTAGGATGCCAGGTAGCAGTTGCTGCAAACCCACCTAACCTGGTTCAGAATGAAGTAAAGCCTGTCAGCAGTCACTCAGAACTGGAACTTTCTGAGGTCAGCAAGTCTATTCTCAGAAAAACCACGCCTCACAGAGATGCACCCGCCTGGAGACTGCTGGGGGCCAGAGCAGACCTGAGCTCCCCCCGCTGTCTCCTGCCGCTCGCCCATGGCCGCCGCTGCTGCTGCTGAGTCGCTGCTGCTGCTGCTGCTGAGTCGCTGCTGCTGCTGCTGAGCCACCGCTGCTGCTGCTGCTGAGTCGCTTCAGCCATGTTCGACTCTGTGCCACCCCATAGACGGCAGCCCACCAGGCTCCCCCGTCCCTGGGATCCTCCAGGCAAGAACACTGGAGTGGGCTGCCATTTCCTCCTCCAATGCATGAAAGGGAAAAGTGAAAGTGAAGTCGCTCAGTCGTGTCCGACTCTTAGTGACCCCATGGACTGCAGCCCGCCAGGCTCCTCCATCCATGGGATTTTCCAGGCCCGTTAGAGCTCAACAAAAGACTCAAACCACCACCCTTGGGGCCCACACCACTCCATGTGTCTGGCCCCTTTCCTCTCTTGGAAAGTGAATAAAAACTCTCTCCTCTTCTCTGGCTAATGCTTCTGTGAGTTCTTTCACAGCCTGGCTCGGCAGCAATCACACGATGAGGGCAGATGACACCGTCCATGCATAGGTGCCGCTGTGGCCCTGCACGGTCCAGCGTTGCTGATTGGCTGCACCCCAATACGAAATGCTTTGGTGTTAAAAAAATAAAATAAAAATAAAAAAAAACGACATAGTCCAAGAGAATAGAAAGGGGAGGGGGGGCGGAATCTTACAGATGGAAATATTGAGGAAGGAGCCTGAGGAAGTGACGCTTCTGCGTGGCCGTGAATTAAATGAGTGAGTCAGCATGTAAATAACAAAAGGGAGAAGCTCCCAGGAGCCACATGTGCAAAGGCCCTGAGGCTGGAATGGGACTGACACACATCAGGCTTGTACCGAGTTGGCCAAACGTTCACTTGGATTTTTCCAAAACATCTTATAGGAAAACCCAGGGGAACTTTTTTAAGCCAACCAGTGCTTACAGAGCAAAGAGAAACTGTAACTGCATTTTTCTATGGTTTATATTTCTTAGTCACAAGTTATGTAAGTTTCTTCTAATGTTAGGGGTATCTTCTTCCAAATCTGAGCCACCATGGTATAGAAGTTGGAAGAAATCAGAGGGAAATAAGGACCAAGCAAAGAAATACTTGTCTTCCCAGGTGGCACTCGTGGTAAAGAACCCACTGCCAATGCAGGTTAGGCATGAGCCGTAAGAGACTTCCCCGGCTTGGGAAGATCCCGTGGAGAAGGGCACAGCAATCCACTCCAGGGTGCTTGCCTGGAGAATCCCCGTGGGCAGAGGAGGCTGGTGGGCCACACTCCAAAGGGTCAGACATGACTGAAGCAACCACATGCATGTGTGCAAAGGAGTATGATTTCACGCTGCCAACTAATAGCTGTGAGAGTATCTTCATAGGAGGAGATAAGTGTTTGTCCTTACCAAACCTAATGCTGATAAATCACAAAAGTGACTTTGAAACCAATGTCTCACCAACTCAGCTGGTCTGCCATGGTGATGGGGACATTTCCAGAAAAGGAAAAGCAATCTCCTAATATATTGAGAAGATGACATGAGCCAACCATACGCTGTCTGTAAGAAACTCACCTCAACCAGAGGAAGGTCAAAAATAAAATGCTGGAAGGTAGTATATTAGATGCCAAGATTTTTCAGAGGAAAGAAAGAGTGACTCTATTAATATGAAGTTCTGTAGTCTTTACAGCAAAGGAAATAACCAGGGAAACAGAATCACAGTAGTCAATGATAAAAGGCAAGTCCGTCGAGCTGCAATAGCAATCCTACATGTGTGTGCAGTGAACAACTGACCTGTCAGATATGCAAAGCGGGAACTGACAAAAGCAGAAAGGAAAATAGAAAAATCTCAAAATTTAAGTACAGATTTAGCACCATTCTTACAACTGACAGAACAGCTAAAGAGGTAATCAGCTAGGCATTAAAGAACTGAAAACCATCAACCAAAAGGATCTCAGTTATATTTGCTAAAAGATTCTACTCAACATCAGAGTATACATTCTTTCCAAGTGCCCACAGGACATGTACTAAGACAAGCTGTATCATGCATCAAAACACAAATTGAAAAGACTTATACAAATTATGTTCTTTGAGCACACTGGGATCAAGCCAGAAGTAATAACAGAAATATAAATGGGAAATCTCTGAATAGTTGGAGACCAAGTAAAACATTTCTAAATGACTCTTGAGTTAAAGAGGAAGCTTCAAAAGAAATTAAAGATACATTGAACTTGAATAAAAATAACCCTATGGCATGAAATTTGTGGATACAACTGTAGCAGTTTGGAGAGGGAAATTTACAGTGTTGACTATTACATTATATAAGAGGAGAAGCATCCAATCATTTCTATATCTCAGATCTCAAGGACTTAGAAAAAAGGGGCACAATAATTCCAAAGTGATTATAAGGAAGAAAATAAAGATAACAGATAAAATCAATGAAAGTGAAAACAAGCGAGAACAGTAGATAAAATCAATGAGACAAAGTTCTTCTCTTTTAAATAATAAAACTATCAACTCTCTAGTAAGACTGACAAAAAGAAAGAGAAAGCACTAATTACTAATATTAGAAACGAGATAGAAAATATCACGATAGACAGTACAGACTCCCAAAGGATGATAAAGTTATACTAGTAACAATTATACACCCATGAATTTGACAACTTAAAAAATATGTACCAATTTCTCAAAAATCACAAAATACTACAACTCATACAACATGAAACAAATAATTTGCAATACCCTGCAACTATTTAGTAAATTAAATTTATGATTAATAACATCCCTAAAAATGTCTCCAAGTCCAGATGGTTTCATTGAAGAATTCTACCTAATGTTTAAAGAATTAACAATTCATAATCTCTTTCTAAGAGAATACTAAGATGAAGAGAAAATTTCCTAGTTTATTTTGTGAAGTTACTAACCTTGATAACAAAAACAAAGATAGCACTAAAAAAAAAAAAAGATAAGTTAAAACACAACCCAATATCCCTCTTGAATAGAGATGTAAAATTTCTTAACAAAATAATACCAAGTAGTATTCAATATTCAGCAATTTATAAATAATTTTGATCATGGCCAAGTGGGACGAGAAACTAGAACAAGATGACGAGAAAAAGGCAGTAAGTGGGTCAGGAAACGACTGAAAATGGAACCGATGAGATCAATAACTGCAAGCATACACAATATTAGTTTATATTATAAGCCAAAATCCAATCTTGAGCTGTTTATAAGAGACTAATGAAAAATCTATTTAATGAGGCATACAAAAAAGATGAACAAAATTACAACATTAAAATGTTAAAAAAAAAAAAGTTTTCTGGATTCCAATTAATTGTGAGTAAAATGTTTCACTTTATAAACTTAAAGAACACCGAAGGGAGCTTATGTGGAAGACACTTTAACGCCATTCCTTTAGGCCCCATGCAATCCAACGTGCGAGCAAAACGAGTTCAAGCAGAGCGCTAAGTTAAAACTGGACAGCTGCAAGCACAGCAAGGAAACCAGAACTCCCCCTAACATGACGCACAAAGATGCGCTGAAAACGGGTAAAGACCAAATGTAAGGCCAGAAACTATGAAGCTGCTCCTGGAGGACAGCACAGGCGGCACACTCCGCGACATAAATCTCAGTGAGGTCCGCTCTGACCACCTCCTAGAAAAATGGAAATAAAAGCAGAAATGAACAAGCGGGGCCTGATTACCTTAAACGTTTTGACACAGCAAAGAAAATAAAAATTAGGTGAAATAACAACCCTCAGAATGGGAGAAAATAATACCAAAGGAATCAATGGACAAAGGATTAATCTCCAAAATATACAAGCAGCTTATACAGCTCAATACCAGAAAAACAACCTAATCAAAAAGTAGGCAGAAGGCCTAAACAGACATTTCTCCAAAGAAGACATACAGATGACTAATAAACAGATGAAAAGATGGTCAACATCACTCATTATTCAGTTCAGTTCAGTCACTCAGTCGTGTCCGACTCTTTTCAATCCCATGAATCGTAGCACGCCAGGCTTCCTTGTCCATCACCAACTCCTGGAGCCCACCCAAACTCATCCATTGAGTCAGTGATGCCATTCAACCATCTCATCCTCTCTCATCCCCTTCTCCTGCCCTCAATCTTTCCCAGCATCAGAGTCTTTTCAAATGAATCAGCTCTTCTCATCAGGTGGCCAAAGTATTGGAGTTTCAGCTTCAGCATCAGTCCTTCCAATGAACACTCAGGACTGATCTCCTTTAGGATGGACTGGTTGGATCTACTCATGGTCCAAGGGACTCTCAAGAATTTTCTCCAACACCACAGTTCAGAAGCACCAATTATTCGGTGCTCAGCTTTCTTTACTGTCCAACTCTCACATCCATACATGACTACTGGAAAAACCATAGCCTTGACTAGATGGACCTTTGTTGACAAAGTAATGTCTCTGCTTTTTAAAATGCTGTCTAGGTTGGTCATAACAAGAAAGCTGAGCACCGAAGAGTTGATGCTTTTGAACTGTGGTGTTGAAGAAGACTCTTGAGAGTCCCTTGGACTACAAGGAGATCCAACAAGTCCATCCTAAAGGAAATCAATCCTGAATATTCATTGGAAGGACTGATACTGAAGCTGAAACTCCAATACTTTGGCCACCTGATGCAAAGAACTGACTCACTGGAAAAGACCCTGATGCTGGGAAAGATTGAAGGTGGGAGGAGAAGGGGATGATGAGGATGAGCTGGTTGGATGGCATCACTGACTCAGTGGACATGGTTTTCAGTAAGCTCTGGGAGATGTGGCGGACAGGGAAGCCTAGTGTGCTGCAGTCCATGGGGTCACAAAAAGTTGGACACAACACAACAGAGTGACTGAACTGAACTGAACTGTGTAGGCCTTTATGAGTTAACTGCCCCACGAGAATCCCCGTGACCAGACCCTGGATGCTGTGAGCGCCTGTACCACGGCACATGCCAACCGCTGCAGCCCCAGCACCTTCCGTTTCACTCAGACCACGTGGATAGGGTGATTCACATGGGAAGAGGAACCCATTAGTTTCCGAAAAGAGAAAGAATGCTAGGGAGGAAGACGCGATATTTTTTCACTATAAGGATTTGAATTTCACCATAAGGATTTGAATTTCACTATAAGGATTTGAATTTCACTATAAGGATATTCAATTAACAAAGGTAGCCTTATAGATACAGACACCTGAATGTTACCCATCTTCCTCCTCCTTATGTCCTAAATAAGGTCAAATTACTACAAGCATCATTGCTAGCTTGCAGCCCCCCACCTTTATAGCAATGTGTTCTCTGTCATTATAACTTTTGCCTCCATCTATGCTCTTCAGGCTTTCTTATTTCTCCCAACAGTTCTAGCCGTCTGCAGAGGTCTTCCATGCTCACAGGTAGCTTTTAAACTGTTGCTGTTTCTGCCACCCTAGCTATGTAGAAGCCCTCTTCTGTGGTTCCAGTTGGGCAGTGCTCTAGACACTGTGCCTCACCTTTGATCAGCCTCCTTGTCAGCACCAAGATTTCACATATTTCTTGTGCATTTTCATCCTGGAGTA
This sequence comes from Connochaetes taurinus, assembly GCA_006408615.1. NCBI lineage: Eukaryota > Metazoa > Chordata > Mammalia > Artiodactyla > Bovidae > Connochaetes > Connochaetes taurinus. Next base: position 211,809 of record SJXO01001791.1, on the reverse strand, counting down.
CTGTTGGTATATAGAGTTTATATTCTCTTGCCCACCCATTTTCAATCTTGTGTATAAATCCCTTCCTTCTATTCCCTGTGGTCTTGCAGAAGGCTGGCAATATTGGACAGGTTTTATTAAAGAATGCATGGCAGGTACTTTGTGGACTTGGATGGCTCTTGGGGTTTCATCGTGGCATCTGTTATACCGGCTTCTTGGCTGGCTCCTCGGCCATTGCCTCGAGCTCCCGTTTCCATGAGAAAACCTATACTTCTTAGTGTGAAGGTTAAATAGGGTGACCAAATTTTAGAAAGGCAGCTCAGGACAAAGGCATATCAGACAAAAATACTATAATAATAGAATATATGAAATAATTGTCTACATATTAAATTATGAGTTATTACTTTAACACAAAAATACAAAAAACAGATGCTTGAAATTCTGTATTCCTTTCTGTTATCTAATTTTTTAATTGTTGTTATTCTCTGCTGTGCCTGACTCTTTGTGACTATATGGACTATAGCCCACAAGGTTCCTCTGTCGGTGGGATTCTCCAGGCAAGAATACTGGAGTGGGTACCCATGCCCTCCTGCACAATATTTCCTGACCCAGGGTTCAAACCCACGTCTCCTGCATTGACAAGTGGGTTTTTTTTTTTAATCACTAGCTCCTCTGTTACATACAGCTATTATTTAAGCCCAACAACAACAGGCGTAGTAACAGTGACAATTAATAGTAACCAGCAGGAGGACTAATAAAAGGCAACATGTGTGGAAAATATAGCAGTAATTGTATGTTCCTTTCTGCCCTTTGATTTTGCGGTTTAACTTTAAAAATTCTTTATTTTTCAGGTCACATTATTGTATATTCTAGAAGTACATAAATTTAAGAATTTTTAAAGGAGAACATCAACATAATGGACAGAGTTACATAAATATTACCTAAATTTTATTTAAAAATAACGATGGTGTGGGTTTTTTTTTTCCATTCCACAATAGAATAGGATACTTATAATCTTTCTGTTTCTTTTCAGTAATACTTCTCTGAACTTCATTTTGCCTTTAGGATATCTTTTTATTCTTTTATGTAGTGGCAAAATTGAACACAGTTAAAGGTAAAATTCACTTTGACTTGAAATTTTGTTCTTATCAAAGCTATACTATGTTGATTCTTGGTGCTAGTCTAATATGGCAGCATCAAACTAAACAGGCTTTCAACAGAAGTGTAAGAGCATGGAGTGCTTAGGGTTTTACTTACCAGCAATGGCAGTCCTTTTCAATTTGTAGGAATTAATTATCAATTTTCCAATAATGTCACCCAGGGACTCCTGGCTTCTGGTCTGACATGTAAAGAGGTGGGAAGCTATGAATCTGTCCCTGAAATAGGAAAAAAGGTAAACAAACTGAAAATCACCAACTATTCCTTGATCTATCAAAGAATTGAGGTTATAGATCAAGACCCTACCCTAACATTGAACAGATAGTTGACTAAAGGGATTCACAGCTTACTTGGAGCAAAAATGCACGACTGAACTGTGTACCAGAAGGAGTACACAAGTACTGATTGCTGGAGGCTCAGCACTGCCCAGCTTAAGAGTTACAAGCTCCTGGAGTTTTTCAGATGTAACACCAAAAGCACAGTCAACCAAGAAAAATTGATAAGTGGAATATCATTAAACATGTTATGAAGGCACTAAGAGAATGAAAAGATAAGTTACTGATTGAGAAAAGACATTTGCTAAAATCATGTCAGACAAAGGACTTGCATGGAAAATATATGAAGAAGTCAAAACTTAACAGTAATGGCTATAGAGAGAACATTCACTTCAGTTCAGTTCAGTTGCTCAGTCGTGTCCGACTCTGTGACCCCATGAATCGCAGCACACCAGGCCTCCCTGTCCATCACCAACTCCCGGAGTTCACTCAGACTCACGTCCATCTAGTCGGTGATGCCATCCAGCCATCTCATCCTCTGTCGTCCCCTTCTCCTGCCCCCAATTCCTCCCAGCATCAGAGTCTTTTCCAATGAGTCAACTCTTCGCATGAGGTGGCCAAAGTACTGGAGCTTCAGCTTTAGCATCAGTCCTTCCAAAGAAATCCCAGGACTGATCTCCTTCAGAATGGACGGGTTGGATCTCCTTGCAGTCCAAGGGACCCTCAAGAGTCTTCTCCAACACCACAGTTCAAAAGCATCAATTCTTCGGCGCTCAGCCTTCTTCACAGTCCAACTCTCACATCCATACATGACCACAGGAAAAACCATAGCCTTGACTAGACGGACCTTAGTCGGCAAAGTAATGTCTCTGCTTTTGAATATGCTATCTAGGTTGGTCATAACTTTTCTTCCAAGGAGTAAGTGTCTTTTAATTTCATGGCAGCAGTCACCATCTGCAGTGATTTTGGAGACCCCCCCCAAAATGTCTGACAGTTTCCAGTGTTTCCCCATCTATTTCCCTTGAAGTGATGGGACCGGATGCCATGATCTTCGTTTTCTGAATGTTGAGCTTTAAGCCAACTTTTTCACTATAGCTCAACATAATAAAGGCCACACATGATAAACCAACAACTAACTTCATACTCAGTGGTGAAAAGTTTAAAGCTTTTCCTCTAAGACCAGGAAAAAGACACGGTGCCCACTCTTGCTGCATCAGCGCTGCAGATTGTTCGGTAGATAAGAAGGATGTATATGAATGAAATATCAGACCCTTTTTCTTCACTAAGAGAAAACTTGGAAGATGCTGGTGGGTATCTGGAAGAAAGAATGCATTTCTGCATCATCGTGAACTTTGAGAGTAACTCTGTTTAGACTTATATTTAAATTGTCATAAGTGCTTTAAAAAATAATCTATAAAACTTCAATAAAAAAGACTTCAATAAAAAAGAAACAAAAGCCCAATTATAAAATGTGAAAAATATTTGAAACTCAACAAAGAAAATGCACAGATGGCAAATAAACATAAGAGAAAGATGCTAACATCATATGTCATTAATGAACTGCAAATTAAAAGAAGAATGAGATGCAGCTGCATGCCTGTTATAGCGACTAAAAAAAAGTGCAGTGAAGCCGTCCACACTGTATCTATATGCTTGTTTGCAGATGAACAGCTTGCCATTCAGGCCATTTTCATCTATAAATTTCTTATATAGATTAGCCATGTCTAAATACCCATCATTTTTAAGCATTCAGAAGTTCAATGGATTTCATCATCAGTTGCATTCCTACAGGAAAATGGTTTTAATACCCAGAGATAATTTGAACTTGTAAAATCAAAATTGGATTCCAAATTTTAAATTACAGTTTTTGTAAAGATATTGAGAAAGTCCTATTAAACTTGGCTTCCCTTTTCTGTAGACGCACTTTTGAATTTCCAGTAAATGTGTCATGTATTTCATTATATGAATTTTTGCTGCCACCCACACATAGTATCAAATAACTCATGAGCAGTCAGGTCATCCTTTTTGTGACTCATTATGGCCCCTTTAAGATCATTAAACAGTTTAAGAGAAACAGCACACACGTTTCTGTTTTATTGTAATTCTTTTCCCATTTTTTTATCCTCCATGTAAATATTTCTGAACTGAAGAACATTTTTCTTGTCCCAAACTTTTGAAATATGAGTTTACAATAGGCCAACATTTTAATATATCTCCTGTGATTCAGTGGTTAAGAATCGCCCACAGTGCAGTAGACACATGAGGTCAGACACAGGAGACCAGTCCCTGAGTCAGGAAGATCCCCTGGAGAAGGAAATGGCAACCCGCGCCAGTATTCACGCCTGGAGAATTCCATGGGCAGAGGAGCCTGGCAGGCCACAGTCCATGGGGTTGGAAAGAGGCAGACACGATGACTCCCTTCATCACAGTCATCCTCTAGATATGTGAATGGCTATCATCTTTTATTCCAATAAAGTCTAAGACACTGTAAACGCTCCTCTGCACATTTCAAGGAAACTGAAAAGTGATTAAAAAAACCAATTCTCACTATGAAATCCTCACTCTCACAGACAAGCAAATCACACACTTTAGCACTGTTGTGTAAAGGTTTGCAGGAAATTCAACAATGTAAAATCTTTTTGTTTTCTTTTGTAAGATGTTTATAAACTGAATGGAATTTTTCAAAATTTGCTTTATTGGCCAAATCAACAGTTTAATGAGCAAAGTTTAGAGGGTATTTAGACAGGATATCAACAATTTTTTTTTTACATGTACTCATGTTTCATTAAAATCTTCACAGAAATTTAGAAACCAATTTCAAACTATCTTCTTCAAATCAAAGTACCTGATAGCTAGGGATAACATTTTCATTTGTTTGCTTTTTCTATGATTCAGCTCATCACTTGAGATACTATAAAATATATGATTGTTAATAAGATATGACAGAAAGGGCTATACACTCCAAGGAACCAAGAGATTTTCAAAATTTCTCCTTTTGTTTACTCATAAGACAGTTCAGCTTGCATCCTGAACTAGGAAATGCAGCAACATCTTTTCATTGCATAAGAAGCAGAGCAATGCACTATCGTCCAGAGTGCAACTCACTGACTGGAGGTGCCATCTCGGCCTCCACTGTGCTCTGCCAGGGTGGGGCCTTCTCTTGCAAGTACCCTTGCCAATCTGGGTAAAGAGGTAAACTAGAGCAAGCTTAAATCCCATGGACCCCATGCAATGTTCACTGAAGCAATACTTAAAATCGAGGTCACAGAAGCAACCTAGAGGTCCATTGACAGATGAATGGAAAAAATTATAGTACATTTATACAATGGAATATTACTCAGCCATAAAAAATGAATTGACTTGAGCCAGGTGCGGTGAAGTGGGTGAACCGAGAGCCTGTTATACAGAATGAAGTGAGTAGAAAGAGAAAAACCAGTATCATATATTAACACATACACATGGAATCTAGAAAAATGATACTGAAGGACCTAGTGGAGAACAGACTCATGAAAATGGAGGGGGAGGTGAGGGCAGGACGAGATGAGGAAAGAGCTTGACGTGCACACACTAACACGCGTGACACAGATCGTGGGAAGTCGCTGAATAACACAGGGAGCCCAGCCTGGTGGTGACCTACAGGGGTGGGATGAGAGGAAGGGAAGGAGGCTCGGAAGGGAAGGAATATACATATAATTATGACTGATTCATGCTGTGGTATGGTAGAAACCAACAGAAAATTATAAAGCAATTTTGCAGCAATTAAAAAATTATTAAAAAAAATAAAAAGGACCTGCTGTATAGTATGGGGGACTATACGCAATACTCTGTAATGGCCTATATGGGAAAATAATCTTCAGTTCACTTCAGTTCAGTCTCTCAGTCCTGTCTGACTCCTTGCATCCCATGGACTGCAGCACACCAGGCCTCCCTGTCCATCACCAACACCTGGAGTTTACTTAAACTCATGCCCATCCATCCAACCACCTCATCCTCTGTCATCCCCTTCTGCTCCTGCCTTCCGTTTTTCCCAGCATCAGGGTCTTTTCCAATGAGTCAGTTCTTCGCATGAGGTGGCCAAAGTATCAGAGTTTCAGCTTCAACATCAGTCCTTCCAATGAACACCCAGGACTGATCTCCTTTAGCATGGACTGGTTGGATCTCCTTGCAGTCCAAGGGACTCTCAAGAGTCTTCTTCAACAACACAGTTAAAAGGCATCAATTCTTCAGTGCTCAGCTTTCTTTATAGTCCAACTCTCACATCCATACATGACTACTGGAAAAACAATAGCCCTGACTAGACGGACCTTTGTTAGCAAAGTAATGTCTCTGCTTTTGAATATACTATCTAGATTGGTCATAACTTTTCTTCCAAGGAGTAAGTGTCTTTTAATTTCATGGCTGCAGTCACCATCTGCAGTGATTTTGGAGCCCAGAAAAAATAAAGTCTGACACTGTTTCCATTGTTTCCCCATATATTTCCCATGAAGTGATGGGACCAGATGCCATGATCTTTGTTTTCTGAATGTTGAGCTTTCAGGGGCCGGGTGGGGGGTGGGGGGAAGAGTGGATAAAAAAATAAAATAATTTGGGAAATGCAAATTGCAGCCAACTATGGGCAAGTCTGGTGAGAGTTTGGGAAGGGTTGTATTTACAGGCAGGGAATGCAAAGACTGCCTGAGGGGAGGATGTCCAGATTAGAATCCATGTGGTAAGTTAATTGGCTTAAGGGAGGAGGGACTCTTGGCAGATAGTCATTGGTCAGGAGATCAATTGGTTTTCTGTAGATCAGGCAGGGGAAATGAGTCTCCCTGTTCTTGAGATTCTCCCCTTTGCCCACCTTGCCCCCTGCCACCTTAAATGTGTGGGATTCTCCATTTCATTTCAGATTGAAATCCTTTCACATTCTACATGATAGCTGGCAGAGTGACAAGCAAATGTAAGTTTCGGGTGTGACCTTGCCAGCGGCCCCTGTGGGCAAGTCCCCCTCTTCTCCCAGGGCCCTCCCTTGTGTGCTTCTTAGAGAAGACTCCCATGGAGCTTGTTAAAGCTCCACTGTTTTGGTTTGAATGGACTCACTCAGCCTTAGCCTCGCTACCCAAAAGCACCCCATGCACTGACCCTAATAAAGAGACAGTCCTAAGCCCTGTAGCTGTCTCTTTCTGAGCCCTGCGTTGACTTCCCCATGTGGACCCTTGAGGCATGCTGCATGTAGCTGTCTCTGCCTGAGCCCTGCGTTGACTTCCCCATGTGGACCCTTGAGGCATGCTGCATACTTCTTTCAAGATCTATCAATCTTAAGCTTCTCTATTTCACTCTCCCTAGTAGTCTTTCATTGAATCCAGGCTCACTATCCTACAGTAGATCCAGGGTTCTACTTACCAATTATTAATTTGAAAAAGCCAAAAGAGACGTGTGCTTCCTAAGTTGCTTCAGTCATGTCTGACTCTTTTCAACCTTATGGACTGCAACCCACCAGGCTCCTCCGTCCATGGGATTCTCCAGGCAGGAATTCTGGAGTGGGTTGCCATTTCCTTCTCCAGAAGATCTTCCTAACCTGGGGATGGAACTCACATCTCATAGATCTGCCGCATTGGCAGGGCGGGTTCTTCACCACAAGGACACCTGGGAAGCCCGTCAGATAAGTGAAGTGAAGAATGTCAGGTCGATTCAGTGGTTGCTTTTTATTGAGCATCAATATCATTGGGGGAGATCAAAAAGCTTTTAATTGGTTTAGAAGGACTTGCATATCTAATCCCAAACTTGTGAGACTGTCTACTTCTCCACCCAGTTCACGTCCAAGTTCTTCTGTGCGTATTATTAACATGCTCTGATCTGGTCGTTTGCCTTCCTCACCCAGCTGTATTTCCGCCTGTTATTAACACAGGCACTTAGCCTTCTCTTTTGGTGTTGTCTGGGTCATGCTAGTAATGGAATTGGGATCATTCTCATTTTTACTATTTAAACTCTTAGAATACATGATCACACTATTTACAATGTTAAAAATTAAATTTTTATTCTCTTGTTAAAAAAGTATAGCAGTTCCTCCACAAGAAAAGACAACAAATAAACTCATGATTACAATATATTTAATTTTTATATTTATATTGTTGCATTGATTAGGCCTTACAGTCACAAATATAACAATATTGGGTTTTCTATTATGAATTTTGCTTTATGTTTGCATAAATAGATAGTTCATTCAGGGGGTTTTGTAAATCTGATAACTTATATGCCCAAAGGTGTCCTCAAATCTTATAAAATCAGCTCACATCTTTGTTTCCTTAAAAATAATTTTTAGTGGAATATAGTTGCTTTACAATGCTATGTTACTTTCTACTGTACAGCAAAGTGAATCAGCTATACGTACCCATATATCCCCTCTGTTTTGGATTTCCTTCCCTTCTAGATCCCCACTGAACACTGAGGAGAGCTCCCCGTTCCAGATGGAAGACTCTCATTAGTCACCGATTCTGTACTTCGTGTCGAGAGTACACATGTGTCAGTCTCCAATCTCCAGTTCCCCTCTCACCCTCCCCCTTTCCTTGTGCCCATGCACATGTTCCCTAGGCCTGTGTTTCTACTTCTGCTTTGGACAGAGGGTCATCTACACCATTTCCCTAGATTTCACAAATATACTCACATCTCTGAATGCCTGTTCTTCCAGGTTCTACTGTTGCAACAAATAGTTCCAACTTCTAGTCAAGATTGACTGAGGTTCCCAATTCTCTATTTACTCTGCAAACTGAAAATATGTCTGGAAATTCTGTAGGTGGCAAACTATTAGAGACAGTATTGGTGGGATTAATTTTTCAGAGAAAGTGATGGCACCCGACTCCAGTACTCTTGCCTGGAAAATCCCATGGATGGAGGAGCCTGGTGGGCTGCAGTCCATGGGGTTGCGAAGAGTCAGACACAACTTTCACTTTTCACTTTCATGCATTGGAGAAGGCAATGGCAGCCCACTCCAGTGTTCCTGCCTAGAGAATCCCAGGGACAGGGAGCCTGGTGGGCTGCCGTCTATGGGGTTGCTAAGAGTCAGACACGACTGAGTGACTTCCCTTTCACTTTTCACTTTCATGCATTGGAGAAGGAAATGGCAGCCCACTCCAGTGTTCCTGCCAGAGAATCCCAGGGACGGGGAGCCTGGTGGGCTGCACAGAGTCGGACATGACCAACGTGACGCAGCCGCAGCAGCAGCAGCAGGTGGGTGTCTGTCAATCATCCCTTGGAGTGTTACCACAGGAGTCTACAGGTTACTCCCTTTGGAAATCCACACATGAAATATAGTTCAGTCATCTCAGAAGTCCAAAAGAGTCAGGAAGTTCTTAGTTTTAAATGATATATCCTTAAAAACTCCTCTTGAGGAGTGCTTGAGAATACTCTGGACACAGGTACAAATAGCACATGGATATGCTACTCAGCTTAATGATGACGTTTGGTTGATACCAGGAATTGCTTCCCCATTATCTGAAGGTAGATTGTGTTTATTTCAGAAAGACAGTAATGTCTGTGTGATGAAGTTATCATTACCATTGTATATGCAGGAATATGGGGGTTCCATTTTCTCCCTTGTGATCTCAACCTTATGGAGAGAATTAGACATAGAACGCAACACTGTTTTCTCCTGAGCATCTGCTCTTAGCATGATACAGCTTTCTTAATTGTTTTTTGGTCTGAATTCAGTTTCATTTGCTGTCAGAATTGCAATTGATGCTTTCGTATAACTCTCCTTTGCCTCTGTCCTCATCTTTATTTTTACCCTTTTTGAATCACTGTTTTAGGTATTCTCATGCATACACATTGAGGTAGATTTTGCTTCCTGATCCAATTCTTTAAAAAGATTTTTTTGGTGTGGACCATTTTTAAAGCTTTTATTGAATTTCTTATGATACTGCCTCTGTTCTGTTTTGATTTTTTGAGCGTGGAGCATGGGGGAACTTAGCCCCTGCACTAGGGGTCAGACTCACTCCTCCTGCACTGGAAGGCCAAGTCCTCACCACTGGAGCGCCAGGGAAGCGCCCTTACCCAACTTGGGAAAGTGTTTCCTTCAGAACACAAGCGAGGCCCATAGGCTTCTGCTGTGATGGATACATGTGGGCTCAGCTGCTTTGTTGTTCCACGTTTACTGTGCGTTTCGTGTTTACTGTGAGGGATACATGTGGGCTCAGCTGCTTTGTTGTTCCACGTTTACCGTGCGTTTCGTGTTTACTGTGAGGGATACATGTGGGCTCAGCTGCTTGGTTGTTCCACATTTACTGTGCGTGTCGTGTTTACTGTGACGGATACATGTGGGCTCAGCTACTTTGATGCTACACGTTTACTGTGCGTGTCGTATTTAGTGTGACAGACACATGTGGGCTCAGCTGCTTTCTTGCTCCACATTTACGGTGCATGTTGTGTTTAGTGTGATGGACACATGTGGGCTCAGCTGCTTTGTTGTTCCACGTTTACTGGGTGTGTCGTGTTTAGTGTGACGGACACATGTGGGCTCAGCTGCTTTGTTGCACCACGTTTACTGTGCGTTTCATGTTTACTGTGCTTCTTTCTGCATTCGGCATGTCTTCTCTGCTTTAAATTTTTATTTTGGTAAATATGAAGATTTCAGTTTCTGCTTTTGCTGTTTGTTCTGGAGATAACTTTATTTTTACACTTTTTAAAGTGCATTCAATCCCCCTTTCTCGTGCATTTTACTCACCTATCACTGTCTGGCCAGCATTCACTGGTATCTCTACACAATAATCCATGACTTGTTCCCTTTTTGCCTCTCTCTCGCATATGCTCCTGTTCTTCAGTTGCGTTCTTTAGTTTACCAGAGCATATAATGTGTGCATATTCTTCTGTCACATTTTGTTTTAGACTCAGTTGTAAAATTCAATGTATAAAACACTCACTATTGCTCTGTTGGTCAAAGCTTTGCATCCTGGTTGGGTCAAGTTCATTTCTAGTAGACTCCACAGAGAGAATGCATGAGTGCAACTTTCTCTGAGTGCCCGAGTGTTAAAAATCATTTTCCAACAAACTCGGTACTTAATAAAGAAATACTCCAGTGTTCCTGCCAGAGAATCCCAGGGACGGGGAGCCTGGTGGGCTGCACAGAGTCAGACATGACCAACGTGACGCAGCCGCAGCAGCAGCAGCAGGTGGGTGTCTGTCAATCATCCCTTGGAGTGTTACCACAGGAGTCTACAGGTTACTCCCTTTGGAAATCCACACATGAAATATAGTTCAGTCATCTCAGAAGTCCAAAAGAGTCAGGAAGTTCTTAGTTTTAAATGATATATCCTTAAAAACTCCTCTTGAGGAGTGCTTGAGAATACTCTGGACACAGGTACAAATAGCACATGGATATGCTACTCAGCTTAATGATGACGTTTGGTTGATACCAGGAATTGCTTCCCCATTATCTGAAGGTAGATTGTGTTTATTTCAGAAAGACAGTAATGTCTGTGTGATGAAGTTATCATTACCATTGTATATGCAGGAATATGGGGGTTCCATTTTCTCCCTTGTGATCTCAACCTTATGGAGAGAATTAGACATAGAACGCAACACTGTTTTCTCCTGAGCATCTGCTCTTAGCATGATACAGCTTTCTTAATTGTTTTTTGGTCTGAATTCAGTTTCATTTGCTGTCAGAATTGCAATTGATGCTTTCGTATAACTCTCCTTTGCCTCTGTCCTCATCTTTATTTTTACCCTTTTTGAATCACTGTTTTAGGTATTCTCATGCATACACATTGAGGTAGATTTTGCTTCCTGATCCAATTCTTTAAAAAGATTTTTTTGGTGTGGACCATTTTTAAAGCTTTTATTGAATTTCTTATGATACTGCCTCTGTTCTGTTTTGATTTTTTGAGCGTGGAGCATGGGGGAACTTAGCCCCTGCACTAGGGGTCAGACTCACTCCTCCTGCACTGGAAGGCCAAGTCCTCACCACTGGAGCGCCAGGGAAGCGCCCTTACCCAACTTGGGAAAGTGTTTCCTTCAGAACACAAGCGAGGCCCATAGGCTTCTGCTGTGATGGATACATGTGGGCTCAGCTGCTTTGTTGTTCCACGTTTACTGTGCGTTTCGTGTTTACTGTGAGGGATACATGTGGGCTCAGCTGCTTTGTTGTTCCACGTTTACCGTGCGTTTCGTGTTTACTGTGAGGGATACATGTGGGCTCAGCTGCTTGGTTGTTCCACATTTACTGTGCGTGTCGTGTTTACTGTGACGGATACATGTGGGCTCAGCTACTTTGATGCTACACGTTTACTGTGCGTGTCGTATTTAGTGTGACAGACACATGTGGGCTCAGCTGCTTTCTTGCTCCACATTTACGGTGCATGTTGTGTTTAGTGTGATGGACACATGTGGGCTCAGCTGCTTTGTTGTTCCACGTTTACTGGGTGTGTCGTGTTTAGTGTGACGGACACATGTGGGCTCAGCTGCTTTGTTGCACCACGTTTACTGTGCGTTTCATGTTTACTGTGCTTCTTTCTGCATTCGGCATGTCTTCTCTGCTTTAAATTTTTATTTTGGTAAATATGAAGATTTCAGTTTCTGCTTTTGCTGTTTGTTCTGGAGATAACTTTATTTTTACACTTTTTAAAGTGCATTCAATCCCCCTTTCTCGTGCATTTTACTCACCTATCACTGTCTGGCCAGCATTCACTGGTATCTCTACACAATAATCCATGACTTGTTCCCTTTTTGCCTCTCTCTCGCATATGCTCCTGTTCTTCAGTTGCGTTCTTTAGTTTACCAGAGCATATAATGTGTGCATATTCTTCTGTCACATTTTGTTTTAGACTCAGTTGTAAAATTCAATGTATAAAACACTCACTATTGCTCTGTTGGTCAAAGCTTTGCATCCTGGTTGGGTCAAGTTCATTTCTAGTAGACTCCACAGAGAGAATGCATGAGTGCAACTTTCTCTGAGTGCCCGAGTGTTAAAAATCATTTTCCAACAAACTCGGTACTTAATAAAGAAAGCATCAGCAGATGAATGGATAAGAAAGCTGTGGTACATATACACAATGGAGTATTACTCAGCCATTAAAAAGAATACATTTGAATCAGTTCTAATGAGGTGGATGAAACTGGAGCTGATTATACAGAGTGAAGTAAGCCAGAAAGAAAAACACCAATACAGTATACTGACACATATATATGGAATTTAGAAAGATGGTAATGATAACCCTGTACGCGAGACAGCAAAAGAGGCACAGATGTATAGAACAGTCTTTTGGACTCTGTGGGAGAGGGAGAGGGTGGGATGATTTGGGAGAATGGCACTGAAACATGTATAACATCATATAAGAAACGAATCGCCAGTCTAGGTTCGATGCAGGATACAGGATGCTTGGGGCTGGTGCCCTAGGATGACAGGTGATGGAGGTGGGAGGGGGGTTCTGGATGGGAAACATGTGTACACCCATGGTGGATTCCTGTTGATGTATGGCAAAACCAATACAGTATTGTAAAGTTAAATAAAGTAAAATAAAATAAAATAAAGAGCAAAAAAAAAAAAAGAAAGAAAGAAAGAAAGCTTTCATTAACTCTGCTTTTAGGAACTGCTGCTCCATCGTGCCTTGATGTGTAAGTTGTTTTGAAGACTGATGCCTGTATAATTATCTTATCCCTCTAAGTTATTTCATCCTTTTGTCTGGAAACACTCAGGATATATTCTTTCCCTTTGAATTCTAATCATTTTAGTAACACATACCTCAGAACTGATTCTTGCCCATTCACATTTTTGGCAAGTTGGTGGGACCTTTCAAGTTTTGTATTATGTCTAGGAATTTTTCTTGGGTCATAATTTTGCACATCTATTCTGTTCAGATGTTTTCCTCTTCTTTTCTAGCACGTATCATGGTGTCTTTCCTTCTTTTCCATTTCAACCTTTTTCTCTCTGACTCTTTTTTAACATTGTCATCTCATTTTTACTCTCTTGTCTGTTTATATAATAGTGAAGTCGCTCATTCATGTCTGATTCTTTGCAATCCCATGGACTGTAGCCTGCCAGGCTCCTCCACCCATGGGATTTTCCAGGCAAGAATGTTATACTGGGTAGCCTATCCCTTCTCCAGGGCATCTTCCCAACCCAAGGATTGAACCCCAGTCTCCTGCGTCTCCTCCCTTGTCTGTTTATAATGTGTCTTATTTACTTTTCTTTTACACTTATTCTTCCTTGAGTGCCTTATAATTTTATCTTCTCTTCAGATATCGTTTTGTGTTTTCCTTCTATATCTTTAAAATCTAGTCAACATGTTTGCTTGCTTCCTGCTTTTGTACATTTCTGTCTTTAAGTTTCAAATGACAGATTCAAATTGCTTTGCATATTCCACAGGCATGTAATAGGATATTTAATTTAGCTTAGTGAGTGACTGTGGTAAGATACACATATCCTAATCCCTGGAACTTGAGAATGTTACTCTATATCATGAAAGGAATATAATTGCAGATGTGATTATATTATGGATCTTGAGATGGGAAGATTATCCTGGATTCTCTGGATTGACCTTGAAGTAGTTATTATTGCTGTTGTTTAGTTACACAGTCATGTCTGGTTCTATGCAACCCCACAGAGTATAGACCACTAGGCTCCTCTGTCCATGGAATTTCCCAGGCAAGAGTATGGACTGGGTTGCCATTTCCTACACCAAGGAATCTTCTCGACCAAGGGATCGAACTTGGGTCTTCTGCACTGCAAGCAGTGTCTTCACCATCTGAGCCACCAAGGAAGCCTCCACTGAATACATCTAGTGGCCACAGGACTGGAAAAGGTCAGTGTTCATTCCAATCCCAAAGAAAGGCAACGCCAAAGAGTGCTCAAACTACCTCACAACTGCACTCATCTCACACGCTAGTAAAGTACTGCTCAAAATTCTCCAAGCTAGGCTTCAGCAATACGTGAACCATGAACTTCCTGATGTTCAAGCTGGTTTTAGAAAAGCAGAGGAACCAGAGGTCAAATTGCCAACATCCACTGGATCATGGAAAAAGCAAGAGAGTTCCAGAAAATCATCTATTTCTGCTTTATTGACTATGCCAAAGCCTTTGACTGTGTGGATCACAATAAACTGTGGAAAATTCTGAAAGAGATGGGAATACCAGACCACCTAACTTGCCTCTTGAGAAATCTGTATGCAGGCCAGGAAGCAACAGTAAGAACTGGACATGGAACAACTGCCTGGTTCCAGATAGGAAAAGGAGTACGTCAAGGCTGTATATTGTCACCCTGCTTATTTAACTTCTATGCAGAGTACATCATGAGAAATGCTGGACTGGAAGAAACACAAGCTGGAATCAAGACTGCCGGGAGAAATCTCAATCACCTCAGATATGCAGATGACACCACCCTTATGGCAGAAAGTGAAGAGGAACTAAAAAGCCTCTTGATGAAAGTAAAAGAGGAGAGTGAAAAAGTTGGCTTAAAGCTCAACAGTCAGAAAACGAAGATCATGGCATCCAGTCCCATCACTCCATGGGAAATAGATGGAGAAACAGTGGAAACAGTGTCAGACTTTATTTTTGGGAGCTCCAAAATCACTGCAGATGGTGACTGCAGCCATGAAATTAAGACGCTTACTCCTTGGAAGAAAAGTTATGACCAACCTAGATAGCATATTCAAAAGCAGAGACATTACTTTGCCGACTAAGGTCCGTCTAGTCAAGGCTATGGTTTTTCCAGTGGTCATGTATGGATGTGAGAGTTGGACTGTGAAGAAGGCTGAGCGCCGAAGAATTGATGCTTTTGAACTGTGGTGTTGGAGAAGATTCTTGAGGGTCCCTTGGACTGCAAGGAGATCCAACCAGTCCATTCTGAAGGAGATCAGCCCTGGGATCTCTTTGGAGGGGATGATGCTAAAGCTGAAACTCCAGTACTTTGGCCACCTCATGCGAAGAGTTGACTCATTGGAAAAGACTCTGATGCTGGGAAGGATTAGGGGCAGAAGGAGAAGGGGACGACCGAGGATGAGATGGCTGGATGGCATCACTGACTCAATGAACGTGAGTCTGAGTGAACTCCGGGAGTTGGTGATGGACAGGGAGGCTTGGCATGCTGCAGTTCATGGGGTCGCAAAGAGTTGGACATGACTGAGTGACTGAACTGAACTGAACTGAACACCTAAATGTATTTTGTGTATGACATAAAAATATTTACTATCTAATCCATTGCATCTTATTTTCTGTGACTCTTGTACAATGTGAAACTAAAGGTCCATTTACAAAACTGCAGTTTAAAGGTGTGTATTCAGCTTTACCATGAAACTAAAATATAGAGTATAAAGCCTGCAGAGACAAACATATGTGTACCAACTGCTTGGTGTCTGTGTGAAAATGGTGTCAGGGATGAAAATTAGGAACTATGACCCTTTTTCCTTGTTGCAGTAATATCTGACTGGTAACTTTCTTGAAAGTAGCTCTTGAGATCCACAGAGTAAAGCATTTTGCTTTCTTTTCAGTATTCACAACAACCTTGGGCTGAAGAAAGGTTAAGTGGCTGGCATCAAAGCAGGAGAGAACCTGTGTTTTGAGACTTGCTCCAGGGCATTTTCCATTACCCCGTGGGATTCATGGCTGGAGGTTACCCTGTCTCTTCAGGAGCCTTGAAGGTTCTGCTAATCAGGGGCCTTCCTAACAAATGACAGTTGTATCTAAAGATTCACATTCAGAGAAGATGCTGTTACCGCCAAAAGACAAACAGAAACAGTGCAAAGCATAGGCTGGGGAGGGGGTAAAACTGTGATGCGACCACAGAACAGTATTAGTGAAACTGACATAAGCCTGGAAGGAAAGTCCTCACTCACTTCCTGCCTCATCGTGCTCCTTCCTTCTCGTCCTCATTCCTCTCCTGCAGGCTTCCACCTCCTTCTTCTAACACTGCCCTGGCTGTTCATTTAAATTTGAAATGGCACAGTGATTCCCAGCTTCTCAGGTTAAGATTCTCCATGGTAGCCTGCAAGTATGGCTACATTTTTCCATTTATGCTTTCCCCTTCTATTACTTCAGAAATCTCTGAAATGTGATAACCTCTGATTGGAATAGATCATGGTTGAAGAATCAGGGAAGTAGGTTTACAGAACTAGTGTGGAATTGAAAATAAAACACAAGAAATTCTCTTTCAAATTTATTCTGCAAACGCATTACTGGCATACCGTGGAGATACTGGGTGTTTGGTTCTGGACCACCTCAATAAAGTGAATACTGTGATCAAGGGGGGAACATAAATTTTTTGTTTTCCCAGTGCATACAAGTTATGTTTGCAGTATGCCATAGTTTATTAAGTGTGCAATAGTATTATGTCTTAAAAATGTACATACCTTAATTAAAAAGCCCTTATTGATAAAAGTTGCAAACTGTCATCTGAGCTTTCAATGAGTTATAGTCTTTGCTGCTGGAGGCTCTTGCTTCACTGTTGGTGACTGCTGGTTGAGCAAGGTGGTAGTTGCTGAAGGTTGGAGTGGCCATGGTAACTTCTTAAAATAAGACAGAAATGAAGTTTTCCACAGTAAATGGGTCTTTATGAACAATTTATTTGTGCATGCAATGCTGTTTGATAGCATTTTAACCCATAATATAATTTGTTTCAAAATTGGAGTCAGCCCTCCTAAACCCTGCTGCCACTTCATGAAAAGCATGCATAAGTCGTTTCAGTTGTGTCTGATTCTTTGTGACCCTATGGACTGTAGTGCGCCAGACTCCTCTGTCCATGGGATTCTCCCAGCAAGAATATCTGAGTAGACTGCCATTTCCTCCTCCAGGGGATCTTCCCGATCCAGGGATTGAACCCATGTCTCTATGTCTCCTGCATCGGCAGGTGGGTTCTTTACCACTGACACCACCTGCTAAGATTTATCAATAGGATTATGTAATATTCTAAGGACTTCTCAGGTGACACTAGTGATAAAGCATCTGTTTGCCAATACAGGAGATGTCCCTGGGGTTGGGAAAATGCTTTTGAATTGTGGTGCTGGAGAAGACTCTTGAGATCCATTGGACTGCAAGGAGATCAAACCAGCCAATCCTAGAGGAAATCGATCCTGAATATTCATTAGAAGACTGATGCTGAAGCTGAAGCTCCAATACTTTGGCCACCTGATTCTTCCCAGGGAAGAATCATTGGGAAAGACCCTGATGCTGGGAAAGATTGAAGGCGGGAGGAAAAGGGGATCATAGAGCATGTGATGATTGGATGGCATCATGGACTCAATGGACATGAGTATGAGCAAACTCAGGGAGATAGTGAAGAGCAAGGAAGCCTGGCACACTGCAATCCATGGGGCTGCAAAGAACTGGACAGGACCGAGTGACTAAATAATAAGAATATTTTAAATCCTTTGTTGTCATGTCAATCATCTTCACAGCACATCTATCAGGAGCAGATTTCATTGCAAGAAACTGCCTTCTCTGCTCTTCCATGAGAAGCAACTCCTTATCCTTTAGTGTTTTATCCTGAGATTTGCCTAACTCAGTCACATCTTCAGGCTCCACTTATAATTTTAATTACTTGTTATTTCCACCACGTTTGCAGTTATTTCCTCAACTCACACCTTGAGCACCATAACGTCATCCATAAGGATTGGAATCAGTGTCTTCCAAACTCCTGTTAATGTAGATATTTTGACTTCCTGTGAATCACAAATGTTTTAAGATGACATCTAGAATGGCGATGTCTTGGGACTTACTTGGTGGTCCAGTGGCTAGGACTCCACACTCCCAATGTAGAGGGCCTGGGTTTGATCTCTGGTCAGGGAATGAGATCCCACATGCAGCAACTAAGAATCTGCTACAGCTAAAGGTCCCACATGCTGCAGTGAAGCCGGAGGGTCCTGTGTGCTGCAACTAAGACAGAGCAGCCAACTAAATACACAAACATTAAAAAAAAAATAGAATGATTAATCCTTTTCAGAAGGTTTTTGATTTTCTTTACCCAGATGCATCAAAGAATCACAGTTATAGCATTACAAAATGATTTCTGAAAAAAAAAAAAAAAAAAAAGACTTGAAAATCTAAGTGACTCAATACATGAGCTGCAGAATGGACATTGTGTTACCAGGCATGAAAACACTAATTTTGTTGTACCTGTTCATCACTCCATCAGACCTCTTGGGTGACCAGGTGAATTGTTAGTGAGCAGTAATATTTTGAAAGGAATCTGTTTTCTCCAAGCAGTAGGTCTCAAGAAAGAGCTTAAAATAATCAGTAAGCCATGTTTTAAATAGATGTGATATCATCCAGGCTTTGTTGCTGCATTTAGAGAGCACAGAATAAATGTAGCATAATTCTTCGGGGCCCTAGGATTTTTGAAATGGTGAGTGATCATTAGCTTCAACTTATAGTCACCAGCTGCATTACCCCCTAACTAGAGAGTCTTCCTGTCCTTTGAAGTTTTGAAGCATTGACTTTTCCTTTGTAGCTATGAAAGTCCTTGATGGCATCTTCCAAAGTAAAGCTGTTTCATTGACATTGAAGAGCTGACTTTCAATGTAGCCACCTGTGTTAATCATCTTAGCCTGACCTTCCAGATAATTTGCTGCTGCTTCACCTTGCCTTTTTAAACATTTATCTATTTGGCTGCTTTGGGTCTTAGTTGCAGCATATGAGATCCCTTGCTGAGGTGCACGGAGTCTCCAGCTGCGTCACCGGGCTCAGTAGCTGTGGGGCACAAGCTTAGTCGCTCTGAGGTATGTGGGATCTTAGTGTTCAACCAGGGAAGGAACCCACATTTCTTGCATTGCATAATGGATTCTTAACCACCAGACCACCAGGAAAGTCCCTTACCTTGCAGTTTTACATTATGGAGACTGACTTCCTTTCTTTTTCCCTTTGTTGTTCATGAACTAACTTCTGCTACCTTCGAATTTTCCTTCTGCAGCTTCCTCATCTTTCTCAGCATTCACAGACTTGACGAGAGCTAAGCCCATGCTCTGAACCAAGTTTTGGCTTAAAAACATATTGTGGCGGATATGACGTTCTACACAGATGACTGGAAACTATCGTGGCGGATATGATGTTCTACACAGATGACTAGACGTTCTACACAGATGACTATAAACCATTGTGGCGGATATGACGTTCTACACAGACGACTAACCCTTTCCTCATGTCAGCAGTAAGTCTGTTTGCTTTCTTATCCTTCTTGTGTTCATCGGAGTCACATTTTAAGAACTTTACCTTTGCACATACAACTTGGCTAATTGTGTGGGTCAAAGGGCCTAGCTTTCAGCCAATCTGGGCTGTTGATATGCCTTCCTCAATGAGCTTATTCCTAGTTGTTGATGGGAAGTGAGAGGTGTGTGGCTCTGTCACTTGGACGCTCACAGGCCATTATAGGCACATTATTGACTGGTTTCAGTATCGTCATGTCTCAGGGAATAGGGGTGCAGAGGAGAGGGAGAGAGGTGGGGGCATGACCCATCCATGGAACAGCCGGAATACACGAAATATTTGATTAAGTTCACTGCCTTACATGGGTGAAGCTCGTGGCACCTCAAAACAATGACAAGAGTAACATCAAAGATCTCTGATCACAGATCACCATAACAAATATAGTAAAAATGAGAAAGTTTGAAATATTGTGAGACAGAAACAAAATATGATACAGAAACACAAAGTCAGAAAACGTTGTTGGAAAAATGATACCAAGAGACTTGCTTGACACAGAGATGCCAGAAAACTTAAATGCCTGAAAACTGCAATATCTGTAAAGCATGATAAAGAAAAGCACAACAAAAAGAGGCGCAGCTGCTCGAGAGAGTACGGTAAAACAAGTGCTGCCGCCTATGCTTTTGAGATATAGCCATTTGTATACAGTTTAATTTACCTTAGAAAATAAGTTTATTGTAAGAGAAATAAAACAACTTAAAGTTCAATTGAAATTTTTTTCTTGTGAAAACAGTTGGGGAATCTACCCAATACAAGCATATCAGGAAAGATGATGGTGTGGCTCTTTGTGGAAATACTGGTGTGTCTTTACCAAGAGGCTCTGCACTTAGGGACAGCAAGTCATTTCAAGCCTGTAGCAGGGCAAAGCAAGATTTTCCACACAATCACCCATCTGTGCCAGGTTTTTCAGTGAAACAGTTATTCCCTAAGGATGGAGTAGGGGATGATGTAATTATAGCCAGGATAGGGAAGAGAGGGGTGGCCTTCCAGGCATCCTACAGATAGTAAACTGTAGATGCTCAAATTTTGCCCAAATAGACTGTTGATGGAAGAATTAAAATATCACAGCCCTCTTGCTCTACTGCAAGAAAAAACATATTCCATAGTAGATGCATCTAAATTTTAGAATTAAAAAGAAGCGAATAGTTAAATATTTCTGAATGTCTTGCTGTACATGCATGTTATGGTCCATTTACATGGTATTCTGTAGACCAGTAAAAGTATATTAGTGATATTACTATGCAAATGCAGTGAGCTATAGACTGCCAATCTTACTCTCTAAATCAAAAAACAAATTTTTCGTTTGGTGAATATTCATTTTTACAAGACAGCCAAACTTCCAATTTTCCACACCATTTTCTGTTCTTGAGAATTTCCACTGACCCTGAAGAAATGGCATGATGCTGACATTTAAAACTAACAAATAGGAAATAACTTAATCCATGTCATGCCCAAACCCTCATATGATCTTGTATTGGAAAACGCTACTTATTATATCCAGAGATACTTTGGATTTTGATCCAGAAAGCAGAAGCAGGGACTTTTGCCAGCATTTCCATAGAAAAATAGTTGAAGTGCATCCTCTTTGCTTTCACACGTATGACGGCCTTGGCTCAGGGTCATGAAGGCTCCCTGCTCCTTTATCTTGTGCCACTTGGTGATTTAAAACCACCACCCTGTACTTTTTGTTGCTCACCCTTCTGAAAGTCGAGAATTGAGCCAGGGCAAAAGATGGGTGTATGTCCCCACGGTGTTCAGGGCTTCAACAGATCAAGTCCCAATACTCAAAGGCTGCCATGACTGCCTTCGAGTCACGTGTTCAGGACCTCAGGTCTATCTCAGGGCTATTTTCTTTCATTGTGCTCAGTTTGGCCCCTGTCAACTGCAGGCTGGCACTTGCCAAGAGCGTTTGCCAGTGACCGAGCGACAAGAACAAGGGCACTTGCCATCTGCCCCTGTGGGGACTGAGCTCTGTGCTGCCATAGCTGTTGATCCTCGGCGCAGGGTGGAGTCAGGCACCCTGTGCTCCAGGGAAGCTGGTGGGACAGGTCTTCAGATAGCTGGATGTTTTTAGGAACAGATTTTATGACCTCAGTCCTTGCATCTCCTCATATCTAGAGAAGCACTAAATCCCTTCATGATGACATCAGACCCTTGTGACTGGCAGAAAATCTTTTATAAAGTAAGCACTTGATTGCATTGAACTGTCCCTTCACCAAAATTCTATATATTGACCTTCTCAGCAATCTCTCAGACCAACTGAGGTGCTGCCTCCTGGGCTGCAGTCCTCATATTGTCCCAAATAAAACTTAACTCGCCGCTCTCAAGTGGTGCTTCTTTTTTAGTCAACACCCCCGCTATGTGCTTAGCTGAGCTTCCTCATAGTATGAGTGGGCTTCCTGGGTAGCTCAGCTGGTAAAGAATCCACCTTTAACGCCAGAGACCTGGGTTCAGTCCCTGGGTTGGGAAAAGCTCCTGGGGAAGGGAATGGCTACCCACTCCAGTATTCTTGCCTGGAGAATTCCATGGACAGAGGAGCCTGGCGGGCTACAGTTGATAGGGTTACAAAAAGTGGGACATGACTGAGTGACTAAGGACATAATATGAGCATCTCAAAAGGGAACACGCAATGTGCAAATGCTTATTGTCTGCTTGCATCCTACTAACTGATGCTCCGTTGACCAAAGCAAGTCCCTTGGCCAAGTCCAGAGTCCATGTGGGAGAGGGGCATGCAAGGCATGAGTGCGTGAGGCAAGGCTCATTGAGTACTACCAATGGAACAGTCCATTTCCACCTCATGACCTATGGTCTGGATGTCTGCACCCCCACCCCCACTCACATGTTGAATCCTGTTTTCCAGTGTGATGTTATTAGGAGGTGAGAACTTCCATAGGTGCTTTGATCGCAAAAGTGGAGCTTGTTAGTGCTCGTATAAGAGAGACCCCACAGAGCTCCCTGGTTCATTTCGTCATGTGAGGCCACAGAAAGAAGGCGGCAACCTGGAAGAAAGCCTTCACCAGAACCTGACTGTGCTGGCATCCCAACCTTGAACTTCCAGCCTCCAACACTGTGAGGTACTTTGTTATAGCATCCCAAATGAACTAAGACAGAATAAGAAGTTAACCTAGCTTTGGGTTAGAACAGGGTCTTTTGATCTATAAAAGCAACAGCATTAACTGTCTACTTGTTGTTTAAGTCCCAGAGGCGTGTCTGACTCTTTGTGACCCCAGGGGCTGTGGCCCACCAGGCTCCTCTGTCAGTGGGATTTCCCAGACAAGAATACTGTAGTGGGTTTCCACTTTCTTCTCCAGGGGATCTTCCTGGACCAGGGATTGAACCTGCATCTCCTGCACTGGCAGGTGGATTCTTTACCACTGAGTGACCAGGGAAGCCTGGTATACCTTTTAGCGCAAATGTATAAATTTTGACATTGAAGAACTGTCGTTATGGATGAAGAGATGCATTCATAACAATAAGTCGATTATCTCTTTTTTGAAATGCTGTGGCTTTTACAGATCAAAAGACATGGTTCTAACCCAAAGCTAGAGTTAACTTCTTCTTAGTTCATTTGGGATGCTACAACACCACAGTCTAGGGGGCTTATCAAACTCAAGGGGACCTGTAGGTAAGGCCCATCCTTAGAAGCCGAGGTACCTTGATAAGATACCCAATGTATCTTGATGAAATGCCTAGGGCTGGGGAGGGGTCTAGATGATCTCTATTTTGTGCAATGTTAACTATTTAAACACAGTTCAATATATTAATTATTTACCCTTGACCCTTGACTTACGGTCACTATCTTCTCCTAAAAGGGGCCTAAACCTGAACTTTTACACTTTGATTTTTCCTTCGTAATATTGGAATCCTTTAGAGTACCCAGAAGGTATTTAACACTCCATTAACTTTTATTTTTTTTAATCTTTGGATTTGGGCATTGTTTCCCAGTTCTCAGAAATTCTTATTTTGCCCTCCTCCCTTATCAGACTAACTCCCACCTTGTTGGATCTGTCAGGCCTGTCTGCCAAGCAGGAGCTTAGACAATGTACATCTACTTTTCTGTCATTTTAGTAAAAAAATCCAAAGAATCCTCCATGATTGCTTAAGGGTATCTTTTGAGGCTTCCAGTTTTCACAGTATTGAGTCTCAGCCCTTTATATCAATAGCAATACCTTTGGAATCTAATGAGAAACCTCTACAAATCCAGTGTCCAGGACCCAAAGACTTCATATAATCCAGTTAACTAGTAGTGCAGACTATGGGCCCCACTCCCTTCTTTTGATAACAGGTACTTTGTAATGCTTCTTTAGCATCCTGAGATGATAATCATATTTACTGAACCATCTATACATATCAAAAATTAGTAGAAATTTATGAATTCTAAAGCAAATAATGTAAAAGGAAAGTAAATGATAATGAAATACTAGTTTTGATATACAAATCCTAAAAGGTAAATTAAGTAGCCAGATGTTTCCCCCAACTGTAGAATTCCTGGAATGTGACAACTACAAATACTGATTAATATAGGAGTGTGCAATGAAGTCCCAAATATCATGAAGAGCATTGCTGTCGGCATGTAGCTTTCTGAAGTAACAAACAATGCTACGTAAAGTTCCTTAGAAAACAAAGGAAGGTCTTTATTCCATACACACAACAGTTCTGCTTCTGGGAGCCTTCAGCGTACATTAAAACAATGTCATGGAATTCCCTGGTTGCCCAGTGGTTAGGGCTCCATGCTTTCACTGCTGAGGACTAGGGTTCAATCTCTAATTAGGAAAGTAAGATCCCACAGGCCACGTGACACATCCAAAAGTAAATAAAATAAAACTGCTAAAATAATTAGAATTTTATGAAAACTTGCTGTTTGTGGGTTCAGACAAATACAAACAACTTTTCATTTATTTGACTATCTAGTGGCTAATTTTTTGAAAATTGTGTATAATAAAGATCATTTCTTGCTTGTGCCAGATGGTCTCAAGAATGGCAAGATGTCTTAACAGATGGCCAGTAGGCACATGAAAAGATGCTCAACATCACTAATGATGAGAGAAATGCAAATCAACACTACAATGAGGCACCAGCTCACACAGGTCAGAATGGCCGTCATCAAAGTCTACAAGTAACAAGTACCAGAGGGTGTGAGGAGAAGGGAGCCCTCTTACCCTGTTGGTAGGAAAGTAAGTTGGAGCCTCAATATAGAAGCCAGTATGGAGGCTCCTTGGGAAACGAGACCTAGAGCTACCACAGGATCGTGCAGCTACAGCCCCGGGCATAAGCCCTAATGAGACCGGCCACAGGATCGTGCAGGCACAGCCCCGGGCATAAGCCCTAATGAGACCGGCCACAGGATCGTGCAGGCACAGCCCCGGGCATAAACCCTAATGAGACTGGTTCAGAAAGATGCTCGCGCCTCTACGTGCATAGCAGCACACTCAGAATAGCCAAGATGGGAAGCCACCTAAATGCCTAAATCAACAGGGGACAGACACAGAAAATGCGGCACACCCTCACCACTGAAATGCGGTGTCACCTCTTTCTTTCGATTCATGCCAATGCATCTTGGTGGTAAAGAATCCGCCTGCCAATGCAGGAGACACAGGTTCAACCCCTGATGGGGGATCCCCTGGAGAAAGAAATGGCAACCCACTCCAGTCTTCTTGCCTGGGACTTCCCGAGGATAGAGGAGCCTAATACAGTCGATGGGGCTGAGACGAGTTGGGCGTGACTTGTGACTAAACGACAGTCCTGATGTTTATACCAATAACACATTTTGGCCCCATGCTGTTTCATTGGTCTTACTGCCAGTTAAGACACAGGTTCCTCACTCTTTAAGGAAAAAAAAAAAAAGATGTGATAACGCATAGATAAATGGAATACCACTCCGCCATAAAGAGAATAAAATAATGCAGTTTCCAGCAACATAGATGAAGTTACAGGTTATCATTCTAACTGAACTAAGTAAGAAAAAGACAAACACCATATGATATCACTTATATGCAGAATCTAAAATATGACACAAATGATCCTATCTATGAAACAGAAATAAAATCACAGACAGAGATCAGGCTTACAGCAGTGAGAGAAGGGGGATGGAATGGGAGTTTTGGGGTTGGCTGAAAAGCAAACTAGGACATTTAGAATGGATAAACAACAAGGTCCTACTATTTAGTATGAGGAACTACATACAATCTCCTGGGGTTAACCATAATGGAAAAGAATATAGAAAATAATGCATATGTGTGTAGAACTGAGTCATTTAGCTGCACAGCAGAGCTTGGCACAACATTGTAAATCAACTATACTTCAATTTAAAAAATTGTAAGATGTCTGTCATCATTAGACTTCCTTCTAGTAAATGCCTGTTAGCATTCTTTAATCAATACAACTTTTTAAAACATCCAATTTCCCCATAGAGGGCAATCCCATGCCATTGAATGATATCTTTTTTTTTTTTCAGGAGATTTGACTTTATTATTATTATTATTACTTTACTTTACAATATTGTGTTGATTTTGCCATAAATCAACATGAATCCACCACAGGTATACCTGTGTTCCCCATCCTGAACCCCCCTCTCTCCTTCCTCCCCATACCATCCCTCTGGGTCATCTCAGAGCACCAGCCCCAAGCATCCAGTATCGTGCATTGAACCTGGACTGGCGATTCATTTCATATATGATATTATACCTATTTCAATGCAATTCTCCCAAATCATCCCACCCCCTCCCTCTCCCACAGAGTCCAAAAGACTGATCTATACATCTGTCTCTTCTGCTGTCTCGCATACAGGGTCATCATTACCATCTTTCTAAATTCCATATATATGTGTTAGTATACTGTATTGGTGTTTTTCTTTCTGGCTTACTTCACTCTGTATAATAGGCTCCAGTTTCATCCACCTCATTAGAACTGATTCAAATGTATTCTTTTGAATGGCTGAGTAAGACTCCACTGTGTATATGGACCACAGCTTTCTCATCCATTCACCTGCTGATGGATGAATATTCATCTAGGCTGCTTCCATGTCTATCAAGTTAAAAGTTTGTCAGATCCAGGTAGTTGATTCCGAGAGAGGCTAGGTTCAACGCCATTAGAGAGGACTGACTTTTTGTGCTGATTGATAAGGTCAGTCCTTGAACACCAGATTCTCTTATTGTTTGGAAACACGTAACTATATTCTGAGCTTTCCCTTGCATTGTCTAACCACACTCTGACAAGAATTTTCACTTATTTAGCTTAAATCTCTCTCACTTTAGTGAAAGCACAATTCCTCCTATAGAACTAAGAATGTTCAGTGGCATCTTAAAAATGTGTAATCATATTAGAAAATAAGTTCATCTCTCATTTTTTTACCTCACCCAAGAAAAAATGTGACTCCATGGTGAGCAGGCCATCTCAACAGGCGGCCATCTTCCCAGGCACTGTCAGCTTGGCAAATCGAGAAGCAAGTTACTGGAACTGTTTACAAGGTGCACTTGGTATTTTGGCATCACGCAGTCTCTTTAACAGGTGTGTGCGTCTCATTTTCTCGCTTTTGAGAAGGATGCAAAGATGAACGGAGCTGAGCACCCCTGGGTTCATGCGTCTCAAGACTGCTGCAGGACGGCCGACTTGTTCTGTAACCCTAAGGCCGGTGTGAGCCTGTAGCCGTGGGGAAGGGGGGTGAAGACATTGCCAGAGTCCTGTCAGCTGTCTGCCCAGAGGCACCATGGCTTTCTCTCCTGTTTACAATGTGCAGTCTCTAAGTTTACGTGGGGCATGCTAAAAGGACACGGGATCAGTGATCAGCTTGGGGGGTACCCACGGCTTGCTGTGACTAGGCAGACCGTGCCAGCATCAAGGGGTTGTAGAATGCTCCAACAATGGCAGAAAGGGGAGAAGACTTGGCTCAGAGGATGGAAAGACAGTAGAAAAGATTTACCTAGACTGACTGGAAGGATATAGAAACAGAAAATGGAAGTGCAAAGTGACATGGCTAGAGTCAGTTCTGGAGAATAAGTTTTTTCATGATTATACACCCCTGGCATCACGGACTCAATGGACATGAGTTTGAACAAGCTCAGGGAGTTGGTGATGGACAGGGAGGTCTGGCATGCTGCAGTTTATGGGGTTGCAAAGAGTCGGACATGACTGAGTGACGGAACTGAATTGAAGTTCACTCTGTTTATTTTGTTGGTTATGTGTAGTTTGAGACATTGGTGTTAACCACGATAGTGGTTTTATTGGGAAAATTCTGAGGGTCTTTCCTTCAACAAAACTGTTCTGTGACCCTGTGGACTGTAGCCCACCAGGCTCCTCTGTGCATGGGGTTCTCCAGGCAAGAATACTGGAGTGGGCTGCCATGTCCTGCTCCAGGGGAGCTTCTCAACCTAGGGATCGAGCCCAGGCCCCTTACATCTCCCACATTGGCAGGTGGGTCCTTCACCACTAGCGACACCTTGGGAGCCCAGTAAGAAGTCAAGGGACCAGAACGGATCTTCATTTTCACACACACTTCAGTCCGCGCTGGGAGTCACCCTCAAGACAGATCCCGTTCCCAAACTTCTGAACTTTTGGGAATATACCCAGCTGTTCACTCCAGATCTATTCTTGTACCTTCTCCCTCCTGCTGCAGCACACACACACACACACACATACAATTTTCTATCCTGTTACCAAAGGGCTTGAGGGCAGTATCTTTTATTTCCTTATTGAAATATTTTAGGCTACCAGCCCATCATCTGAGCAGAAATCAATTTTGGTCTAAACACCATTTTTTAAGTATATCATCATTATTACTATTCATTGATTTTAAATGGAGAATTTTAAAAAATTAAACTAGAAAAATATTCTTTCACTTGCAAATAGAGGAAATTCTAACTACTTTCAAATTTTTTGAACTACTTTAAGAAATTAAAAGACGCTTACTCCTTGGAAGAAAAGTTATGACCAACCTAGATAGCATATTCAAAAGCAGAGACATTACTTTGCTGACTAAGATCCATCTAGTCAAGGCTATGGTTTTTCCAGTAGTCATGTATGGATGTGAGAGTTGGACTATAAAGAAAGCTGAGTGCTGAAGAATTGATGCTTTTGAACTGTGGTGTTGGAGAAGACTCTTGAGAGTCCCTTGGACTGCAAGGAGATCCAACCAGTCCATTCTGAAGGAGATCAGCCCTGGGATTTCTTTGGAAGGAATGATGCTAAAGCTGAAACTCCAGTACTCTGGCCACCTCATGCGAAGAGTTGACTCATTGGAAAAGACTCTGATGATGGGAGGGATTGGGGGCAGGAGGAGAAAGGGACGACAGAGGATGAGATGGCTGGATGGCATCACCGACTGGATGGACGTGAGTCTGAGTGAACTCCAGGAGTTGGTGATGGACAGGGAGGCCTGGCGTGCTGTGATTCATGGGGTCACAAAGAGTTGGACACGACTGAGCGACTGAACTGAACTGAACTGAACTGAAGCCCAGTAGACATGCATTGTTATTTTTCTTTTAGCTTTCCATCATATTTTGTCTTAGAAGCCCCATGCCACAGTTTCTTATTTCTGAAAAATTCCTCAGTTCAGTTCAGTCACTCAGTGGTATCCAACTCTTTGAGATGCCATGGACTGCAGCACGGCAGGCTTCCCTGTCCATCACCAACTCCTAGAGTTATTCAAACTCATGTCCATCGAATCAGTGATGCCATCCAACCATCTCATCCTCTGCTGTCCCCTTCTCCTCCCACCTTCAATCTTTCCCAGCATCAGGGTCTTTCCAGATGAGTCAGTTCTGGGCATCAGGTGGCCAAAATGTTGGAGTTTCAGCTTCAGCATCAGTCCTTCCAATGAATATTCAGGACTTATTTTCTTTAGGATGTACTGGTTGGATCTCCTTGTAGTCCAAGGGACTCTCAAGAGTCTTCTCCAATACCACAGTTCAAAAGCATCAATTCTTTGGCACTCAGCTTTCCTTATAGCCCAACTCTCACAACCGTACATGACCACTGGAAAAACCATAGCTTTGACTAGATGGACCTTTGTTGGCAAAGTAATCTCTCTGCTTTTTAATATGGTGTCCAGGTTGGTCATAACTTTTCTTTCAAGGAGCAAACGTTTTTTAATTTCATGGCTGCAGTTACCATCTGCAGTCATTTTGGAGCCCCAGAAAAATTTCTAAAGAATTCCTTATATTTTTTTCAGACCTGGTTTCCTCATTTGCAAAATGCAAGTTTGGATCTCCATGATTCTCCCACTTCTCTCTGTGACCCCATGGTTGCTGCTTTCTCTCTCTTCTTCTTTTTTTTTTTTTTTTTTAAATCTTTTGGCCACACAGCAGGTGAGATCTTATCTTCCCAACCAGGGATTGAACCTAAGTCCCCAGCATTGAAAGCGAGGATTCTTAATGGACCACCAGGGAAGTGCATTTCCCCCTCTTTTTAACTGCAGAGTAAAAGACTGCACACTTTTATAGTTGCATTTATTCTATAATAAGGGAAGTAATTTGAAGGGTCATCAGTAATTCTCAGCTTTCCAATAAAGACAGATCACAAAGACATCCAGCTATCTCTTTTCTGGTCTCAGGCAGAACTCGGGCAGTCCCGGGGCAGAGCAAGAACTCGGGCAGTCCCGGGGCAGAGCAAGAACTCGGGCAGTCCCGGGGCAGAGCAAGAACTCGGGCAGTCCCGGGGCAGAGCAAGAACTCGGGCAGTCCCGGGGCAGAGCAAGAACTCGGGCAGTCCCGGGGCAGAGCAAGAACTCGGGCAGTCCCGGGGCAGAGCAAGAACTCGGGCAGTCCCGGGGCAGAGCAAGAACTCGGGCAGTCCCGGGGCAGAGCAAGAACTCGGGCAGTCCCGGGGCAGAGCAAGAACTCGGGCAGTCCCGGGGCAGAGCAAGAACTCGGGCAGTCCCGGGGCAGAGCAAGAACTCGGGCAGTCCCGGGGCAGAGCAAGAACTCGGGCAGTCCCGGGGCAGAGCAAGAACTCGGGCAGTCCCGGGGCAGAGCAAGAACTCGGGCAGTCCCGGGGCAGAGCAAGAACTCGGGCAGTCCCGGGGCAGAGCAAGAACTCGGGCAGTCCCGGGGCAGAGCAAGAACTCGGGCAGTCCCGGGGCAGAGCAAGAACTCGGGCAGTCCCGGGGCAGAGCAAGAACTCGGGCAGTCCCGGGGCAGAGCAAGAACTCGGGCAGTCCCGGGGCAGAGCATTTTTTTTATGCACTTAGAATGTTTTTGCACCTTTCGTCATGATGGTGACAATGGATCCCTCTCCTTTTCCTACTTAATTAATTCATCATTCAAAACACCAGTATTTCCTCACTCACCACACTGAAGGCCACAAACGTCATGTAGAGGCGGGTGTGTATTAGTTATTATTTCCTTTATTTGTGTTAATTAGGTTAAACATCAGGGTTTAAAACAAACACAAACAGTATTTTGGAAATGTTCTGCATCTTGTGACTAGGTTGAAATAATAAATCCTTTATACCTAAAGTCAGAAACAAAATTATTTATTACCTATTTCCACTACATACTTTTACATTTATTTGTCACTTTGCTTATTTAATAACTGCTGTTTAATGTATATCCACGTATTTCTAAAAAGCATTTGAGGCAGTTTCAAAGAGATACACATATTGAGGTGTACTTGAAACGGTTAAATAAAATTAAACTTTAAAAACCTGCACAGAGCTTGCATCTGGTTTGAATAAAGCAATGTGGACAATAGTTATTTACAAAAGCTCAGCTTTTTCATATGGGGTTTTCCTACCTTTCAGTTTTCACAGTAGAAGGATGTACATCCAGTGTTTTGTTGATAACTTTTTAAAAATGGCTTCATCTCCTGTGAATGCCAGCACGCCATGGATATGACGTGAATCTTTCCCATTGGTATTTTCCTCTTTCAGCAACTTGCAAATTGTCGAGTTGAAGAACAGCTACCGAGTTCAAAAGGCACAAACGCTTACGTTTGGCACAAAATAGTGGATCCCTCAGTGTTACTGCTCTCGGTCATTTCTACTGAATTTCTTATTTAAATCCTAATATGATTTCAGCTTTTTATAACTAATCCCTTTATATGAGGAGCTAATTTCCAGGTCAGCCCCTTGTGAGACACGTATTCTGACCAAGCGCACCCTCAGCCCAGCGGCAGGACGACTTCTGAGTGTTCCGGGCCCAGGGAATACCCGCTATGCCGCCCCCTAGGTGCTGGCTGTTCTATAAACATTAAGCTTTTTAGTTGAAAATTCAACAGTCACCATCAAAAAAAAAAAAAAAGCAACACATGAGAGTTATGAGATAAGCTTTATTTGGGGTCAAATGAGGACTCTAGCCCAGGAAACAGCCTCTCCAGTCACTCTGAGGCACTCTCAGAAGAAGGAGGGAACAGGTCAGTACAGATGTGATATTACTTAAGGGGCAGGTGTGACATGAAGCACACACTTGGATAGAAGGCTGTTGCTAGTCACAAGAAAGTTGCTGCTACTCACGAGGAGCAGATATCTCTGCTAATGATTTCAGTGCTTCTCTAGATATAAGAAGATGCAACAAAGTGGGCTCGTCAGATGTTCTACTGAAAATATCTATTTGAAGTCTGTTCTGGCGGTTCTTGCCAGAGCACCGAGTGCCTCGTTCCTGATCTCCACCCTGAAATCTTTTCAGCGGTTGTGGAAGGTCAGCAGCTGCAGTGGCTAATGATTCAATTCTTCTAGAACCAGATGGTGAGTGACAATTTTCAGTTGGCACTATAAAGCTGGTGTTATTTTAAGGCTGAAGAGAAGAAGGTTCAGAGAGAAGAGGAGACTCACCAAGATGATGTGCTTTATCATCTACTAATTTTTGTTCAGTTCGGTTCAGTTCAGTCGCTCAGTCGTGTCCAACTCTTTGCAACCCCATGGACTGCAGCACGCCAGGCCTCCCTGTCCATCACCAACTCCGGGAGCATGCTCAAACTCATGTCCATCGCATCAGTGATGCCATCCAACCATCTCATCCTCTGTCGTCCCCTTCTCCTCCTGCCTTCAATCTTTCCCAGCATCAGGGTCTTTCCACTGAGTTAGCTCTTCACATCAGGTAGCTAAAGTATTGGAGCTTCAGCTTCAGCATCAGTCCTTCCAATGAATATTCAGGACTGATCTCCTTTAGGATGTACTGGTTGGATCTCCTTGCAGTCCAAGAGACTCTCAAAAGTCTTCTCCAACACCACAGTTCAAAAGCATCCATTCTTTGGCACTCAGCTTTCTTTATAGACCAACTCTTACATCCATACATGATCACTGGAAAAACCATAGGTTTGACTAGATAGACCTTTGTTGGCAAAGTAATATCTTTGCTCTCTAATGTGCTGTCTAGGTTGGTCATAGCTTTTCTTCCAAGGAGCAAGAGTCTTTTAATTTCATGGCGGCAGTCACTATCTTCAGTGATTTTGGAGCCCCCCCAAAAAAATCTCTCATTATTTCTATTGTTTCCCCATCTATTTGCCATGAAGTGATGGGACCAGATGCCATGATCTTCGTTTTCTGAATGTTGAGTATTTAGCCAACTTTTTCACTCTCCTCTTTCACTACAAGAGGCTTTTCAGTTCTTCTTCACTTTCTGCCATAAGGATGGTGTCATCTGCATATGTGAGGTTATTGATATTTCTCCCAGCAATCTTGATTCCAGCTTGTGCTTCATCCAGCCTGGCATTTCTCATGATGTACTCTGCATAGATGTTAAATAAGCAGGGTGACAGTATACAGCCTTGATGTACACATATCCCAATTTGGAACCAATCTGTTGTTCCATGTCCAGTTCTGTTACTTCTTGACCTGCATACCGGTTTCTCAAGAGGTAGGTAAGGTGGCCTGGTATTTCCATCCCTTGAAGAATTTTCCACAGCTGGTTGTGATTGACACAGTCAAAGGGTATTCTGTAGTCAATAAAGCCAAAGTAGATCTTTTTCTGGAACTCTCTTGCTTTTTTGATGATCCAATGGATGTTGACAATTTGATCTCTGGTTCCTCTGCCTTTTCTAAATACAGCTTGAACATCTTTACGTTCATGGTTCATGTGCTCCTGAAGCCTGGCTTGTAGAATTTTAAGCATTATTTTGCTAGCGTGTGAGATGAGTACAATTTGCGGCAGTTTGAACATTCTTTGTCATTGACTTTCTTTGGGATTGGAATGAAAACTGACCTTTTCTAGTCCTGTGGCCACTGTTGAGTTTTCCAAATTTGCTGGCATATTGAGTGCAGCACTTTCACAGCATCATCTTTTCGGATTTGAAACAGCTCAACTGGAATTGCATCACCTCTACTAGCTTGTTCAGAGTGATGCTTCATAAGGCCCACTTGACTTAGTATTCCAGGATGTCTGGCTCTAGGAGAGTGATCACACCATCGTGGTTTTCTGGGTCATGTAAATCTTTTTTGTATAGTTCTTCTGTGCATTCTTGCCACCTCTTCTTAATAATATCTTCTGCTTCTGTTAGGTCCATACCATTTCTGTCCTTTATCGAGCCCATCTTTGCATGAAATGTTCCCTTGGTATCTCTAATTTTCTTGAAGAGATCTCTAGTCTTCCCATTCTGTTGTTTTCCTCTATTTCTTTGCATGGATCACTGTACAAGGTTTTCTTATCTCTTCTTGCTATCCTTTGGAACTTTGCATTCAAATGGCTATATCTCTCCTTTTCTCCTTTGCCTATAGCTTCTCTTCTTTTCTCAGCTATTTGTAAGGCCTCCTCAGACAACCATTTTGCCTTTTTGCATTTCTTTTTCTTTTGGATGGTCTTGATCACTGTCTCCTGTACAGTGTCATGAACCTCAATGCATAGTTCTTCAGGCACTCTGTTTAACACACTTAATCCCTTTAATCTATTTGTCACTTCCACTGTATAACTGTAAGGGATTTTATTTAGGTCATACCTGAATGGTCTGACCAAGGCAAACCATTCAATATCATGGTAATCCAAGCCTATGTCCCAACCAGTGATGCTGAAGAAGCTGAAGTTGAGTGGTTCTATGAAGACCAATAAGACCTTCTAAAACTAACACCCAAATAAGATGTCCTTTTCATTATAGGGGACTGGAATGCAAAAGGAGGAAGTCAAGAAACACCTGGAGTAACAGGCAAATGTGGCCTTGGAGCACAGAGTGAAGCAGGGCAAAGGCTAAGAGAGTTTTGCCAAGAGAACACACTGGTCATAGCAAACACCCTCTTCCAACAA
Organism: Connochaetes taurinus; assembly: GCA_006408615.1. Classification (NCBI taxonomy): domain Eukaryota; kingdom Metazoa; phylum Chordata; class Mammalia; order Artiodactyla; family Bovidae; genus Connochaetes; species Connochaetes taurinus. The sequence continues at coordinate 177,077 of SJXO01001791.1, read as the reverse complement.
CACAAGAGAAGACTCTACACAGGGACATCACCAGATGGTCAACACCGAAATCAGATTGATTCTGTTCTTTGCAGTCGAAGATGGAGAAGCTGTATACAGTCAGCAAAAGCAAGACAGGGAGCTGAGTGTGGCTCAGATCATGAACTCCTTATTGTCAAATTCAGGCTTAATTTGAGATTGCACCCAAGAACTGCATTTCAGGCTCTTTTGTTGACCATGATGGCTACTCCATTTCTTCTAAGGGATTCTTGCCCACAGTAGTAGAGGTAATGGTCATCTGAGTTAAATTCATTCATTCCAATCCATTCAGTTCACTGATTCCTAAGATGTCAGTGTTCACTCTTGCCATCTCCTGTTTGACCACTTGCAATTTATCTTGATTCATAGACCTAACATTCCAGGTTCCTATGTTATATTGCTATTTACAGCATCAGACCTTGCTTCTATCACCAGTCACATCCACAACTGGGTGTTGTTTTTACTTTGGCTCCATCTTTTCATTCTTTCTGGAGTTATTTTTCCACTGACCTCCAGTAGTATATTGGGTACCTACTGTCCTGGGAGTTAATCTTTCAGTGTCCTATCTTTTTGCCTTTTCATACTGTTCATGGGGTTATCAAGGCAGGAATACTGAATGATTTTTTTTAGTTAACTGTTAACCTAAACATAATACAAATTAACTTCATTCACAGGTTAAGCACATTCAGAAGTAGGCACTCTATGATTCATATGGAGCCTCCGATAAGTCTTCATAGACCCATGCTATTTCTGTTCCTGCTCTGCCAAACTATGTACTTGACATTCATTTTCAAGTTTGCCTCATTGCCCAAAGTGGCTGCTAGAATTCTGGAAATCGCGTTTATAGTTCACCGAGGAAGCAAAAGGAGTCATGAGGGACAGAACTGGTGCGATGCAGATTTGCGTCCCCCTCTTAGGGACTTTTATTGGAAGCCATCCACATCGAACGCCTCTCTCTTAAGAGCCATTGGCCAATCATAGCAACACACAAGTGAGAGCAATGCTGCTGGTGGGGTGTGGGATGGAAGAAAATGTCTCTATTTCTAAATCAAAGTCAAGGATGGATTTGGGGCAGAAACTAATAATCTCCGCCATGACCGGGGCAGAGTCAGGCTCTTAATCCAGATGTCACAGGTTTCAGTTCCTCCATATACAGTATAAGCCAGCAGAGTTGAGAAACCAAATATTACCTCTATTTCTTTTTGTATATACCACAGTTTGAGCATAGTATAGAGAGTTATATGTGTTTGTTAAATTGATAGATGAATGAATGCATGAGTCATAGAAATGCGTGAAGGATGGATGATAGGGCTACACCTGCTGGTCAGTCAGGGGTGCATAGTCCTATATACTAGGGTTTTTATTTTATAAATAATGGAGGTAGAGCTTAGGATGGATTGGTGTTCATGGTGAGAAATGAAACAAAGTGAATTCTCAAATCTAAATTCTGTGTGTTACTGTTTACAATCAGCAGTTAAAGTGCATGTGTTAAATAGCCAAGATTTGAAAATGATCTACATATCCACCAACAGAATGGATAAGTCAGATGTGGTATAAATATATGTATATAATATCCAATTGTATATACAATGAAATCGCTCTCAGCCCTAAGAATGCACGAGGTGATGCCATTTGCGGCAACATGGATGGACGTAGAGATGACCACACTAAGTGAGGTAAGTCAGACAGAGAAAGACAAGTATCACTGCTGCCGCTCAGTCGCTGAGTCACGCCCAACTCTTTATGGCTGCATGCAGCACGCTCGGCTCCTCTGTCCTCCACTGTCTCCTGGAGTTTTCTCAAATTAATGTCCATTGAGTCAGTGAGGCTATCTCTCCGTCTCGTCCTCTGCTGCCCTCTTCTCATTTTCCCTACAATCTTTCCCAGCATCAGGGGCTTTTCCAATGAGTTGGTTCCTTGCATTAGATGGCCAAAGTATTGGAGCTTCAGCTTCCATATCAGCACTTTCAATGAATATCCAGGGTTTACTTCCTTTAGGATTGACTGGTGTGATCTCCCTGTAACCCAAATGACTCTCAACAGTCTTCTCCAATACCACAATTAAAAGCATCAATTTTTAGGCACTTCACCTTCTTTATGGTCCAACTCTCATATCCAGACACAAGTACTGGAAAACCCATGGCTCTGATGATACAAACCTTTGTTGGCAAAGTGATGTCTATACACTGTCTAGGCTGGTCATAGCTTTCCTTCCAAGGAGTAAGCGTCTTTTAATTTCATGGCTGCAGTCACCATCTGCAGTGATTTTGGAGCCCAATAAAATAAAGTCTGTCACTGTTCCCATTGTTTCTTCCTGTATTTGCCATGAAGTGATAGGACCAGATGCCATGATCTTAGTTTTCTGAGTGTTGAGTTTTAAGCCAGCTTTTTCACTCTCCTCTTTCACTTTCATCAAGAGGCTCTTTAGTTCCTCTTCACTTCACATTCTTCCATTAGAGTGGTGTCATCTGCATGTCTGAATTTGCTGATATTTCTCCTGACAATCTTGCTTCTAGCTTGTGCTTCATCCAGCCCGGCATTTTGATTGATGCAATCTGTATGGAAGTTAAATGTGTGGAACTACAATATCAGCCTTGACATATTCCTTTCCCAATCTTGAAACAGTCTGTGGTTCCGGTTCTAGATGTTTCTTCTTGAGCTGCACACAGGTTTTTTAGGAGACAGGTAAGGTGATCTGGTATTTCCATCTCCTGAAGAATTTTCCAGTTTGTTTTGATCCACACAGTCAAAGGCTTAGCATAGTCAATGAAGCAGAAGCAGATTTTATTTTTTTTAATTCCCTTGCTTTCTCCATGATCCAACAAGGGTTGGCAATTTGATCTCTTGTTCCTCTGCCTCTTCAAAACCCAGTTTGTACATCTCAAAGTTCTTGGTTCATGTACTGCTGAAGCATAGCTTCAAGGATATTGAGTATAATCTTCCTAGCAAGGGAAATGAAAGCAATTATATGGTATATTGAACATTCTTTGATATTGCCCTTATTTGGGACTGGAACGAAAACTGACGTTTTCCAGTCCTGTGACCACTGCTGAGTTTTCCAAGTTTGCTGACAGACTGAGTGTAGCACTTTGACAGCATCATCTTTCAGGACTTTAAACAGCTCGGCTGGAATTCCGTCACCTCTACCAGCTTTGCTCACAGTAACGCTTCCTAAAGCCCACCTGACTTCACACGCCACGACGTCTGGCTCTAGGTCAGTGACCACACCGTATGACATCACTTACATGTGGAATCCAATATATGAAAAAAAAGGACTCACCTCCAAAACAGAAACAGACTCACAGATGTAGAGAACAGACTTGTGTTTGCCAAGGGGGAGAGACCGTGAGGGAGGGAGAGACTGGGAGTTTGGAATTAACAAATGCAAACTCTTATTCACAGAAAAGATAAGCCATCAGGTCCTACTGTATAGCACAGAGAACTATGTCCAACATCCTGTGATGAGCTATGATGGAAAAATATCAAAAAGAAATTGCTTCGCTTTGCTGTACAGCAGAAATTAACACTATCTTGCAAATCAACTCTACTTGGATAAAATAAATTAAAGGTGAATAATAAAGCACATGTGTAAAAATCTTTGAAACACAGAAGGGGTAAATAACTATCAGCTTCATTCACTCATATTCATTCCTTTTAGCAAAAATTCATCTCACTTATATGCATAAGTATATTTCTCCTTCTAATGACTGTATTTGACAAGTTTCTGATTGTCAATGTCTCAAAAAATCTGTATTTTGAAGTGAAAAATGAGATGTATAAGTAAAACAATTATCTGAATATTTCAGAAATCTTTTTGTCTCAATTGCTGTAAAAACCATTATCAAGATATTTCCCTTGATTTCCATTTCAAACACTGTGTGTGTCAATGAAATTAAATCAACCATTCAGTTCTTGATTATTTTGTATTCTCTTTTTAAGTTAAACACACACACTGCCACGTAGTTAACCTACTCTGATTATTTTATGCACTTTTCATTGTCTAGTGAGCTCAGTTCCTCTTAATGAAGATGCCAGATTTGGCCTTTTGGCAAGTAATAATTAAGTGTGTAGTGACTCTGTTAGTCTTTATTTGGGCAAATTGCTTACGCATGACAGCACACCTAACTTTGGCACATAGAGGGAAGCAACAGACTGTTTCAAGCACAGTCGGTTCTAAGTTGCTTGCACTTGAAGCAGAGATTCCAGAATCACCCAAACCTTCTTCACTTAGCTAAACCCATCAGAGCAGGAATGCCGTTAAACTGTCTGCAGGCCTTTGATGCAGTAATATTATGCTATGTCAAATAATACTTAAAATGGATGGGCTGCTGATTAAGCCTTGGAAAGAATTTTACAATGTGGAACCTCAGGTTTTAGTGACATTTGTTGGATAATCGTCTGCCTTCTTAACTTATTGGTAAGCTTTGTCTGAAGATTCAGGTTTCCTTAATAGCTATATATATTCCACACATGTTGTTAGGCCAGTTTTCAAGGTTCAGTGTGTTTCAAAATAATAACCAAAACTAAATGTGGAAAAACAGAGGTAGAAATGAATTACTGAAAGCAGGGAAAGTGTATTTTCATTTCTGGTAACAAATGTCACATACTTCATTTTCTATTTGCTAGAAAAAAATTGATTTTGCTGGGAGAGAATATTAAAAGGAAAATGAACACAAGGAAGAGACTGCTTGTAGCCAACTCAGGATAGCTTGACACTGGCAGAAATCAGATGCGTTTCAGGGAACTTGCGAGAGGAGTGAGAGTCACCTCCACAGACAGAGTCTCAGCCTGAAGTGCTAACGAGAGGGGAAAGCTGGTTAAGGCCCGCGTCTCACCGCCCCGGCACAGCTGCGCTGCTGCCTTTTATTCTCGGCACCACAGTTGGAGGGTATTTTCTTCCTCTTTCTCGTTGCTTCAGTTAACAGCAGCTGGCAGTAGATGCCTATTTCCGTTACCTGGGCCTGTCAGCCTGGATCAGTCCCCGGTGCCAGCACTCAGAAGGCAATCGCTTACCCGGACATCGCATCAGCCAGTCCTGCAAGATAAAGGATCTTTCCAATTTAGAAGATCAGCTCTCGAGGAAATGGGCTGTTAAAAAAGGTAGCACCTTGCTCCTGACACACACACGCACACGCACACACACACACACGCACACACGCACACACACGCACACACACACACACACACACACACACACACACCCCTCCTTTTCAGCTGCCTCTATTGCTCTTGGGCCCAAGCTTAAACAGCAGTGTTGGAAGAGGGCGAGAGGCGAGCAGCTTGGGCCGGGGAGCAGCGGCTTGTGAAGGCTGCGCGCAGGGCTGGCAGCTTGCGGTGAACCGTGCGGGGTCCGTGCTCTCCGAAGAAGAAGACTTAGCTTTGGGACCGGGGACCAGCCTTGATCACTCAGGAGCTTTTGTGTAGCAGAGTTTCATTAAAATATGGAAAGGGGCAGAGAAACTTTTGACAGAGACATCCGAAGGGGAATGGAGAGCGTCCGCTCACTAGTCTAAGCAAGGGAGTTGCACACTTTTCTAATTAGCTATTACTCTAAATCAGAAGAATGTCTCACGGTGGTAGAAATTTTGCCAGACCCATTCCCACAATTCACATTTTAGGGTAAGAGGATTAGAGCAGAGCAACAGAAAGATCTCACCAGACCCGCTCCCATAATGCACATTTAAGATGACAGGGTTAGTCAGAAGGCTTTCAGGAAAGAGAAACTGTCCTCAAGCAGGACACATTCTTGTTATAGAATCCTAAACTGAGTTGCTGGGTGATCATCAGCTTCGGGCTTAAAGAAAAAGGCATTTTATGCGACTGAGACTAAGGAATATAGAGGGAGAAAAAAGGCGTTAGTCCTCCCTCCGCCGTGAGGATTCCAGACCCTTTTCTCCTCCCTGGGGACCCCAGACGTCTTGGCGACCTGCCTAGGGACTGGCTCTCTCGGCACTGAGGGGTGGAGGTGAGGCTGGCGGCCCACAGCATCCCTGGGGACGCCTTCGGGGAGCTTGGGTCCTGAGGGCCGGAACCGCCGCTGCGGCTGAGATGCTTCGCGGCAGCCCCGGCGGCGGCCGGCACGCACGCCCATTCTCGGCCTCTGAGCAAGGTCGGGGAGTGCAACGCGCACACGCCGGTCTCTTGGCCTAAGAACAGACCAGTCAGAAATTAGCCCTGGAGGCACTCATGGAGGGGTGGACATTTGAAAATAAGAATTATCATTTCATCTCACTTGAAGACAGAAAATCACCTTAATCATCAATAATTACTATATGGCTAGAATGAAGAAACTCATAATTTCTTTAATATGGTAAATATGAAAAACTCATCATAGCTATGGGTGAAAATCATCCTGACATCAAAATTTCCTTGACATCAAAACTGACTAAAACGCACCACTCTACCAGAGCAAGCTTTGCACTATCAATCAAAACACAGTTGACCCCTGGACAGCAGGGATCTGAATTGCATGGGTCTACTTAGAAGATGATTTTAAAAAAATAAACGTACTTTCCACGAGAGGCCTGGGGCCTGGGTGATCCTCCAAGGCAGAGTTGGAGAGGATGCATAATTCACGAGCGCAGAGGACCATGGGGCCTGAGCACTGTGGAGTCCCATCTGAGCAGGTCCTGGAACGGAGCGCCCTGAAGATAGGGCCGGCCAATTGTAGCACTTTCTAACTGAAAATCAATTCACATTAAATATGAAGTGTTGAGAAACACAGAAGAGCACAGAGAAAACAAGCACAGTTTTTCTAGAGTCTAGAAAACCCATCTAAACGTCTCGGGGCATGTTCACTTTATACGTATATATATAATGTTATTCACTCATCTGTTTCTTGGCTGTGGTGGGTCCTTGTTGCTCTGCAGGCTCTTCTCCAGTTTCGGGGAGCAGGGGCTGTTCTCTGGTTGCGGGGTGCAGGCTCCTCTCGCTGCAGAGCAGGACTCTAGGAAGCCTGCGCTTCGGTAGCTGCAGCTCCCACGCTCTAGCGCACCGGCTCAAAAGTTGAGCCACAGGCTGAGCTGCTCTGCGGTGTGTGTGATCTCCAAGAAGCAGAAAGTGAAAGTGAAAGCAAAGTCGCTCAGTCGTGTCGGACTCTTTGCGACCCCACCGACTGTAATCGGCGGGCCCCTCCGCCCATGGGATTCTCCAGGCAAGAGTCCTGGGAGGGTTGCCATTGCCTTCCCCATCTAGGGGCAGGAATTGAACCTATGTTTCCTGCGTTGGCAGCTGATCCTTTTTCCCCTGAGCCACCAGGGAAGCCCTCGCGGCATTTCCTTTTGATCTCTCTCTCTTTCTTTGCCTCTCTTGCATCTCTTTATAATCAAATTCTATGCACGCTAAGTTGTTTCAGTAAGGTCCAACTTTTTGTGACCCCACAGACTATATTGGGGCAGGAATTGAACCTATGTTTCCTGCGTTGGCAGCTGATCCTTTTTCCCCTGAGCCACCAGGGAAGCCCTCGCGGCATTTCCTTTTGATCTCTCTCTCTTTCTTTGCCTCTCTTGCATCTCTTTATAATCAAATTCTATGCACGCTAAGTTGTTTCAGTAAGGTCCAACTTTTTGTGACCCCACAGACTATATCCTACCAGGCTCCTCTGTCCATGGGATTCTCCAGGCAAGAATACTGGAGTGGGTTGCCATGCCCTCCTCCAGGGGATCTTCCCCACCCAGGGATTGAATCTGTGTCTCTTACATCTCCTGCATTGGCGGGCAGGGTCTTTACCACTAGAACCACCTGGGAAGCCCCATCAAATTCTATACCTTCCTTGTTTTTCACTCAACATTGCATTATGAAACTTTATATCCCTTACCAAGAATTCTTGGAAATCATGATAGTAGGAGGCGGGGGTTATTCTATCTTGAAGGATGGAAGCCACTCAGTTACTTATCTCGCATCTTTGAAAAACATTGAAGATTAAATTCTCCAAGATTAAATCAACCTTGATCCAGGAATTTAGTTAGGGAACACTGTGTATTCGAATTAGTGTGGGAAGGACTCAAGGCAGAACGGGGCCGAGAAAGAAGCTGGTCCATGAGGCAGTCATAGCAAAGACCCCAGATGACCCCACAGATACTGGGAAGTTGGGATTGTGCCTTCATAATTATCCCAAGGTTAGCCAAAGGGGCCAGGCCTTTATACCCCATTTCATCAGATACAGGCTGCCCACAGAACTGGTGTGATTGTGGTGAGGCAGCCCTCTTCAGTTTTGGGCAATTAGATAACATCTGTTATAGTCAACTTCAGAAAGCTCATGTTATGTCCAGATGGTTAATGCATGTTGATCAGATGGTTTGCTGTAAGCCAAACTCAGCCTGTTAGCCAGCAGCACTCTTAGCATCTGGGGAAACAAGGGGCATCTGAATGACTGACCCAACTTCGAGGCCCATCCCTTGCTTTGCTCAAACACATTTCTGTGCTTAAGTTCTGAAAGTCACTCTTTCGGGATTATGTTGGTCTCATCTTCCTGGAGTGGGTTTGTAAGACAAAGATTAGGGGAACGAATAGCAGTTTCTGCCACTGAAGCTGGTATCCCCAAATTTATATTCACTGTTTCCCTCCTCTGCAAACCATCCCAGCCTTCTCCACCCCTTCCAGTCCTCTCTGCTGGTCTGCCTCAGATCCTCCTTCCTAGCGTACCTAGCTCTCTTGTCACTGTGCCCGTCTCAGGCCTACACTGTTGCTCTTGACCACTTCCTATTAAAACTGGGCAAGGGAGTGCCCAGAGTTGCCTAAGGAGATTGTCTGGGTGCTGAACACATGCAGCCCTGGCCCCATTGTGTAAGAGCAGCCTTTACTTCCTCTGGTTACTTCCTACCGGTCCCTTTGCACCTAAGGAGTCTGAAATACGTAGTGGCAGCCATATACCAAAGTTCCACAATGCTCTCTCTGTGTCCCTTGATAGAAGAAGAACCATTCGGGACCTAGGATTTGAGCCTGGATTTGTGGGGATGGGAAGGAACAGATTTCTGAGGTGGGTTACTCAAAGCGATGGTTAGAGAAGCAGCCCCTGTTTTCACCCTTTGGTTTATGGACCCTGCATTCTAACTTTGGGGAGGAAAGCATGATATAGTACATGGGAATCTAGAGTTTATTCTGAATACAATATCATCCTGACGAGGTATAGTCTTTAAAATGTTGCCTCACACCTACCTTCTGTATGAGGTTGGAGAAGGAGGCATTTTTGGGGAAAAGTAAAGAAGCAAGATAGCACAGGAGGAAGTGACTGGCTCCAATATCACCACAGCGAAGTCTTAAGAAAGACGGCAGGGGAGCCCAGAGGGAAACTCTAAAGCTCAGAGTCTTTCAGTGTTGATTCAAAGAGCGGCGAAGAGGTTGGACCTTCACACGTGCACATCGCCAACCGGTGGATGTAACCGCCTCAGAAGAGGTCCCGGGCAAGGACTCTCTTCGGATGAGGACAGTTCTGGGAGGGAGCCGGCGTCTGAGGGCTGGAGGCCTGCAGCACTCTAGGCAGCTGTCCTTGTCCTACGTAGATCGTCTGGACGGTGTCTGCAGCCTGCAACTACGCCATGTCCAACCTGAATAGACACTCTGCTAAATGTTCACAGATAGATAACCTGGTGTTACGAACTTTCTGTGGCTTTTCTTCACTAGATTTCCATTTTTCATTTAAAGAAAACTCTATTACCCCTTTATAAATGAAATATTGCTTTCAAAAGACGTTCTTATTTTTAGACTCTTTCCTTCAATTAAGTGTTGAATGATCAGATTCCACATGTGTTCTATCCATTTCTGTTTGGAAGGGCTATGCATTTTTGATTCGTTCCAACTCTCAAAGAAAACACATTCCTGAGTATCTTAGAAATGAATTCTGTTTCCAAAATACTGCTTTTAGTACCTGTGTTTGGTTTGAGACTGTTACCCTGGCCCTTGATTTACCAGTTGCTGACCAAAGCATGTGGTTGGTTATCAGCCCCTACTCACAGGAGCCTGTCTGTTGTTTCATCTTGGTGTCAGACATCTGTAGACTTGTGGATTCTGTACTTTTAATGTTGGTTCTTACCATATTCACTTCTGACCTTGTATTAGCCAGGGTTCCCCAGAGAAACGGAACAGCAGGATATATGTGTATATGCCCTAAAAAGTGATGGGAAGGCAACACCCTGTTTCTTTGAGGGTAATTCTCATCTTTCTGCTCTCTCTGCTTTTTCAGATACTTCAGTGGCTGCCATAGAGCTAAATGGTATAATCCCCGGATGAGATTCCTCATTTCATGTCAGTCTTTATGTACTTTTCATCTTAAAAAAAAAAAAAAAAAAAGACATGTACATAAACTCACTTTTTGCAAATAACCCATGAAACTAAAATGTGTTTAAGTCATATATAAACTGAAATGCCACTGAAATAAGTTTAAAAATGAGTATAAAATAACATCATCAATAAAAAAATACATAGAAAGGATATAGGTAGATATAAAAGTAAAAATTAGGTTGAATAAGAATGGATATATATATATAAAAATTACATCTTCCCTGGTGGCTCAGAGGTTAAAGTGTCTGCCTCCAATGCAGGAGACCTGGGCTCGATCCCTGGGTTGGGAAGATCCCCTGGAGAAGGAAATAGTAAACCACTCCAGTATTATTTCCTGGAGAATCCCATGGACGGAGAAGCCTGGTGGACTACAGTCCACGGGGTCGCAGTTGCAAAGAGTTGGACACGACTGAGTGACTTCACTTGAATAAGAATGGAGATATATATATATATATATATGTTATAAGGAATTGACCAACACGATTATGGAGGCTGAGAAATCCCAAGTCTCGCCTGTGGTCTGTGAGGGGGAGACCCAGGAAACTCGATGCCATAGTTCTGGTCTGGCTCTTAGTCTGAAGGCAGGGACGAACAAAGTCCCAGCTCAGAACAGTTAGTCGGAGAGAAGTTCCCTCTTATCCCGCGGTTTTGATCTAGTCTTCAGCTGACTGGATAGTCCACCCACATTATAGAGAGGGCGCTCTGCTTTGCTTAGTCTAATAATTCAAATGTTAGTCTTATCCAAATTGCCCTCACAGATATATCCAGAAAACGTTTAACCAAATGTCTGGGCGCTCCATGGATCAGTCAAGCAGATAAAATTAACTATTACAGACCTGTATCTTTTAGGTTTTTCTTTGAAAAACATTGTTATCCTAAATTTTAAATGACCTGAAGGAAAGAACTTTATCATGGTGGATTTATTGCTTTACTCAGACAAAGTAATCTCTCCCCCTATTTTCAGAATATTTTAGACTCAATCAAAAACTGAAGTATAAACTGTTAGATCAATACAAAAAGCAACTCTTATGTTTGATCTATTCATGCTTTCTTCACGATCAAACCAGGGAAACCAAAACCATGAACTATCCAGTAGAGAAACTCTTTTATCAATTTTTTAAATCTAATTTGATTTTTTTAATAGTCTATGGATCCTGAAATCACGTTTTGTATGATGGACATATTTATTATTATAATTGTATTAATTATAAATGTAATCTCATTGATTTCTAAATTCCAGAAAGATCACATATAATAAATATATGTATATTATAGTTACATATTCTATATAACATAATATATATTTCTGCAGTCAAAGCCTGCGTATGTGACCATTTACTCAGTCTCTCTCCCTGGGCTATCAGGGAACCACAACCTGAGTACATTTTAACCTGAAGGAATGCTGCTCTTCACACAGGTTTTCTCTAAAACTGACCTTAGTGTTTTTATCACTTAGTTCTAACTTCATTCTGAATTGGTAGATCCCAGGATCTGCTGAGCTATTTTGCTCTGCATATTCAGTCATTCTCTCCTAATGTTTCTGTTTTACTTAGCTCTGACCTTCAGGAGTTTGATTCTCCTTGGTCTTCTATATCTATAATTTTAATTATAATAACTTTTACATTTTAGTTCACTAACATTTTGTTTTGAAATATTTCCCTTGATCTTCCCAACAAATCACTGACTGTATTTTAATTTGTATTTATTTTTTCACCTTCTGTATTGTAACTTGCCTTTTCATACTGTTCATGGGATTCTTGAGGCAAGAATACTGAAGTGGTTTAACTTATATGCAGAGTACATTATGTGAAATGCCAGGCTGTATGAATCATAAGCTGGAACCAAAATTGCCAGAAGAAATATCAACAGCCTCAGATATGTAAATGCTACCACCCTAATGGCAGAAAGAGAAGAGGAACTACAGAGCATCCTGATGAGGGTGAAAGGGGAGAGTGAAAATGTCAAATTAAAACTCAAAATTCAGAAAACAAAGATCATGACATCTGGTCCCATCATTTCATGGTAAACAGATGGGGGAAAAGTGGAAATAGTGACAGATTTTATTTCCTTGGGCTCCAAAATCATTGCAGACGGTGACTGCAGACTTGAAATTCAAAGATGCTTGTTCCTTGGAAGAAGTGAAGTGAAGTGAAGTCGCTCAGTCGTGTCCGACTCTTTGCGACCCCATGGACTGTAGCCCACCAGGCTCCTCCATCCATGGGATTCTCCAGGCAAGAGGACTGGAGTGCTGTGATAAATCTAGAGAGTGTAGGAAAAAGCAAAGACATCACTTTGCCAACATAGGTCCCTCTAGAATTAGACCATAAAGAAGGCTGAGCACAAAAGAATGGATGGTTTCGAATTGTGGTGTTGGAGAAGACTCTTGAGAGATCAAACCAGTCCATCCTAAAGGAAATCAACCCTGACTCTTCACTGGAAGGACTGATGCTGAAGCTGAGTTCCAATACTTTGGTCACCTGATGTGAAGAGCCGGCTCATTAGAAAAGACCCTGATGCTGGGAAAGATAGAGGAAAGCAGGAGAAGGGGACAACAGAGGATGAGATGGTTGGATGGCATCACCGATTCAGTGATGTGAGTTTGAGCAAGCTCAAGGAGATAGTGAAGGACAGGGAGGCCTGGCGTGCTGCAGGCCATGGGGTCACAAAGAGCTGGACACAACTGAGCGACTGAACAACAGTTTCAACTTGCAGCTCTGCCATGTTTAGATTTTTTTCACATTTTTTATATCCTGTTATCTTGAAGTATCTTCTTCGACTATTTCCATCTTTTTCTTGAGCCATTTTCCTAGAAAGATTACATTTTCAGATTTTTTTTTGAAAAATGGATAGATATTTATTCGAGTGTCTCCTCATTTCCCTGACTAAGTCTTCTTGAGGGGTATAGTTTTTATTTATATCTTGCATATGTTCTTTTCCCCCCTTTCCCCGCATCTTTTTCTTCCACATTTCTGCAACCAAAAAGTCTGCATGACTTAACATTCCATGTAATTCACAATGTAAGGTAGAATTTCACTTAATAAACATTTTACCCACTTCTTTCATTTTAAATTTTTTTCATTTCTTGTCCATATTGAAATGAACTTCTTAAAAAATTACTCTGAGAGTTTGAGATACAGAATGACAAAAATCTCTATCAGCAGTGAATATTAATTATCCTCAGTTATATTAGTTAAAATGATGAATCTATCTCTTTTGCAGAAGCAGCCTTGAAGCTGAAACATGTAATGGAAAACTTTCCTTCAAATCATAACTGTAAAATAGTCACATCACTGCAACCATGATTATAGCAAGAGAACTCACCGTGTCAGTGAAGGCCGTGATTCCCAGCAGTCCGACGGTGCCCGCAAAATGTGAGCTCATATCTCTTTGGAGCATATAATGTACTGTGAGCTTGGTTTGTAATTGCAGGTGTAAATAGCAATCTGGACTTGCAGTTTTGCATCTGAACGTGCAATTTGCCCTTTTACGATTCTGCCTGTGCCCGTGTTCGGGTGCAGTGGTAAACGTGCCGTGAGGGGCAGGCACTTGGGGCCTGATCATGTTCTGATAATCCAATAGCAGACTCAAAGTCAGAGAATATGGAAAATCAGCTTGGCAGGTGAGTCTCTATTATCGTCTACCTCTGTCGATTATTTACAGATCAAATGATGCAACTGTAGAGTAAAGCTATTCATAGGTCAGTTTCAGTAACTTATTTTTCAAGGTGGTGTTACAAGTTGATATGGAGGTTCCTATGAAAACTAAAAGTAGAGCTACCATAGGATCCTTCTACTTTATTGACTATGCCAAAGCCTTTGACTATGTGGATCACAACAAACTGTGGAAAATTCTTCAAGGGATGGGAATATCAGACCACCTGACTTGCCTCCTAAGAAACCTGTGTGCAGGTTAAGAAGCAACATTTAGAACTGGACATGGAACAACCGACTGTCTCCAAATTGGGAAAGGAATATGTCAAGGCTGTATATTGTCACCTCACTTATTTAACTTATCAGCAGAGTACATCATGTGAAATGCCAGGCTGAATGAAGCAAAAGCTAGAATCAAGATTGCTGGGGGAAATATCAATAACCTCAGATATGCAGATGACACCAACCTTATGGCAGAAAGCAAAGAGGAATTGAAGAGCCTCTTGATGAAAGTGTAAGAGGAGGGTGAAAAAGCTGGCTTAAAATTCAGCATTCAAAAAACTAACATCATGGCATCCGGTCCCATCACTTCATGGCAAATCGATGGGGAAACAATGGAAACAGTGACAGACTTTATTTTCTTGGGCTCCAAAATCACTGCAGATGGTGACTGCAGCCATGAAATTAAAAGATGCTTACTCCTTGGAAGAAAAGCTATGACCAACCTACACACAGCATATTAAAAAGCAGAGACATTACTTTGCTGACAAATGTCCATCTAGTCAAAGCTATGGTTTTTCCAGTGGTCATGTATGGATGTGAGAGTTGGACTATAAAGAAAGCTGAGTGCCAAGGAATTGATGCTTTTGATCAATTTTTGTGGTGTTGGAGAAGACTCTTGAGAGTCTCTTGGACGGCAAGGACATCCAACCAGTCCATCCTAAAGGAAATCAGTTCTGAACATTCATTGGAAGGACTGATGCTGAAGCTGAAACTCCAATACTTTGGCCACCTGATGCGAAGAACTGACTCATTTGAAAAGACCCTGATGCTGGGGAAGATTGAAGGTGGGAGGAGAAGGGGACGACAGGGGATGAGATGGTTGGATGGCATCACCGACTCAATGGACATGAGTTTGAGTAAGCTCCGGGAGCTGGTGATGGACGGGGAGGCCTGGTGTGCTGCAGTCCGTGGGGTCGCAGAGTCGGACATGACTGAGCAGGTGAACTGAGGGTCCTGCAACCCCAGCCCTGCGCGCAGATCCAGAGAAAACCATAGCTTGGAAAGGCGCAGGCACCCTGTGTTCACAGCAGTGCTGATCACAATAGCCAAGACACGGAGGAAACCAGAAAGCCCACTAACAGATGAATAAATAAGGGAGATGGAGTACATCCATCCATTATATATAATACATCCATCCATTATATATACATTATATATAATGGAATAGTACTCAGCCATCAAAAAAAACCAACAATGCCATTTGCAGCAACATGGATGGATCTAAGATTATCATACTAACTGAAGTAAGTCAGATAAAGAAAGATAGATATCATATGATATCACTTATGTGTGTAATTCAAAAAATACAGATAAATACTTATATACAAAAAGAAATGAACCCACTCACATAGAAATCAAGCATGGTTACTAAAGGAGAAAGCGGGGAGGGATAAATCAGGAGTTTGGAATAAACACAGACTGCATATAAAACAGAGAACCAGCAAGGGCCTAGTGCACAGCACAGGCGACTGCACCCAACGCTCTGGAATCGCCTGCTTATAACGGGCCGTTTGCTGCACGCCTGAAACTGACACAGCACTACTGTGCTTAAGTTTAAAATATATTGGTCAATACAAAAGTTAATCTGTTGAATTTAAACTGGTTCTTTTTGACAGAAAGCAGTTGGAGTTTAATCCACATTTGTCAGAACAAAAAATAATGTAGATTTCTTTCACACACACACACACACAAAAAAAAAAAAACAGTGAGAAGTAACATAGTGTACATCCATCTAAATACATGTCAAGGAGCAAAGAAAAATGGGAAATAACTGTTTTATGTGATAATAGGTCTCTATAAGATTTACATTGTGAATAAAGTAAATTATATACATGCACATATATACAGAAACTGGTAGAGAAAAACGGGGTGTAGACAAGAAGTGGAAAGTGAATCTTTTTGCAGATATAACATTCTAACAAGGCAAAGTTAATACCTTTGAGACATGAGTTTGACAAATAAACACTATGCAAGTTTTCAAAGTCAAGTTTTTACTTTAGTTTTAGATCTACAGAAAAATTACAAAGAAAGTACACAATTGTCATATGCCCTGCATCCAATTTCTCCTACTATTAACATCTTATAAAAGGATGGTCTATTTGTCACAATTCATGAACCAATGTTGATATAAGAATATTCACTAAAGTGTATACTTTGTGTTTTCTTAGTTTTCACATGATGTCGTTTCCTGTTCCGGCCTCCCATCCACAGTATATTGATTGTCTATATATATATATTTATTCTCTGACATATATGTGTATATGTCTCCTTAGGCTCCTCTTGGCTGTGACAGCTTCTCAGACTTATTTCGCTTTTGATAACCTTGAAAGTTCTGGAGAGTGCTGGTCAAGTGTTTCTTCAAATGTTCCTCAGTTGGAATTTGTCTGGTGTTTTCTCATGTTTAAACTGCACTGATGGGTTTTTGGAAGAAAGCTCACAGAGGTCGTCCATTCTAATCACCTCGTGCCGAGGGCACCACAGCTTAATGCCTGCTCAGCACTGATATGGTCCCCGGACGGAGGTAGTGCTCGGCGGTTCTGCCCTGTGCCGAATTTGTAGTCAGAATGCTATGACGATGAGCACTTTTTCTAGAAATAACTTCTATAGCGTTTATTCATTTCTCAAAGAGGCCTGGGAGGCAATAACACTGAAGAATCATTATATAAACAGTTCTTAGCTTTGCAATCTTAATTTATGAATCAGAATCTTAGAAATGCATCAGGGACAAAATATATCTCAGGATCCTAACATTCTTGTGACGACACACATTTATCAAAATATTTTCAAGCTATCAGAAGTGGGCTTTAAACATAACCTTTACAAATCACTGAATTATTACGTACAAAGGGATTTTTAAAGTAACTCTTACTATTCGGGGCTGGGCTGGGTCTTTGTTGCTGGGGGCTTTCTCTGGCTGCAGCGGGGGGAGGCCGCTCTCCCGGTGGGGGGCGCGGACTTCTCGCTGCAGAGGCTTCTCTTGTTAGGAGCGGGGGCTCCGGGCTCTTTACAGTCGCAATAACTGTGGCTCACAGGCTTATTTGCTCCACAGCATGTGAGATCTTTCTGGACCAGAGATTGAACCAGTGTCTCCTGTGCTGGCAGGTGGATTCTTTACCACTGAGCCACCAGGGAAGCCCCACAAACAGCATTTTTGCAACCTTTCTAAATCACCAACAAAAGAGAGAAGTTTTTGCTCTATCTCTCTTTTGATGTATTTTCAACTGATTCCAAGTTAGTTCCTATACGAGGCAGTTACCAAATACATATTTCAAACTCATCGATATGCGGCAGGCATGCTTACATTTCCTCACACTCAGTTTGTATTTAGATGTGCTTCCTCCTATCACTTTGCTCCTGGCTCTGATGTTAAGTAAAGGACAATTTCCAAATCTCAGTTAACTGCTCTTCAGGAAAGCTAAGACTCTGAGACACTTCCTGGTATACCATTCTCACAGAGAAAGGGTATCTTAGTTTGGAATGAGGAAGCAAATATTTTGATTCTGTTCCATTGTTTTGTAAATAAGCAGACTTGAGCAAGTCATTTCATATTGTAAAAACTTATTTTCTTTGTTTGCAAAATGGGGGTGGGTTTCCTTTCCATTTTTTTGAATTATTGTGGATACAGCAGATATACAAGCATACTTACGCATATGTGGAATACATATATATATATATAAAATTCACATTATATATTATGAAAAGTGAAAGTTGCTCAGTTGTGTCTGACCCTTTGCAACCTCATGGACTACACAGTCCATGGAATTCTCCAGGCCAGAATCCTGGAGTGGGTAAACTTTCCCTTCTCCAGGGGATCTTTCGAACTCAGGTATCCCACATTGCAGGCAGATTCTTTGCCAGCTGAGCTACATATCTATGTAACTGTCATCTTCCAGATAAAAAGTGTTAGTTATTATAATAAACTCTCTTCTATTGATTTAGATTACTGTTTACATAATAAATGCTTTCTAAAAAAGGAAAAATACAAGTCAACACTTAAACTTTATCAGTGTCTTCTTTTTTTTCCAACTTTATTGCTATATAACAGCTATAACAGATATGTGACATTGTATAAGTTTAAGGTACACAGTGTGATGATAGTTACAGGTATATATGGTAAAACATTTTCCACAGCAAAAGTTAACACATCCTTTGCTTCATATAGTCGATTATTTTTTAATTGTTGCTGTTATGATTTGAACAGTTAAGATCTACCCTCCTAGCAACTTTCAAATATACAAGACAAATATTGTTAGCCGTAGTGACCATGTTGCATTAAACCCCTTGACTGTATCCCTCTATGGACTAGAAGTTTATACCCTTAAAACTTCATGGTTTGAGTTTTCTCACCTCAATCAATTTTTTTTGAGAGATGGATTATAAGCTTGCTACCAACGTTTGGAATTTATCTAATTTTAGCAATGGAGCAAGCCATTCAAATGTTTCTAGTGATTCCCAGCTGAGCTTTTGTTTCTAATAATAAAAGTGTGACTTCAATGGTGTATGAAGAAATAAACACCACAACATCAAAAGACAAGCTTGGGTCCTGCTTCTTGGTCACAGGGGTTTCCTAAAACCCAGACCAATTTGAGTTCAAATGGCTGCACTGATAAGTTAGTTGGAAATGATAGGGGCCTCATTTCTGAGAATTAGGGTTCTGAATTTTGGTTGCCCTTTGAAATTTTGGGGGAGCTTTTAGATGTCTTGACAACCAGGTCAAAAGCCAGAAAATTTAACGGATCTCGGCCAGTGGCACACAGGCATCAGGAGATTTTAGAACTCCAAGGCCATCCCCGAGTGAAGCGAAGTTTCAGAAGCATTGTGCTTAACCAGAGTCAGGTGGCCATCACCTAAGCAACCAGAAACACTGCTGCTAGGCCCTTTCTAACCACGTCCTGCTCCTTGTTTCCACACCCAGCTGCCTAACCAACCAGCATAACACAGTCAGCTTAAACTAGTCGTACCCAAGGAACAGCTATCTTATAAGACATATCTGACTCTCCTTGTTCTTAATTTAACGTTCACTTCTGATATTTTAATGTATTCTGGGGTGAATTTATTTATTTATTTTTAAGCTCCTTTTGGCAGAACAGCTTTGAACCAAGAGCTTATGTTGCATGTTTGAGTAACTATATTTGGTATTGAGTACTGAATTTTCTTTATCTTTCTTTACCTTGTTTTAACATCCACTCTATAGGACGATATATGTACTGTTAATCAATGATATCTCTTTCCAGCTAATAGTGCTGTAAACAGCAAAAGTTACATTAAGACAGATAGTAGTGGCGGTGCCAACTCCTAAGCAATCCTCTTACTGTCTTACCGTCACATGATCCATTATCTTCAGGCGTTGAGGAATGACAGACGCTGAGAGGTATTT
Organism: Connochaetes taurinus; assembly: GCA_006408615.1. Taxonomy (NCBI): domain Eukaryota; kingdom Metazoa; phylum Chordata; class Mammalia; order Artiodactyla; family Bovidae; genus Connochaetes; species Connochaetes taurinus. The sequence goes on along the minus strand of SJXO01001791.1, from coordinate 157,472 downwards.
CTTCCTCCTTTAAGCTGGTCTAGCTCTTGGAAGCCCTTGTAGATAAGCCCAAAGCAGGAACTTGCTGGCACAGTGAAGCACGCATGGATGTTGGCAGCGGAGCTGTGCATCCCACCATCGTCTCATCACGGGGTCAGATGCAGAGACTGACAAGAGGAGCACCTTATATTAGGTTCACTTGCCCCACATTGAGAGCAAAGGTGTGCCTCTATCCATTAGAAGGGAGAGATAAAAAACCACACCATTTTCTTTTCTTTGTATATCCAGAATGACATAATGGCTACAACAGAATCAATTGCTTTGAAAGTAATTGGGTGATGCTTTGAAAGTAATGGGGTGATACTTTCAGCTCTGGCTTTTTGCCAAGTCCATCCAACAGACACTATAACTGAATTCAGTGACTTGCACATTTTGTATCTGCAAATTTGGGTTTTGGGATTCTTCCCCTTTCAGTCCCAATGCATACACACAAACACACTCCAGGGAAGTAAGGGCTGGATTTCAGCAGTTTCCAGGGGGAAATTCCTTTCAGAGCTTATGAGTGTTAGTTCTGATATCACACAGCCTTTGTGCCTTTGCTGAAAAATTCTAATTTCACAAACAGCATTCTTTTAAACAGGCTGGATGAGAGCTGTTTTGGGGGGAAATGGCTTTCTTATGGTGCCGGTGGGTCACTCATCATGACTGAGATTTAATTGTCAATTTACAAAAAATGCCATCAACAGAAAGGAAAAAAGAAAAAAACACCCTACCAGCTTAATTTAATCAGGGATGGGTCTGAAGAATGCAAATGAGGATGATAGCATCTAATTATTTTTCCATTTTTATCTCCATTAAAGTGCATTAATTCTAAAAATTATTTTCAGTGATGAACTCTGATTTTCAAATTGGGATCTGGAATATGCCTGGACTTTTTCTTCCTCAGGAACATATCTTTAAGGGAGTCGTCATATGTGGGAAGACAGGGGTTCATGCTTTTATCTAATTAAACATATCTAGATCTAATTCTATCAATATTTGAAAAACAAATATAATATGACAAGGTAAAATCTTTACAGTCACTTATCCACTTAAGAGAAAAATTCTTCCATGTGGCAAACTTGAAAGATGCAAGACATTTGAAGTTAAATCTGGTCTCTGTACTCTGATGCTGAATTAAATCTCTGAGAGAGTTTTGGGTGAAGTAGAAAAGAATAGCTTTATTGCTTTGCCAGGCAAAGGAGGCCACAGAGGGCCAATTCCCTCAAAACTAAGTCCTGATCTGGAGAGGGTAGTGAAGAGTTTTGTAGTAAGGATTCAAAGAGGGTGTGGTCGGCTCGGGGACATCCTCCTGATTGGCTGGTGGTGAGGGAGGCGGGGTCAGCATCCTCAACCTGCTGGCTCTAACTAGTCGGGAATCTAGTGCTCTCGGGGAGCAGAGAGCCAACTCCTCCATCTGGGCGGGCCTCAGTATCCGCCAACAGCTCAAAGCTACTGTCCCGTGCGTCCCTGCCCCAAGGCTGCGCTGCTGTTTCTTGACTGGTCTCCACTTTCGCTCCCTTCCCTGATTGGAACGTGTTTGGACCTTTGGAATTCATGGAAGGTCACGGAGACTAAACGAAGCCCATTTCCTGTAATCAAGAAGTGAGAGACACAGAAAGGCCTTTGTGCCCAGGAGACACACAGGGCCCTGCTTGGTTTCACTATTATAGACGTGCCAGAGAAGGATAGGGCAAGACGCGTCACTCCCAGCCACGTCACTCCCAGCCACTTTGGATTGGCCAGATTTGGAAGGCAAATTTTTGAAGGAGAAAGAGAGGAAATGCCGATTTCCTCAGAGCTTATTTCACAGTGACTTGAGAACTTACTTAGGTCCATTCAGTGGAAATTCATAAACAATTACTATATACTATTTTGACTTATTTTACATTCCTCAATGCTTAATTTTTTTTCATATTTGCATATACTTTAAAAGTTCCTAAGAGATAAGCTTTGGAACAATCAGCATTTCTTTCCCTTTATTCTGGTTCTAAGACTACCTTATGAAAAATAAACCAATAAAAAAATAAAAATGAATAAATAAAAGGTGAGAGAAGCAAGGGGAAAGTGGCTTTCAGGAAGTATCAGATAAAAAACAGATTTTTATCACTCTGAGTCCAGGGAACAGAAATAGAGGATCTTTCAAAAATTACTTTAAAGGTTAGGAGAAAACCTTAATACTGCCAAACCACTCAACAAACAGCTGAGTCAGGATATCTCTCCTTCCATGGATTTGGGAAAGACCTCAGAAAATTTCTTCATCTATAGTCTTCAAACTTTTCATCACCTGGAATTCATATTTTTGAAAGAATTGATTGACCAATTGCATTCAACATGAGTGATAATAATTCATTGTGATGATTAATTGTATGTGCCAAATTGGCTAGCCCACGACAACCAGACATTTGGTCAAACACTAGTCTAGAGAAGCCCAGCTAATGCTTCATATTATTTTTGTTGGCAAATGAGTTAAAAAATTATTATTCATCAAAGTCACATGTGTTAGGAAGTGAAAGAATGTATTTCAACAACTGCTACATTAATTTGAAAAGGTAAAAATAAGCAAGTTAAGTCATGTAGAGTGGAAAATGAGAACTCACAGACAGAATAAGGTGCCAAAAAATAAAGCTTGATGGTTTTAAATCGGACTTATCTTGCTCCAGGAGAGAATCAAAGAGGAGAAGGGAAGCGAGAAGAGGTGGTGGAAGCTTAGCTAACACGTTGTCATCGTTCATAGACTGTTTGGTGTGGAGGATTGATGGACTGGGTGTCACACCACGGTTAATGTCGGGCAGGTAGCAGAGGTACGGAACTGCCCACTTGTGTGGGGCACCAGGCAGGTAGGGCCCATTTATTGCAGCTCTCAGTAAGTCAGAGGGATTTAAGCTGATCTTTGCCTTCTGACCAGTGTAGAATTATCACTGTTACTTTTTTAGAGTAGGAAATGACAACCCACTCCAGTGTTCTTGCCTGGAAAGTCCCAAGGACAGAGGAGTCTGGCGAGCTGGAGTCTGCTGACTAAAAACCATGTACAACTGGAGAATTGTGAGGCAAGTTTTATTTGGAGAAAAATGAGGACTGCAGCCTGGGAGGCAGCATCTCCGAGAGCTGAGAGACTGCTCCAAAGCTGCAGTGGGGAAGTCCATATATAAGGTTTTGCTGGAGGGGGAGTTCAGTGTCATGAAGCACTCAATTTACTAAAGGTTTTCTGCCAGTCACGAGGATCTGATGTCACCATGAAGGGATTTAGTGTTTCTCTAGGCATGAGGAAACGCCAGGACTGAGATCGTAAAACCTGTTCCTAAAAGCATCCAACCATCTACAGACCTGTCCCATCAGATTCCGTGGAGCACAGAGCACCTCACTCCACCCTGCACTCCTCAGGGGGTGTGGAGGGCCAACAGCATGGGATTCCATCACCGTAGAGGCAGATGGCAAAGGCCCTTGTTACTCAGCTGTTGGCAATGCTCTTGGCAAGTGCCAGTTTGTAGCTGACAAGTCCGTAGGGTCACAAAGGGTCATACATGACTGAGAACATATGCTTACTTACCAAGTAAGCATATGTTATCTCCATCTTTCTGACTTTCTGGACCCCATGGGAATCACTAACCATGAAACAAATCCTTGGTTTAGGGGGCTAAGAGGTGGCTTGTAAATTAAGTCCAGCTAAAGCAAAGAGGGTCATCAGCTAGATGAGCATTTTTATTTTACATATTGAAGCAAAATGAAACCCTGTGAGGCCCCCAGGCATGAAGGTCCTGTAGCCCCCATTTCTTCTAGGCAAGACCCCAGCCTCCATGACTTGCCCTGAGTTCCAAAGGGCAGATTTGAACAGTTGCTAATCAAGTGATTTTTAGGACTCCAAAATCACTGCAGATCGTGACTGCAGCCATGAAATTAAAAGATGCTTGCTCCTTGGAAGAAAACCTATGACCAACCTAGACAGCATATTAAAAAGCAGAGATGTTACTTTGCCAACAAAGGTCCATCTAGTCAAGGCTATGGTTTTTCCAGTGGTCATGTATGGATGTGAGAGTTGGACTGTAAAGAACGCTGAGGGCTGAAGAATTGATGCTTTTAAACTGTGGTGTTGGAGAAGACTCTTGAGAGTCCCTTGGACTACAAGCAGATCCAATCAGTCCATCCTAAGGAAATCAGTCCTGAATGTTCATTGGAAGGATTGATATTGAAGCTGAAACTCTAATACTTTGGCCACCTGATGCGAAGAGCTGACTCATTGGAAAAGACCCTGATTCTGGGAAAGATTGAAGGCAGGAGGAAAAGAGGATGACAGAGGATGAGCTGGTTGGATGGCATCACTGACGTGATGGACACGAGTTTGAGTAAACTCTGGGAGGTGGTGATGGACAAGGAGGCCTGGTGTGCTGCAGTCCACGGGGTTGCAAAGAGTCAGACAAGACTGAGTGACTGAACTGAACTGAACTGAATCAAGGGTGGAGAAGCCAGGAAACTACCTGAGGCAAGATTAAAGAGGCCAGAGAAGGCCATCAGGATGTGGAGGTAGGCCACCTGGGACCTAATCGTCTTGGTAAACTTAGCCTTGGACCACTGTTATAAAATCTCTATTACATCCTTCCAGGTTAAGACACATAGATTTTCAGGAAGCCCAGGGTGTCCTCCTTTGCCTGGCAAAGTAATAAAGCTATCCATTTCTAGTCTACCCAAAACTGTCTCCAAGATTTGGTTTGGCACTGGTGTACCAAGAAGGTGAGCTTTTGGCAACAATATAAAGACCACTTCCATTGGCTTTTGAAACAGGGCATGGCTCTAGAAATTCAGTGAGAACAGACTGGGAACAGTTTGTCCTCTCCCGCATCTCTTGTTTTACTGATGAGGAAACAGAGGCCCTGCAGAAGGTTTCTAGACATCTTTCTAGACTGAATCACAAAGCCCCTGAACAGATTGATCATCAGCTTTCAATCTGATTTTAGGTTTTAGGATTTTTTTTTTTTAACTTTATAGAGTTCTAAAACTCTTTCCTGGGGGATGTTTCAGTTTCTGAGAAGCGGATGAGGGTTTACAAGCTCCAGATTTCACTTGCCCCCAACGTCTCCCTTCATTTAACTGTTTGGGAAATGTTTAAATTGGAAGATATATTTTGCTGGAGTCTTTGTTTGGTTTTGTTTTGGAGGGGGGTGGTTCCTTGGCCGTTCCACATGCTTGCCACTGATCTTAGTTCCCTGACCAGGGACTGAACCCATTCCCCTTGCAGTTGAATCATGGCGTTCTAACCACCGGGCCTCCAGGGAACTCCTTTATTCTGGTTTAAAGGAAGCAACTGACAGTGCATGGGTCAAATCATGATTGTGGCTAAGACAGCATCCCCACTGCTGCCGCCGGCTCGTCCGCCAGGGTGGCAGCTTATCTCCATCCTTTTGACTTTCTGGACCCCATGGGAATCACTAACCATGAAACAGATCCTTGGTTTAGGGGACTAAGAGGCGGCTTGTAAATTAAACCTTGTGGCTGAAAGGAGCTGGCAGGCCCAGTGTGTGCCGTGTGTCTCTGAGACCAAAAGTGAAAAACTTAAGTAAAATTCTTTCTCATCTCCTCTTGAAAAACAACACTAGGGCAGCGCACACATTTGGGAATCGGAGGCCAGCATGTGACTAAGACAATGGTTTAATCATTCAAGGAAGGAAGACCAGGACATTGGCTTGGGTTCAGGGGCTGAGACAATTTTACCCCTCTTTTTAGATCTACCAGAAAAAAGATCTCTTTAGGACCATTCAAAAATGGAACGCCTTGAAGAGTCACCTTTTATTTTAAGGACCTGCAAGGAATGTTTGAGTCATTCTAATTTCACAGAGATTTTCCTGAAAGGGGAGGAAAGCATCTCTTTGCTGTGCGTGTCCTTGGCCTTAAATGTACTGAGTGGATGGGGGAATTTGACAGCCTTTGTTCTAAAGTTAGCCCTCGTTCTCTATTTCAGACTCCACAGGGGGAGGACTGAACTTTGTAATTAATACTCAGGAAATTAGCAATCAGCAATGGCAGAGAGACAAGGCAGGCGTGTGGATGCATCCCAGCGGCCCCAACAGGCAAAGACCAGGGGGCTCACAGTGGCAGAGACCCCAGCCACAGCACCCCCTCATTTCAGCTGGTTCTGACGCTTTCAAAGGCACTTTATGCAGTGCCTCAGAAGTGGAAAAGCGGCTCTTGCTTTTTGCCACCGTGCCTCTGGCTATTTACCTTGGAATCTTTTTTCTTTTTTTAAGGGGATGGCTGTTTCTGCTACATTTAGATATACTTGGATAAAACAAAGGTAGGCTCTTCACCAGAATTCAAGAATATTTTTCCTTCTCCTCTCGCATAAAAATAAGAGTAGTATCTGAGAAACAGGTTTTGATCCAGCAGGCTTTGAGAGGGCAAGCTGTTTTTATTTCCATAATAAGAGAACATTAAAACATGAAAATTGAACATTTCTTAAAAGGGCAAGCTGTTTTTTGAAAGGGTCAGGAACAAGAGTCAGCAGGAACCCTGGGGACTGATTTTGGAGAACTTACATCTGTTGCGGAGAACAATAAACTCTTGATTGACTCCATTATCTGCAGAAGTGACAGAGCATGTTCATAGAATTATAAATTCTAAAAGAGTTTTTTCTGCATAATCACAGTTATAAAGGCTTCTATTAGTCTAAGCATGTATGTGTGTGTGTGTGTGTGTGCACGCGTGTGCATGTATGTGCATACTTAGGGCAAATAAGTCACTGTGTCATTTGCTCAGTTTTAGCCATTTCTTGGAGACCCTGGCGTTTGATTTCTCTTACCCAGTCCTACCTTTTATTCAATAAACACTCAGCAAGCATTCTTGCCTTCAAGTACAGTGTGAAGCACTGAAACCATCTTTGAACCAAAGCAATGGTTGACTTCCATGGATCTTTTATTTCTCTATCATTCTGTAATTTTTTTCAGAAAATTTTTATTTTATGTTAGAACTTAGTTGATTAACAATGTTTGTGTTAGTTTCACGTGTACAGCAAAACGATCCAGTTATAAATATATATACAATGGCACCCCACTCCAGTACTCTTGCCTGGAAAATCCCATGGATGGAGGAGCCTGGTGGGCTGCAGTCCATGGGGTGGCGGAGAGTAGGGGACGACTGAGCAACTTCACTCTCACTTTCACTTTTCCCTTTCCCTTTCCCTTTTCACTTTCATGCATTGGAGAAGGAAATGGCAGCCCACTCCAGTGTTCTTGCCTGGAGAATCCCAGGGACAGAGGAGCCTGGTGGGCTGCCCTCTATGGGGTCGCACAGAGTCGGACACGACTGAAGCGGCTCAGCAGCCGCCGCAGCAGCAGCCTCTATTATTTCCCAAGTTATTTTCCCGTGCAGGTTACTAGAGTGCTGAGCTGCATTCCCTGTGCTGAATAGTAGCCCTTGTTGGCCACAAAATCTAAATGCAACAGTGAGGACATGTCCACGCCAGACTCCCAGTCTGCCCCCCTCCACCCTTCCTCTCTGGCAACTGTAAGTTCGTTCTCTGCGTCCGAGAGCCTGTTTCTGTTTTGCAACCTTTTTTTCTTTGGCAGTGGCCACGGGTTTTGTGGTGTTTTCCAGGTCACGTGCTCTGAGTCCTGAACGGAGTTCTGTCTGCCCCGGGCTCTTTGATCGATCAGACTGTGTCTGGTTTATGGCTCCTTCCTGTTTTCCTGTTTTAGTGGTTTGTTGCTGTTTTTTTGGCATTTTTTGTGATCGTCCTGCACAGCTTGTGAGATCTTACTTCCCCTACCAAGGGTCAAACTTTTGCCCACTGCACTGGAATGGCAGTCTTTAAAAAAAAAAAAAATTAATTTATCTTAATTGGAGGCTAGTTACTTTTCAATATTGTGGCAATTTTTGCCATACATTGACATGCATCAGCCATGGGTGTACGTGTGTGCTCCATCCTGAACCCCTTGCCCACCTCTCCGTCCCATCCCTCTGGGTCATCCCAGTGCACCAGCCCTGAGCACCCTGTATCCTGCATCGAACTTGGACTAGTCATCTGTTTCACAGATGGTAATATACACGTTTCAGTGCTGTTCTCTCAAATCATCCCACCCCCGCCTTCTCCCACAGAGTCCAAAGTCTGTTCTTTATATCTATGTGTCTTTTGCTGTCTTGCATACAGGGTTATCATTACTATCTTTCTAAATTCCATATATATATGCATTAATATACAGTATTGGTGCTTTTCTTTCTGACTTACTTCACTCTGTATAATAGTCTCCAGTTTCATCCACCTCATTAGAACTGATTCAAATGTATGCTTTTTAATGGCTGAGTAATACTCCATTGTGTATATGTACCACAGCTTTCTTATCCATTCGTCTGCTGATGGGCATCTAGGTTGCTTCCATGTCCTGGCTGTTATCAACAGTGCTGCGATGAACATTGGGGTACACGTGTCTCTCTCAATTCTGGTTTCCTGGGTGTGTACACCCAGCAGTGGGATTGCTGGGTCATAAGGCAGTTCTATTTCCAGTTCTATTTTAAGGACTCTCCACACTGTTCTCCATCGTGGCTGTACTAGTTTGCATTCCCACCAACAGTGTAAGAGGGTTCCCTTTTGTCCACACCCTCTCCAGCATTTATTGCTTGTAGACTTTTGGATCGCAGCCATTCTGACCTGCATGAAATGATACCTCATTGTGGTTTTGATCGCATTTCTCTGATAATGAGTGATGTTGAGCATCTTTTCATGTGTTTGTTACCATCTGTATATCTTCTTTGGAGAAATGTCTGTTTAGTTCTTTGGCCCATTTTTTGATTGAGTTGTTTATTTTTCTGGAATTGAGCTGCAGGAGCTGCTTGTGTATTTTTAAGATTAATTCTTTGTCAGTTGCTTCGTTTGCAGTCCTCACCACTGGACTGCCAGGGAAGTCCCTGTTTTCCTATCGTATCTTACTTTATATTGATATCTGGTCTGACACCATCATTTCTCCTGTCTCCTTGCCCCCGTAGGCATTTGAGTTTGCAATGCTCTTCCTTGGGTGTATTTTTTTTTTTAATCTTCATGACAAAAATCACAAAGGACCTTGTTTTTAATACGGATATAGACATACCTCATCTATGTCATTGCATTGCGCTTTGAAGATACTATGTTTTTTACAAACTGAAGGTGTGTGGCAGCCCTGCATTCTTAGGTGGTGATTGGCACTGTTAGCAATAAAGTACTTTTAAATTAAGTCGTGTACATTTTCTTTTTAGACTTAATGCTGATGCATAGTTAATTGACTACAGCATTGTATACATAACTTTATACTCAATGGGAAACCAAAAATGTTTATGTGACTCACTTTTTTGAGATATTCAATTTATTGGATTATTTGTGATATTTGTTTATTACTCTGAACCAAACCCGTGATATCTCTGAGGTGCACCTGTAATTCAACAGTAACACAGTCCTCAAGAGAGGCTGAAGGTAGTATATTTAACTCTGTATTCTTGGGAAAGTCATTTAACTTTTCCAGTTCTTATTTTCTGGTTCTCTCAAGTGTGAAAGTTTGGCTGGATAGTCGATGCTCAAATTTTAGGCTGCAAAAACCTCACCCAAATAATTTGTTAAAAATGGACATTCCCGGGCCTAAAAATGAAAGTTTTAAGTTATATATTTCTAAGCATGAACATGTGACATTATTTGAGCATGTCCTCCAGGTGATTTTTGTTGAGATGGTATAAGGATCATACTTTGAGAGATAATGCCCTAGATTATTTGTTTTTTGAAAATGTCTCCCTCATCATGTTCCATCTGACCTGTTCTCCTTATAATGCGCTGTTGTCGTACCTCCCACTGAGAAAGGAATTTGTAACCTCCCCTGGAATCGAGGCAAACTGTGACTATACTACGTAACTTTTGGTTTAGAGATTATAAAAGATGATGTAGCTTCTTCCTGGTACTATTGGGAGGGTTACTTTTGGGATTTAACTGCTACACAAATGAAGAAAGTACAGTAATCTATGCCAAAAGCCACATGAAGTCCTGTGCAGGTATTTCAGCCAAATAATCCCTGCAAAATGCTTGGCTGACAGCTGGAACCAATTTGCCAGCCAGGTAAGTGAATCTCCTTAGAAGTGGACCCTCAGAACCCCCCATGTGATACCCTGCTGAACCTGCCCAAGGAGCAGATTTGTGATTGAGTGAGAAATTGTTACTATTGTAGATCACTAAGCTTGAGGGGAGTTTGTTACACAGTAGCAGATAATTCATACCCTTTCTAAAATTTGCAGTTGGAGTCAGCCAAGTGTAAAGATCAGATCCCTACCTTAACACCAGACAGACCCGGGCTTATACCGGGTCTCCAGGATTAGTCATGGGGTTACTGGGGTCAAGTGCTTAGCACTCTGATGCTCAGAGACTTTCCTTGTAAAATGGCAGTAGCATATTATCAGCTATTCCCTGGGGCAGTTTTGAGAAGTATATGGGCTTCAGAGCCAGGCAGGCAAAGGGTGTGTCCTGGGCTTCACCTGCAGAACTGGAGGCAGCTGTCTGTCCAGAGACTCGCACCATGGAGTGGGGCTGAAGAAGAGCCAGAAGTGGGGAAAGAGCGCCGGCAGAGGGAAGACGGCTTCCTCCCGCTCAGCGAGCAGCAGCGGAGCCGGAAACGGGCCAGGGCACTTCTTGTCCCTGGGAGGAGCTCATCAGACCCTTGCCTCTCAGCGACACGAGGGGCAGGGGTGTGTGTGTGTGTGTGTATGTGTGTGTGTGTGTGTGTGTGTGTGTGTGTGTGCGCGCGTGCTTTGCTTCTTTTTTTTTTTAAATCTTTATTGGAGTACAGTCAATTTACAATGCTGTGTTCGAGTCTGCTGTACAAAAGTGAATCACTTATACATATACATCACTTTGCCAACAAAAGTCAAGGCTACTGTTTTTCCAGTAGTCATGTGCCGATGTGAGAGTTGGACCATAAAGAAAGCTGAGTGCCAAAGAAATGATGCTTTTGAACCGTGGTATTGGAGAAGACTCTTGAGAGTCCCTTGGACTGCAAGGAGATCCAACCAGTCCATCCTAAAAAAAAAATTAACCCTGAATATTAGTCAGAAGGACTGATGCTGAAGCTGAAGCTCCAATACTTCAGCCATCTGATGCAAAGAGCTGACTCATTAGAAAAGACGCTGATCCTGGGAAATATTGAAGGTGGAAGGAGAAGGGGATGATGGGATGAGATGGTTGGATGGCATCACTCACTCAATGGACATGAGTTTGAGTATGCTCTGGAAGATGGTGAAGATCGAGGAAGCCTGGCATGCTACAGTCCATGGGATCTCAAGGCACCAGATACGACTCAGCGACTGAAAAACAGTACATACATCCACTCGTTTTTAGATTATTCTCCTATGTAGGCTGTTACAGAGCACTGAGTAGAGCCCCCTGTCCTCTGTAGTCAGCCCCTATCAGTTACCCGTGCTCTGTACACTAGTGTGTACATGTCAGTCCTTGAAGATTAACAGATGACTCCTTCACACACAGCCTCAGTGCTTTGCAAACTGCTGCTTCTGGGCTGGGCCCTGGGGTGAGTGAGCCTGCATGCAAACCTTTCAACAGCTGTTTCTCAGTTTACAGCCCTGTGGGTTTGTGGAAGCAAGCCCTACTGGTTCTCAAGACAGATGCTTGGAAGGCTTGTCTCTCAGAGGCAGGTGTTAAGAGCTGGGAGCTTGGTGTGGGGTATGAACCCTTCACTCCTCGGGGAGAAGCTCTGGGTTTGAGGTCCTTCCTGCCGGTGGGTGGCTGGGCCAGTGGTGAGGTTTATGTCAAGATAGCCCCAGTCCGTCCTGCTGGCCTCACAGTGGGCCTTTGCTTCTGTGCTGACGCAGATGAGCTGCTCAGCGGGTGTGCAGGCCCTTTTGGCAGGGGACTGTTCAGTAAGTGGCTGTGGGTTCGGTGTGTCCTCAGGAGGAGTCGAGTTCAGAATCTTCCTGTGATGCCATCTTGGAGGCCCACAATACTTTGTTTTCTTTTTTTTTCCTTTTCCTGTCTTCTTTTGGATCAACTGATTTTTAAAAAATGACTTTCATTAATCCCCTTTGTGGACCTTTTGGCTGGAATTCTTTATATTGTTTTAAGAGTCACATTAGGTTTCTTAGTGTGCATTTTTATTATAAACTACTTTCAAATGATAATATTTTACTGTACAAATAGCAAAACAAACTTATACAATACTGATACAGTTCATTCTTTTCCTTCTTGACCTATGTGCTCTGATTGCTATAAAATTTTTTTATGTATATGATCAAGCCCAAAGTGTACTGTTATTTGACTGAAATATGTGACAGAAATTTTAAAATTTCAAAATCATCATTATACAGCTACAATGTGATACAGTTGACCCTTGAATAGCATGGGTTTGAGCTCTAAGGATCCGCATATATATGCATACATCTTTCATTAAATACCAAAGTACAGCATGTGGTTACTTGAATCCACTGATGGAGGTATGGAAGTCAGACAAACGTACGTGGATTTTCAACTGCGTGATGGGTTTGGACCCCCAGCGTCTCATTGTTCAAATGTCAGCTGTATTGGATTCTAGCAGGGGGCATCCAATAAATAGTTAAATCTTTGGGTGAAAGGTTATTGAAGAGCAGAATCTTTGCCTTTTAGTGCCACATACATGGAGACTCTTGAGTACTTATAACAGGGAAAAAATTCCTTTATGAGGAAGAGATAAGATATCTAAAGTCAGATACAAAACTTAGAATCACCATTTATGGAGCAAACAGATATTATGTGCTCCCAGTGGAATGCAATGGAAAATAAGTCATCTCATCTTTGTGACATTCGTGCCAAAAATGTTTCTCTTGCATCTAACCATGAGGAAATAGTCATGGAATCCTAATTGTGGGGTCTTTCAGAAGACGGCTGAGCAAGGGGGAGCAGTAAGAGAGGTGAACTGACAGGGAGGGGATAAAGCAAATGTGCCGCAATGATGCTGGCAGTCGTTGAATCCAGATGAATGGAGACGAGGGTCTAATGTACGCCTGTTTCCTCAACTTCTCTGAGCCAGAGATTCTTTTCAAAATTTAGGGGGGTTTTGGAGAGGGAAGAGGTTAGTTTTGACCATATCCTGGAAGAATGTCCTTAACTCTGAATGTTACCTGGCCTGTTATACCTTGTAGTAGATAAAGAGCTGAGATTACCTGTAATAGCTGTGTTCCAACAGATTTCTCTACAGGTTTTGGCTCTACGACGCTGCCATAAGCAATATAATGCCACACGGAATTCAAACATGGCTTTATCTTTCTGAACAGAGGGGAAAATCCTGAGCACCTTTAGCCCTGGTCTTAAGTTTTGAGATGAATGTGGAAAAAGCAGCAGTGCCTAAGGGCTTTTTTTTTTTTTTTTGCTCCTATTATTAGTACAAGGTCAAAAGTAGTAGCAGTGAAAAAAACAACGAATCCCAAGTTGCCAAGGTGGGAATAAGAGTTCCAAGGACAGCCGGCACCGACTGCCGAAGGGAAGACGAAACTCGACTCACAGCTTCGGCCCACCCAGGGCTCAAAGCGGAGCCAGGTCGGGTCCAGCACCGCGATGCCCCGACTCGGCGACAGAGACGTGAGCAGGCGACGCGGGCCTGCTGAGAGCCGGTAGCGGCCAGCCCAGCCCCTGCAGCGGGCCCGGGCCATCAGCCGAGCCGCCCCCTCCGCCTTCGGTGTAGGCTGTCCTCCCCGCAGAGGAACTGGGCTGCGAGCGGCGCCCACCCCGCTTCAGCATCTGCCTCACCTGCAGCCGCCACCGAAGAGCCCCCAAGCAGGCGCTCCTGCTGTTTCTCTTTTTCTGGGTAAAATGCAAATACCCTTGGAAGCAAATCATGTTTGAAGGAATCTGACTAACTTTTATTGAGTGTGAATGTGCTCGAGATGATATTTGGTAGAATAGAGAAGATATCGACAGACATAAACATATTTTGGAGTTAGGAATTAAGGAAGCGGGATATGATAAAGAGTGGTAGAAAATGCCAGAATGTTGAGGAAGTAAGAGGACATGCAGTCCATGTCATGATTTTCCCAACATTCACCTCTGTTTTTAAAACAGATTCTGATTCTTGGTTCAATATATAGCATGGAAATCACCACCAAGTATTTATTCTCTGCCTTCATAAAAATTAGGTGTATATTTTTTTAAAGTGTTTACTCCCAAAGAAGAGCTTTCGAGATCAACCTGAGGCCACTGACACCTTATGTGTGTGTGTGCGTCTCTTCAGTCGCGTCTGACTCTCTGTGACCCTAAGGACTCAGCCCACCAGGCTCCTCTGTCCATGGGATTCTCCAGGCAAGAGCACTGGAGTGGGCTGCCATTTCCTCCTCCAAGACTGACGCCTTATGGGCTAGGATTTTGTCTGCATTTCTTCATTCCTAGGGGACACAGAGCTCAGTAAACCCTGGTGAAATGAACGAGTGAGCAAGCCTCAGTCAGCCGTGGCTCCTCCGCCGGCCTCGGCGCTGCTTCCCGTGCCCACGTTTCCTGGAGTTTTCTTCCATCGCGTGTCAAGCGCCAGAGCAGACTCTTCTGACCTGAACTCGCTTTAGGGGGGCAGCTTCCCCTCCCGGTGCAAATGAGGGCGTGACCCACAGAGCTTGCAGACGGGTTTCTGACAGCTATTCAGGGGATTCCATCAGAGAAACCCACTCTGCAGCTAAGAGGAGCCACATCTAGTGCTCCAACTTATAAAATTTAACTGGCTTTAATTTATGAGTAAATAATTGTCTGATGCTAATGAATATTTCATGCATAAGTCCCTTTTCATGTCTTACCAAATACTGAGTTTTTGTACTTTAACATGGAGTTTTCCTGAGATTCGTCTTGTGAGTGCAAATCTGGAATTGATGTGAGCTGTGAGAAGAATCCAAGGAAAATAAGCTGTCATCTCGCAAACAAAATCCTTCAATGATTTATGTGTTTGGCTTCGACTATGGGTTATCATTACTAAAATATTTGAGCTAGGAGATAGCTGAGCTGTAGTCTTTATCAGAGACCTTTAAATTATTAACCAGAGTTCAGCTAATTTGCCAAATCATGAAATATTATCTAGAAACAGTGGGCAAAGGTGGTGGAGGGAATCTTTGAATCACGAAATCATGTTTTAATAAAAGGCAATGGTACAAATATATTGATTAAAGAAGTTGACTTTGTAAACTTAACTTGAAGTTTGGGAATATGGTTAGCCTCTGGTTCCAGGGTATGGGTCTCTCCTGGTGGCTCAGAGGGTGAAGAATCTGCCTGCAGTGAAGGAGGCTTGAGTTCAATCCCTGGGTTGGAACAATCCCCTGGAGAAGGGAATGGCTTCCCACTCCAATATTCTTGCCTGGAGAATTCCATGAACAGATGAACTTAGGAGAATACCGTCCATGGGGTCACAAAGAGTCAGACATGACTGAGTGATTAACACACACGCACACACACACACACACACACACACACACAGTGTATAAAGTTGAACGGTCATCTGGAAATCTGTCAGGTACATTCAAGAGCAACAACAATAATGGTTTGAAAAGGAGAATTACCTCAAAGCCATTATTTTCTGGATGTTTCCGGGATCATGCTCTGCTGACATGTGTCACTAGTGCTCCCATCTCACTATGTGTATCGTATGACGGCACAGGATTTGAACATGGATGTTTTGCAGATGTATAGAACAGTCTTTTGGACTCTGTGGGAGAGGGCGAGGGTGGGATGATTTGGGAGAATGGCATTGAAACATGTATAATATCATATATGAAATGAGTCGCCAGTCCAGGTTCGATGCATGACACTGGATGCTCGGGGCTGGCGCACTGAGATGACCCAGAGGGATGGTACGGGGAGGAAGGAGGGAGGGGGGTTCAGGATGGGGAACACGTGTACACCTGTGGTGGATTCATGATGATATATGGCAAAACCAATACAATATTGTAAAGTAATTAACCTCCAATTAAAATAAATAGATTTATATTAAAAAAATAAATTCATGACCACAGACAGGTGGATGCTCACTAAAAAAATAAAAAACAAAATAAAAAATGTCCAATGATTTATTTGACTAAGGAAAAGACATTGAATATGAACTGTAATAGTAAAAAATACTATGATCAAGAACACCCCCACACACTTATGCAGTTGTCACTTTTTGAGGGCTGAATTTTAGCTCTGGAAAACAGACTATATAATGGGGTCTATTCATCTATATTTCTTTATGCAATGATAAAAGGTGATTTGGAGACTTTGGTGATACAAAACTGTAGAGAAAACTTCCAAAAATTCAGAGAACAGATGTATGAGCAAGTGCATCCTGAAGAATATGCATAGTTTGAAAACAGCCAAGGTTGCTATTAATGCGTCTTCCCATTCATTTGCTCACCTTATACAGATAGACTAAGAATAAGAAAAATGATCCTACCCTTCTATAGTAGAAAAGTGGAACCTCCTCTTGGGTAGAAAAAGTGCATACGTAAGAGAGGCTAGCGAAACAAGGAAAAGCAGGCACCAGGTAAATACTGTGGAGGCCGCACAGGACTCTGTAACAGGCTGGGTAGTGAGAAAATGGAAAGTAAGAGCCGGAAGAAGAACTTGAGCTAAGTTCTTAGAGAGTAGTTGCCTTCACAAAAGTAGAGAGAATGAGAGAATAGAGAAATATTATAATGGGGTAACTAGTTCAGAGGTAAGGTTGTGGATGACATTCTTTAATTTAAAAATCAGGCTGGCTTGGAAAAATGTGCAAAAGAAGAGTTGTGCAAGTTACAAATAGAATTTTGAAATGAAGTCTTGTGTAAAACATACAAATGAATTTAGACAGAAAATAGATCGAATGTGCAATTTCCGTGTTGACCCTTTGTCTGAATGACCTAGCCGTTATGGAGAGTGGGGCACTGAAGCCCCAGCTATAAGCGTGCTGCTTTCATCTCTACCTTTAGCTCTTTTGGGTTCCTCTTTATGCGTTTAGGTGTGCCGCTGTGGAAAGCAGAAGTATTTGCAACCATGTGTCTTCTTGTTGGGCTGACCACTTCATTATTGTATAAAGACTTTATTTGTCTCTTTTTACTATTTTTAGTTTAAAGTCTACTTTATCTAATGTAAATGAAGCTACCCCTGCTTTTGTTTGCTATCATTTGCTTAAAATATCTTTTTCCATTCTTCACTCTGGGTTCATGTATTTCTTTAAAGTGAGCCTCTGTAGGCAGCATATCCTCAGACCCTGTTGTTTAACTTGTCATTTCATGCCCTTCGTTAGAGAATTTGATTTGTTTATTTATTGTAAATTGTCATCTGACAAATACTGACTAGGGCTTCCCGGGGGGCTCAGGGATCACAGGATCTGCCTGCAGGAGCTGCAGGAGACTCGGGCTCAGTCCCTGGGTCAGGACGACCCCCTGGGGGAGGGTGTGGCAACCCACTGCAGCATTCTTGCCTGGAGAACCCCTTGGACAGAGGAGCCTGGCGGCTGCAGTCCACAGAGCTGTGAAGAGTCAGACATGACTAAGCGCCTATGCAAAGATTTACTGTTGCCATTCTGTCCATTGCTTTCCTGGTTTTTTTCTTTTTCTGAGGGCAGGGTAGATTCATTGGTTTTTATCCTGCTGTCTTTTTTCTTTTAACATCAGTGCTTTAAGTTCTTTATCAACTCCCTTCTGTGTATTTGCTACAGTTCCCTTGTGGCTGCCATAAGGCTTACATGATCTTAAAATTATAACACTTTATTTTAAGTTGGTAACAACTTAACTTTAATAGAATTCCTAAACTTAACATTTTTATTTCTCCTTCCCCTCACATTTTTTGTTATTACTATTACAATTTACATGTTTTAATATTGTGTAACTAATAGGAGATTATTGTATTTATTGTTATTTTTGCTATATTCATTTTTTTCAACTTTCAAATTATAGTGGTAAGTGAATTATGCACCACCACTACCACATACAGAATCTAACTCTGGCTGTATATTTACCATTCTCAGTGAATTTTATGTTGTCCTTTTCAAGTTTTTTTGATGTTCATTAGTGTCTTTGTGTGCCCCTCTAAGAACTCCCTTTAGAGATTCCTGCAAAGCAGGCACAGAGGCAGTGAACATCCTCAGCTTTTGTTTTTCAGCAAAGTCTTTATCTTTCCTTTATTTCTGAAGCATGGCTTTGCCAGGTGTAGAATTTTTGAGAGACTATTTTTTTCCTTTCCATATTTGTATATGTACTTTCATTCTCTCCTGGCTTGGAAAGTTTCTGTTGAGAAATCCACCAATACTCTTAAATGGATTCTCTTGTATGTAACTTTTCTCTTTAGTCTGATTGCTTTTTAAAATTATTTTTCTTTGACTTTTGATCATGTGATTATAATATGTCTAAGTGTAGGCCTGTTTGGGGTCCTTCGGGCATCCTGGTGTGAAGGTCAGTCTCTGTTCCTGCGTTTGAGACGTTTTCAGCCATTCTTGGTCTAAACACACTCTCCGTCTCTTGCTCTCTCTTCTGCTTCTGGAATTAACAAAATGTCATTTTGTTTCTCTGCATTGTGCCCTGTTAGTTCTGTAGATGGTCTTCACTCCATTTTATCCTCTACTCCTTTTGTAGTTCTGACTATGTAATTTTGAATATCTTTCAGTTACTGATACATTTACTGCATTATTGAGTTTAGTTCTGAAAAAAAATCTCTATTGAATTATTCAAATTGAATTTTTTTTTCAAATTGAATTTTTTTTTCAACTCTAGGGTTGCTGTTTTCTTAAAAAAATGTTTCTGTTCCTTGTGGAACTTCTCATTTTGTTCATGAATTGCTTTGCTAATTTTAATTTGTTGTCTATCTGCGTGTTTTTTAATTCACTAAACTTCCTTAAAACTATTATCCTGATGCATCTCCATTTCTTTAGAGTCAGTGACTGGGAATTTATTGGTGTCCTTTGGGACCGTTGTATTTACCTGATTTTTCTTTACCCATGTTTCCTTTCCTTGTCTCTGCTCATTTAAGTGATCAGACTTCCAAATGTTACAGGTCTGCTTTGGCAGAGAACTTCCTTCATCACTTGGCTCAGTGTGGGGGTCTTGGCGTGCCTGTTGGTAACGTTCTTGGGCAGGTAAGACCTGCTATTATTTTCTATATGGGGGGCAAGGCAACTGTTGGAACTCTGAGGTCAGGGATGGGGGCTGTGCTACCAGCTGGGAACAGCTGAATAGGATTGCGGGCTTGGCCCCTACACTAGTCGGCCTGTAGGATGGTCTGCACAGTAGCCTGGGTTCTCTCACAGACTTAGCAGATGCTTGGGACTGGGTATCACATGCAGTGGTTCAGCTCAGTTCAGTTCAGTCTCTCAGTCGTGTCTGACTCCTTGCCATCCCATGAACCACAGCACACCAGGCCTCCCTGTCCATCACCAACTTCCTGAGTTTACCCAAACTCATGTCCACTGAGTCGGTGATGTCATCCAACCATCTCATCCTCTGTCGTCCCCTTCTCCTCCCACCTTCAATCTTTCCCAGCATCAGGGTCTTTTCATATGAGTCAGCTCTTCGCGTCAGGTGGCCAAAGGATTGGAGTTTCAGCTTCAGCATCAGTCCTTCCAGTGAACACCCAGGACTAGTCTCCTTTATGATGGACATCTCCTTGCAGTCCAAGGGACTCTCAAGAGTCTTGTCCGACACCACAGTTCAAAAGCATTAATTCTTCAGCATTCAGCTTTCTTTATAATCCAACTCTCACATCCATACAACACTACTGGAAAAACCGTAGCCTTGACGAGACGGAACTTTGTTGATAAAGTAATGTATCTGCTTTTGAATATGCTGTCTGGGTTGGTCATAACTTTTCTTCCAAGGAGTAAGCGTCTTTTAATTTCATGGCTGCAATCACCATCTGCAGTGATTTTGGAGCCCCCCAAAAATAAAGTCAGCCACTGTTTCCACTGTTTCCCCATCTATTTCCCATGAAGTGATGGGACCAGATGCCATGAACTTCGTTTTCTGAATGTTGAGCTTTAAGCCAACTTTTTCACTCTCCTCTTTCACTTTCATCAAGAGGCTCTTTAGTTCTTCTTCAATTTCTGCCATAAGGGTGGTGTCATCTGCATATCTGGGGTTATTGATATGTCTCCCGGCAGTCTTGATTCCAGCTTGTGCTTCTTCCAGCCCAGCGATTCTCATGCAGTGGTAGATGGGGCTATATATCAGCTTCTTTGACCTGGCAGGCAGCATAATGGGACTCCAGACCTGTACAGATTAGTTTGACCCCTTGCATTGGACAAGGGCAGGCACTGAATCCCCTGATCAGGTGAGTCCACCAGTCTCTCTGTGCAGCGGGAGAAACCATGGGCCCTGTGCTCTGTTCCACTGAAAGCAGGGCTCTGGGATGAGCTCCCTACGTGTTCTGGTTAGGGTCCCGGCTCAGGCAGGCTGAAGGTTATGTTCAGCAGTTAGTGGGGCTATAAGCTGGTTTCCTTGTCCCTCCAAAGATGGTCAAGTTCTTTGCTGTCTTAGCTCACGCCAGCCTGTGCCCCAGTTTCCCGGTCAGGCAGGACCACTGGGTTTGCGGACGACGGACTCTGCGCTGCTCTTAGCTCAGGTATGACTCTGACCTAGCGGGCTTCCAGATGATTCTCGCCAGCCCTTCCTTGTCAGGCCGCGGTGGGAGGTCCTCTCTGCAGCAGCCGGGCTCTATCTCAGCCCCTCGCAGGCAGGATGGAGAGAACTTGCTTCAGGCTTATCCCCGTGTTTCTCAAAGAGGCCTTAAGACGGGAGGGCCCCGACTGCTCTGAGCCTGAGCTGTGACTCCCACTCTCTGAGGACCGCAGGCGCCATGAGGGGCCTCGCTTTCCGCGGGCGGTCAGCTCTGCCTTCCCCGTCCCGGTTCCAGCGGCGGGCTGTGCAGTGTCCAGCGCTCCTCCAGCGCGGCGGTCCGGGCGGCATCGCAGCCGCGATGGACGGGCTGTGGCTTAGGTCCCAAGTCAGGGGGGACACCCAGGGCCTCTCCTCAAACCCGCGGTGCTTCTCTGACTTGCCAGCGGGGAGGAGCTGTGCTACCTGCAGCCTTGGTTTCAATACACGGCGGCCTGGCCGTGGTCCCGGCCCCGCTCCGGTGGCCCCGGCTCCCCCGCCGCCCCCAGCCCAGGGCCCCGGCGCACCGGCCTGCGGCCCGGCCCTGCTGACCGTGGGCTCAGATGGCGTCCCCGCAGGCAGCGCTGCGACTCAGCTCCCTGTGTGATGAGGGCGCTCGCCCAGAACTCCTCGTAAGGGACATTATTGAAGAGGGGAAACTTTCTGCCCCTCACCCCTCGCTGTCTACCACATTAGCTCACACTGCATCACAGATACCTCTGGTGATTGCTTTCTCTCTTGGAATATGCCCCCATCTCTTTTCTTTTAGGCAGTTAATAGGAAAGTAAAAAGAAAAGATTCTTTCTGAGTATTCGATTTGTTTCTCATGCCAAAGGGGCGGGCGGGGAGGAGGGGGACTCATCGTGAGCAGGGGGGATTTTGCTTCGCTGCCACCACATCAGAGAGATCTGCACCCCAAGTTCCCTAACCGGAGCACATGCCTGCTCCGTTCTGTAGAAAAGCGAAGCTTCCCGTGGGGATGGCTGTTTGAGCAGGGGTGGCCCTGAGCCCTCTCCCCCGCCTGTTCAATCAGGTTTCCAGTGGCTGAGCCTTGCAGATGCCTCTGCAATCCCGGGCGCGGGGAGGGAAGGTCAGAACAGAGACGGGGGGTCCCGCCCGGTGACCCGCCTTTTCCTGGGCGCTGTTTCCCGGCTGGAGGAGCACAGGCTTGGGGAGACCTCTCTGTGGTGCCGCCTTGGCTTGGGGAGGGCGATGCAGCCAACGTTTAACCCTTTCCTCACCTTCTAACGCAGTCTGCCTTGGTCTCTGCATGCATGGGGCTCTTCAGCCTCAAAACACCAGGTTCCAGGATTCTCTCCGCAGCGTCTTCTTCATCGAGAGCTGTTAGTTGTTCTTCCTATGAGGGGAGCAAAGTCCAGAATGACTTATCTTGCCACTCTGGGTGTCTGCTCTTAAGAACAGATGTCCAGGATGAGAAAGGAACTGCCGGGAAATTAGACCTAGTTTCGTGGAGAGCAATGTCCTTAGCAGTTTTCTTACAAGGGATTATATCCTGTCACCTGTCTGAATGTGTGATCAGAGATCCTTCAGTCTCTTCCACGAGTGAGACAGAAGAACTCAACTTCATCTGTACGAGAACCTCTGGGGTTAACTATCCAGGCCACGGGAGATGCTAGTTACCCATGGGATGCCCGGCCGTTACCCTCCATCTATCGCATGTGCATCTCATCCTAACAATTTAGGAGTTCTGTTTAAAAAAAAATGATTGTAACAAAACAGACACAGACTCAGATAAAGAGAGTAAACTAGCGGTTCCCAGTTGAGAGAGAGATGCCGGGAGGGGCAAGTTGGGAAAAGGGGATGAAGAAGCACAAAGTGCTATAAAACAAGCAAGTTTTCTAATAACACAGAAATATATATTACAGTTATGATAATAAATAATATGAATAAATAATTCTACTAATATAATACACCACAGGGAATATAGCTAACATTTCATAATAATGTTAGATGGAGTATGATCTATGAAAAAAGTTGAATCATTGTTGGATATTTGAAACTAATATAGATCAACTGTATTTTAATAATATATCTATCTGCTCAAAAAGAATAAAAATATCTAGATGAAATTCGTTTGTTCAGCAAATACTTCCTGAGGCCCTGTTGCTTGCCTAATCCCAGATTGCACACTGAAAATACAGCAGCAAAGAAAGTTGATATGCTCTGAGCCCGAGGGATTTATAGACCAGCCGGGCTCTCAGGTGGCCTTGTCCTGCAATGACGTGGAGCAGGGCTTGGGTTCCCAGCCAGAGACGGGGCTGGATCATGGTGGTGAAAACTCCAGATCCTAGCCACCAGACCAGGGGTCGGTGACAAGGGTCCTGGCCCTTCAGTTGTGCAGAAACGAATTTTCACAAAGATGGAAAGTGCTGAAACAGTAAAGTATTTATTAGGAGGGGGAAAATGTACAGTATGTGTGGATAGATGCACGGGCAGACTCAGGGACAGACAGTCTGCGAGTCGCGACCTGGTGGCAGTCTGAATCACTTTTACATTTCTTCCAGTTTTTCTTTGACCAGTCATTTTGACTTGCCTGGTTCACAGTTCATATTTGGTGACCCTCAGGACCCTCCCATATCTGTGCACACATCTCTTAGTCAAGATGGATTTTACCAAAAAGGCATCCAGGTAGAACACCCCTTGAGGTAACACCTCTTTGACCCCAAGGAGCCTTTCTGTGCATGCGGAGTCAGGGAAGTCTCCTGACTTCAAGAAAGAGAAACACGTGGTCTGTGCAGGGCCCAGCCTTCTGTCTTAATTGTCCTGCTAGTCTCTTCTTGGAGTTTCGATCCACAGGAAATGTATCCCCAGTAGCTTTACCCTGGGGTTGGGAAGCATCCGTCTCCTGCCTCTGTAGGATTTAAAATCTTCTTTCTTTGTAAAATTGTCCTCACTGCTTCTCATGCTACTTGATTTGTTGCCTCTTGCTTCATTACACTACAATTTGCCCTAAATAGTGCTTCTGGCTTAAATTTCATAAAGTATAGGTTTGAGCGCCTATTTTTCATAATTAAAAATCCTCAGTAGCTACCTGTAGCTTACTTTTCTAATTTTGAAAAATATTCATTTGTCTGCACCTGGTTTTTGTTGCAGGACACGGAGTCTTCGGTCTTGGCAGAAACTTGAGTGAGCGCTCACTTCTGCCATGTGGGCCCAGTTGCCTGAGCAGGGATTGAACCTGGGGCCCCTACATTGTAAGCGTGGAGTCTCAGCCACCGAACCACCAGGAAAACCCTTCATACGTCTTGTTAACTGAAGGATCCTCTCTGCCTGGTCTCAACATCATATTCCTAACTTGCCTTTCTAGGCATCTCTCTCTAGATAGTGAATTTCCAGGCCTATCTCATTAGACTGTGGGTTCCATGAGGAAAATAATTAAATCGCACACGTTTTCATTTCTGTCATCCTAGTCATTAGGTGACTGTTTTCTATTTTCTCCTTGTACTCTGGCTTCTAATCTAATTCTGGTTCTTCTGATTGGAATACTTCCTTCATCAAGTAGTCAAGCTGTGTCTCAAATAACAACATCTTTAAAGAATATGTGTTAATTCCTATCTCCCATGCAAAGTACTAGTTACCTCATTTAAATCCCCAGAACAGTTCTGTGAATTGCTATGCACTTCAGCTTCAGTTTCAAATCTTTGCCTTTTGAGGATCTATGAAATAATTAATTACAGTGAATAGCATAATAAGCCAAGGCAAATAATTATAACCTTGTTAGGCAGAGATTGGCAGAAAAAAAAAAAAAAAACCTCTGTAAATGCTTTCAGACGCGCTTGATAAAAATTTTAATTTCCTGATCTTTTAGCTATCTACAGTTGAAGCAGAATAAAAATTAATGGTGGTTCTGGTATAGTAAAAATGAAAACTGCTCAGTCGTATCTGGCTCTTTGTGACCTCGTGGACTATAGCTCACCAGGCTCCTCTGTCCATAGAATTCTCCAGGCAAGAATACCGGAGCGGGTTGCCATTCTCTTCTCCAGGGGATCTTCCCAACCCAAGGATCAAACCTGTTTCCCCTGCTTTGCAGGCAGATTCTTTACCATCTGAGCCACCAGGGAAGCCCAGTGAGCCCAATTCTGAGAGATGATCGATTAAAATCCCCATGGGCTTACAGGTAGATTAGCATGAGTAAGAGCTTCAGAGTCGGTCAACTGAAATGACTAATTAGAAATATTATGTAGAAACACTCCTTTACAACATCCCAGAGAAACACACTGTTAATGTGTAAATGTGCCATCTATTATCTACATTAGTGCGTCTATTGAAAAGGACAGAATGAAACTCATCTTCTTCCTTCCTTCAAGATTAGTAACTTTTGGTCCTTGTCATGAAACATGAGGAAACTGTAATCCCCAATCCAGTGAGGGAAGTGGAGAATTACAGTAAACGGCCGTCCTTCCCCCTGAAGACTTTTATTCCTTTCCATGAGGTCCATCCTCCCCAGTGTAAGCCGCTTCTCTGCTCCTATAGGACAGGAATGTACGTAATTTCCAGAAGGAATTGTGATGGGCTTTCATGGCGTCACCATCACTGATACGTGAACATGTTCCTTTTCTCTCTCGTCTTTATCCTCGGTTTTGAGCACAGAGTTGGTCCAGATAAATGGTAAACATTTGTTGAAAACATAAACTAAAAAAAATGAGGATATGTTTTTCTAGAAAGAGTTACAGATTTCTAGCTACAGAATGATTAAGTCCTGGGGATATAATGTAATGCACAGGGAGAGTATAGTCAATAATATTGTAACAACTTTGTGTGGTGACTGATGGTAACTGGTTTCACTGCTGTGATCATTTCATAATTGATAAAAATATTGAATCACTATGTCATACACCTGAAGCTAATAAATTATTGTATGTTAATTATAACTCAGTTAAGGAAAAAATAAAGTGATATTTGGTTTAATGCAAAAGTCCTGGGGGGCGGGTGGGGAGGATCACATCCCATGACAGAGAAGAGTCTCTTCAGGGCCTGAAAAGCAGTTTGCTTATAGTTGGCCCTGGAAATAGAACTGGAACCTTGGGGAGACTATCAAAGAGCATGCTTTAAATCTAGTCCTACCATATGTTACCAGATTATCAGATTAAAACTTCTGGGTTTTTCTACCTACAAACTCCCCTAAAGTTTGTATTTAGTTTCTATAGCTAAATAAGTTGACATAGACAAAGGTACTTTCTCAGTAAAATTACTGCTGGAATGAATACATTCATGGAATGCTACAAGCCACATTGTGTTTCTAAGAGGCTTAGCTGCTGATAAATTGGAGACTATGGCAACAGCTTATCGGACTAAAGAAAGTCACTGGGTGTCGGAACGGGCTGGGTGAGTTTTCTTTCCTTGGCTTCTATTATGCACCTGGCTTTGAGTTATAGTTAAATACAGTTTCTCAAATAATTGAAACCCATTTGACCTGAAAGAAATCTCCTTCCCAAGCTGTGGGTATCTTAGAACACATTAGAGAGCAAGAAATTTGTTGTTTTAAAAATGACAGGAGAATATATATTTTGAAAGACGTGTTACATTCTTAAAGAAGGAAAATGTTGCCTTATCATTTAATTAAGAGTGCAGAGATTATTTATTCCTTGATGGTTCTTAGCTAAATGCCCTCACTTAGCTGAAAAGACATTGTCTCAAAAAGTCTCTCAAACAAAATAAGTAAATTCTCATTGGTGTAAAAAATTTTGTAAGGAAGATTTGGCTTTATTTCATTTTTTTTACTTTTATTTTTATGATATTTTTAGAATTGCAGAAGAGTTGCAAAAAGAATTCCCTTATCCCCTTAAACCTGGCTCTCTTTAAAAAAAAAAAATGGAATTGATTTACAATGTTGTGTTAGTTTCAGGTGTTCAGCAAAGTGATTCTGGCCCTCTTAGTGTTAACATTTTACGCAGCTCTGCTATAATTATCCATCTAAGGCGTCAACATTGTTTGATGCCACAGACTGTTTTCTAGACCACAGACTTTTTCATTTTGTGTCCTGTTTCAGGATCTAATCCAGGTTCTCACATTGCATTTATTTTCATGCCCCCTCAGTCTCCTCCAACCATGAGAGTCGCTCAGGTTTTCCCTGTTTTCATGACCCTGGGACTTTTGAAGAGCACTGAGTGGTTATTCCACAGAATGTCCATTGTGGGTTTGTCTCATGTCTCGTCATGACTGCACTGGATTTATGTAGTTTGTCTCATGTCTCGTCACGACTGCACTGGATTCATGTAGTTTGTCTCATGTCTCGTCATGACTGCACTGGATTCATGTAGTTTGTCTCATGTCTCGTCATGACTGCACTGGATTTATGTAGTTTGTCTCGTGTCTCGTCACGACTGCACTGGATTATGCAGTGATGTGCCTTCCTGTGCATTGGATCGAGGGTACATCAGGTCAAAGTGTTTTGTTGCTGATAATGGTAACCTTTATCTAGAAGAAAGTGGTTTCTTCTAGTTTCTTCCCTGTCAAGTTACTATTTTTTCCTTTGCAATTTATAAATAATTCTTTTAGAGTAGATGCTTTGAGGCTATGCAAATCCCTGTTCTTCTTAAACTTTGTACACTAATTTCAACATTTATCAGTGGTTCCTGCCTGCAGCAAATTTTACTGGGTATTCTAACAAGAACTTTCTATTTTCACCATTGCTTCTACATTTGTTTATTTATTTTGTTTTTATCAGAATGGACTCAAGGATATTTATTTTACTCTTTGGATTGTATTACAATATTATCATTTATTTGGTAAACTTGTTCCAGCTAAAGCCACTAGGCGCTTTGATTTTTGTTTTCCTTGTTTTAAAAATATGTTCTTTAGAATAGCTTTAGAGTTACAGAAAAATTAATAAAATAATATATGGAGTTCCCATATACTCCCAGTTTCCACTATTATTAACATCCTACATTAGTATAATACCTTTGTTACAATTAATGAATTATATCAGTTCATACTGATGCCCAATATTGATGCCTTATCCTTAAATTCAGATTTCTTTAGTTGTTCCCTAATGTTCCTATTCTGTCCCCAGATCTCATGGGATACCATAGTATATATTTACAGGTTGTCTTCTTAGGCTCCTTGTGGCTGTGATAGTTCTTAGACTTTGCTTGGTTTTGATGACCTTGACGATTTTTGAATAGTACTTGTCAGGCATTTTCTAGGATACCTTCCTATTGAAATTTGCCTTAGTATGTTTTTCATAATTAAAATATAGTTATGAGATTTGGAGAGAGGTAAAGTGCCATTCATCACATCACATATCACATCACATCACATCACATCACATCACATCATATCACATCACATCACATCACATATCACATATCACATCACATCACATCACATCACATCACATCACATCACATATCACATATCACATCACATCACATCACATCACATAGAGAACATATATCAATACAACAAAATCTATCAGTGTTGGTGCTAATCTTGATTAAAAATCTACCTTCTTTAAACATTTTATAATTCTTTAAACTTTTTATTTAGTGTTGGGGTATAGCTGATTAACAATGTTGTGATCATTTCAGGTGAATGGTGAAAGGATGCAGTCCTACATATCCATGGACCCATCCTCCCGCAAACCCCTCTGCCATCCAGGCTGCCACACAATGCTGAGCAGAGCCCCCTGTGTCATGCAGAAGGTCTCCTCCTTCTTTCTGCCTTTCCACCCTTGACTTTTCGGATGGAAGCTGCTATGCCTGGCACATGCTTCAGGAGTGGGGAGCTAACCCTTTCTTTTGACAGCAGGGTATTTATGTAAGTTATTTGGAATTCTGTGCGGGAGACTCACTTATTGTTCCACATGTAAGTATTTATTCACATATGTATATCGTTATAGAACTGTGTGTAGTTCCTTTATATTTCATATGTTACAGTACTGTCTTACTGTGTTGGCTTTGGCCATTGGAGCTGGGGAAGAAGTGAGAGTAAGGTTGGCTCTTGTGTTCCTTTGATGTGTCCCCTCAGTGTGGTTTATTTGCTTAATTTGGGAACTTCCTGACTTTCTGGTGTGGTAGGACGTTCTTACCGTCTTGTGTATCGTCAGTCATTTCTCCAAGGAGCAGCGCTGATTCCTTTTAGAAGAGACCACGGTCTGGTTTAGATGTGCTCATTGCTGCTAGAATGCCAGTGCCTTTAGGCCCTCTCATGGAACAGAGTGAGAACGGATATTCCTATAGTAAGCCAGGTCTGTGCACATATATGCACAGAATATTTCCAGTATTTCCATACACAGTGGGCTGTGGCTGCCCTGGTGGCACAAACGGTAAAGTCTGCTTGCTGTGCAAAAGACCCAGGTTCGATCCCTAGGTTGGGAAGATCCCCTGGAGAAGGAAATGGCCACCCACTCCAGTATTCTTGCCTGGAGAATTCCATGGACGGAGGAGCCTGGCAGCTACACTCCATGGGGTTGCAGAGAGTCAGACACGGCCGAGCAACTTCACTAGCTAGTGATCTGTACCAACTGCAAACTAAACATAAATGCATAGGAATGTCTTCAACTCTAATCCCTTACTACGTGGACCACTTTAGCTTCCCCCACTTGCTGATCTGAGCTCTTTTGAGTTACCACAGCCCAGGCATCATCCCATTCCTGTCCTGGCAACCATCTATCTCCATACCATCTCCATGGTTTCACCATCTCTGTGGTTTTGTCTTCCTTAGAAGGTCATGTAAGTGAAAGTATGTCGCTTTTTAAAGGTTGGCCTATTTTATTTCCAATGCACATTTAAGTTTCTTCCATATCTCTTTTGGCTCGACATTTCTTTTTATCACTGAATAATATTCCATTGTACTTACATACCAACTCATTATCATTAGTTTATCAAAAAGACATTTGGGCTGCTTACAGTTTTGGTGATGATTAGTAAAACTGCTATAAATATTCACATCAAGATTTTTGTGTGGACATAAATTTTTTAATTGGTTGGATAAATGCAGCCGTAGGGCCCCCTGTCTGTGGTGTATGTTGTAAGACCTCCAGTGGGTGCCTGAAGCTTCACATAGTACAGAACTGTGTATATACTCAGTTTTTTCCTGTATCGGCATACAAACTTATAATAAAGTTTAATTTACAAGTCAGCATGGGGTTGCTAAGAGTCGGACATGACTGAGTGACTTCACTTTCACTTTTCACTTTCATGCATTGGAGAAGGAAATGGCAACCCACACCAGTGTTCTTGCCTGGAGAATCCCAGGGATAGGGGAGCCTGGTGGGCTGCCGGTATGGGGTCGCACAGAGTCTGACACAACTGAAGTGACTTAGCAGCAGCAGCAGCAATAAGAGAATGTTTAAGTTGCCAGTATCACTACTCTTGAACTTTGAGGCCATTAGTAAGTAAAATAAGGTTTACTCTCAAACACTGTAATACCATGACCATTGATATGATAACCCAGAAGGCTACTAAGTGAGGAATGGTGGGTAAGGTATCCAGCATTGTCATGCTGGATAAAGGAATAGTTCACCTCCTGGGCAGGATGGAGCAGGATAGGGCAAGATTTTAGTATGCTACTTAGAACAGGGTACCCTTTAAAACTTATGAATTGCTTATTTCTGGAATCTTGGCCTAACATTTTTAGAGCACAGTGGTTTGCAGATAACTGAAACTGTAGACACTGAACCCGGGGGCCCAGGGGTGGGGAGCGGCTATGCTTGGAGTGGGGTTAACACATTGCCAGGAAGATGATGCTGACTTTGTGAGAAGCTGCCGAGCTGCCTCCCAGTGCGGCAGCACCATTCTGCGTTCCCACGGGCAGCTAGTGCCTCCTCCTCTGGACTGCGTTCTCACCAGCGCTGGGTATTGTCAGTTTTGTTTTGTTTTGTTTTACCCCTCCTAATTGGTGAGCAAGATCTCATTATTGCCTTAATTTGCAATTCCCTAGTGACAAATAAGGTGGACGTCTTTCCACATGCGTATTTCCCATATGTTGATTTTCTGTTCAGATTATTTGACATTTTAAAAATTGTATTCTGTTTTATTGTCTCAGTGCAAGAGTTCTTTGTAGATTTTGGACCCAATGTTTTATAAGATACATATTTTTCAAATATTTTATCTAAGTTTCTGTGGTTTATCTTTATTCTCTTGAGAGTATCATAAGAGAATACAAGTTTTTAATTTTTATGAAGTCCAATTTATTGATTTTTTTGTCATTTATTGTTCTTTAGGTGTTGTATCTCAAGACTCACTGCCAAAGACAAGATCATTTAGATTTTCTTCTATATATTTACAGTTTTATATTTATGTATGTAATTTGTTTTGAGTTACTGTTTGTGAAAGATGTAAGATCTGTGTCTTGATTCACATTTTTGCTTATGAAGATTCAATTATTCCAGCACTATTTGTTGAAAAACACTATACTGTCTGCATTTAATTGCCTTGTTCCTTTGTAAAAGATCAGTTAACGGTATTTGTGGGTTTCTTTCTGTGCTATTTTGTTCCATTGATCCATATGTTTGTATTTTCACCAGTACGACACTGTCTTGATTATTCTAGCTTAAATGCAAGTCTTGAACTCAATTAGTGTCAGTCTTCTAGCCTTATTCTTTGTCAGTATCATATTGATTATTCTGAGTCCTTTTCCTTTCCTTATAAACATTTGATCAGTTTGCTGACATCTACAAAATTTGCTGGGATTTTGATAGACATTACATTGAATCCAAAGGTCAAGTTGGGAAAAACTGACATCTTAAAATTGCTAAGCTTGCCAATCAATGAACATAGAATGTCTCTTAATTTATGTAGGCATTCTTTTGTTTTTTTATCAGAGTTTTGCAGTTTTACACATGATAATCTGGTACATATCTGTTAGGTTTATAGTTATCATATTTTTAATGCTATTATAAATAATACTGTGGTTTTATATTTCAAATTCCAATTGTTAGTTGCTAGTCTATAGGAAAGGAACTGACTTTTGCATCTTTATCTTGTGTCCTGAAACCCTTTTATCATTGCTTTTTAGTTCCAGGAGCATGTTTGTTGATTATTTGGGCTTTTCTACATAGGTGATTGTGTCAACTGTGAACAGAGTTTTATATCCTCCTTCCCAATCTTTATGGGTTCGACTTCCTTTTCTTATTTTATTGCACCAGCTAGAACTTCTAGTCCAGTGCTGTACACTAGTGGCGTTTCCACTATCTTGTTCCCAAGCTTAACGAGAAAGGAACTAGTTCACCAGTAAGTACAATGTTAGTTCTGGGTTTTTGGTAGATGTTCTTCATCAAATTGAAGAAGCTTTTCTTTAGGTTCTTCTGGGATTTTATTTATTTTATTTTTTAATAGTAGGTAAAATGTTATCCCTGGAAAAAAAATCTACAAAATTTCTCCAAAGAATATTAGTTGAAAATTACTTAATTCTTATGATAAGAAGAAAAAAGTTCCAAAAATTGTATCTTTAAACCTAGTTCTGTGACATCTTTTCTTCATAAATCTCTTTATGAAATGATTGGTTGACTTGTTGAAGCTCTTCCAATTTCATTTAGCTCACACATCAATTATACCCATCACAGGCAAGTGTTTTCATGGACATAATTGGGAGAGATCCTGAAATCTCTGTCCAAGGAGAGCTGTTCAACACATGGATATATTCTGTGACTTCTGTTGTGGAGAGGAAGCATCTGGATGAGCTGACGTGGTGAGTCCTTGAGCTGGCATGAAGCTCATGCTTGTGCCAACGCTCTAACTTCACACCGTGTAGACCAACCGTGTAGACCAACCGTGTAGACCACCGTCTTACTGGAAGCTGGCCCCCAGGTATCCTGCATACAGCTCTAACCTCACACCGTGTAGACCAACCGTGTAGACCCCACCGTCTTACTGGAAGCTGGCCCCCAGGTGTCCTGCATACAGCGGCAACTTGTGCCAAATCGAGAGATGAGTAAGTTTCCTTCAAAGAGGAAAATAAAGAGAGATTTTTGGCATTCAAAATTTATTCATTAGCATTATGAGTAGTCTCATATGAATTTGTTCTTAAGGGGTAAAGATGGTCTTGAAATGCCAAGAAGTGAAACTTCTAATCTCTCAAAGTCTAGGAATTGTTTATCAAAATTCATTGAAATTTTGAGATTCTTGAAATTTTTGAAGTTTTGAGTGAGAGATGTGATTCTTGGGACCATCGAAATCTACCATATGACCAGTCCTCTGGTTTGGAAAGAAATCTGTTGCCAGAATAGAGAATGTACTCTGAGAATGGGATACGTGGTAAAAAACAAGTGGCATAGATAGGAATCTGCATAAAAATTTTAAGTCTGCACTGATGACTATAGTTCTCAGGGAATCTTAAGAGATGAAGAAAGCAATAATTGGAGTATATTTCTTTAGGCCCATAGTAACAAAGGCTCTTCCCTTTTCTGTCCCTTAGGAGGTAATCAGAATCCCAAAGAGAGCTGGATAAAATGGAATAACACATTTTGTATAAGGAGTCTTAGAATTTTTCCATTGTAAAGTAAATATATATATATATATATATATATATATATATATACACAAAATAATCAGTGGGGAAAAAAAGAATTTTTCCAAACTATTGTTGGCTTTCTTTGCGTCACCCTTGCCACACTTTTGTTTCTCTTCATCGTCTAACTCCTATTGATCTCAAGCCTGAGAAATTCTTTAAAGGTAGACAGGAGGTATGAAGAATGATCACGATGGTATTTTCTTCAACACTTTCATAGCCTGTGTTACCTGTGAATCTTCTGAAGTAATCAATCACTACCTTATGTGAAAGAAATTTACAGTCCTCTAAAGCTTTACATAAAATTTCTCTTAAGTCATGTGAATAAGTGGAAAGTGCTCAAGATTTAACAAATTCAGACCCATTTCTGGTGATTCAATTCAAGCTCACCAAACCAAGGACTTTGGTGACTCATAGTCAGTTACTGAACCTGTCTGGCTCAGTAGGAGCTCTCTCTAGTCACCCAGTGAGTGCACTGGGCTTGGTGATATTTTAACTCTCTTCCAGCTCTTATATTATAACTTTTATAAGCACTGACACTCCTTGGAAACTTAAATAATATCTTTCCCATGTGTTCTTTTTATGCATTTTGATTCGTTTTCCTTCTAAAATAAGGTACTTGTATTGGTAGAGAATAAACAAAATCCAGATTTCACAGGCTAACCGAGCCAGAAAGCAGAAAGCTGGAAGGACTGAAAAATCTCGTAAGATGCTCAGATTAATGTTAAAGATGTTGTGGTTAGCCACAATCAGAGAAGGTTTTAGATGGACACCCAAGGGCCCAGTGCTTTCAGCATTTGGAATTCCTGCTAATATTTCAAAACAATTTTCCATAATAAATCTGTTGTATTAAAGAATGTTAACACACTGTATTTTATCATCTCTTATATTTTACAGATGTTACTTGCTTTAAGAGTTTTAAATTTATCTTACTGGTATTTACATATTTAGGAAAAAACAATAAGAAGAGATTTTATAAGAAAACAATAAGAAGAGATAGAATCAAGTTTTGACATGGATGAAACACAAGGTGTGACAAAGAATTTTCCTATTCACGTATGCATTCCTTTATTCATCAATTTTCCTCTTCACCTATCCATTCCTTTATTCATCAATTTTCCTCTTTACCTATCCATTCCTTTATTCATCAGTTTTCCTATTCATGTATCCATTCCTTTATTCATCAGTTTTCCTCTTCATGTATCCATTCTTTTATTCATCAGTTTTCCTATTCACATATCCATTCCTTTATTCATCACATTTTTTTGAATGCTTACTATGTGCCGGGTGATATGAGAACTTCAGTGAATAAAAAGAATTAAGTTTCTGCCTTCACAGTATTTACATTTTAGGAGAAGGCAAAGCAATTAAAATGTAACATGATAAGTGTAACAGGTATCCTGGGGCATGCAGAGAGAGAATGCCTAACTGGGACATGGTAAGTTAGGAGAGCTTCCTCGAGAAGCAACATACTAGCTGAGGCTAACTGTGGGTCACAGAGCATCCAAGCAGGGGGTTATGCACGCAGAACATCAGAGACCAGGGAGATGCTAGGGAACCAAAGAGAGTTCAACCTAAGCTGCGTATAGAGAACAAGGTGGGAAGTGATGGAGAATTAGACTGGAGGTGTCAGCAAAGAGACACTGAAGGGTATGGTTAGCCATGAGAAGCACATCTGATTTTGTTCTAAAGGCAATGAAAAGCCATTGGATGTATTTAGATAGTCATTGACATGATTTAGAACATTTACTGTGGCTAAAGTAGAGAGTATAGAGTGGAAATGAGACATTACTTTAAAAGTCACAGGCACCATACTTAGAAAGGATGGGATATAACAAGTTGAGGTGGCTGAACTGGGTTGTGACAAGGGGCATTCAAGACAAGTGAAAGAATTTGAGTCAAGAGTCAACGTGACTTGTTGATGGATTTCAGGTGGATCAAAATAGAAATCTGTCAGATCTGACGCCTAATTTCCCATCTTACGTACCCAGTTTGGTGGTAGTTGGGCAAGCTGTGCCTCCCAGAAAAAGGAGCAAATGGGAATGAGAGATAAGAAGAAAAATCTGTGTTAGAGGCAACTTCTCTTTGGAGTTCCTGTGACCTCTGAGTGGAAATGTCAAAGATGTTGGATGTGGTAGTTTCAGGGCTCAGGGGAGAGATTTGAACTGAAGGACTAAAGTAGTCCTCAGTAGTCCTCATTTGAAAAGACCCTGATGCTGGGAAAGATTGAAGGTGGGAGGAGAAGGGGACGACAGATGATGAGATGGTTGGATGGCATCACTGACTCCATGGACATGAATTTGGGTAAACTTCGGGAGTTGGTGATGGACAGGGAGGCCTGGCGTGCTCTAGTCCAAGGGGTTGCAGAGTCGGACACGACTGAGCAACTGAACTGAACTGAACTGAACTGACTAAAGCAGTGAGTCACCAATGGAAAGACAATAATGGTGAGGATAACGAAAGCTCATTCAGGACTTTCTATGCTTTAAGGACTGATGATTATTCAATTACTTGAAGTACTTCATTCATATTAATTCCTTAAATCTTCAAAATAACACTTTGATATAGATACTACTGTTATTTCCATTTTATAGATGAGGGACAAAGACAAAGGAGACAGATCCAGAACTGAATCCTGAAAACCTGGTCCAAGAGTCCATGGCCTTAATCTCTGGGGCCACTGGAGCCACAGTCGTGTGGATATATGACCAAGGAAAGTGTGTACAATAACAGCAGAGCATCCTCAGAGAGGACCCGATATCACCGCTATTGCAGAGGCTGGGAGAAAGGGAAAATATGCAAAAGAGATTTAAGGAGAAGAAGGTGATAGAGGGCAAGCTTGCAGGCGAGCGGTGGTAAAAAATCTGCCTACTAATGCGGGTGATGTCGAAGATGCGGGTTCAGTCCCTGGGTTGGGAAGATCCCTTGGAGGTGGGCATGGCTACCCACCCCAATATTCTTGCCTGGACAATTCCATAGACATAGGAGCTCTGTAGGCTACAGTCAATGGGGTCTCAGAGAGTCGGACACAACTGAGCAACTGAGCACGCAGCAATGTACAAGGAAACGCATATCCTGAGTCATAAGATATCGTCAGCACTTTCAAATTCCACTGAGAAGTCTATGAAGATCAGCCCTGAAATATGCTCCTTGGGCCTGACAGGTCATGAGCCCAAGAGGAATGGGCTTGTATGTCATCCCAAAGTCTGGCTCTTGTTCCATGGTCTAGAGATGGTCTGTCTAAGTTTTGTGCAGCAGAGTCCCCTGGATCCTATTTAGGCATGCAGACGCCCGTGTCTCCAACCCCAATCCAAAGATCCAGACACTTTTGAAGTTGAGAGGGGAGTTCAGACACTTTGAAAGCTCTGCAGGAGATTTTGATGCCCATCCAAAATTCATAGTCAGTGCTCTTAGTCACTGGGGAGTCCCTGATCATGCAGGGGCAATGACATTGATCCATTCAAGTTGTAGGAAGATTTCTCTGATGGTTGTGCACCAGTGTGGGGTAGGGCTGGCAGGGAGAACAGGGGCCAAACAACAGCTAAGAGAGCTAGACAGGCCAGTATTTTGGATAAACTGAACCTGGACTAAAGTTATAGCTACTCCTTGAATTTCTCATACTTTTTACTTTCTTGAGGCAGAATCTATTAATACCACGGATACATTCGTCTCTGAAACCCTGTGGTCTTTGCACACGAAAAAGCTTTTCATGGTGAGTTTTCAATGACTTAGTCTGGCAGATGTGAAGTTCAATCAGAAACTAGCAAGTCTCAGATATAGTTGGACACAAAGGGCTCCCCTATATTGTGTTGTTTGTTAGAAACGTGCAATTTTTTTTTTTCCCATTGCTTAGAAACAATGCTTTAATACGTCTATAATTCTAAAAGCATGGGAGGGGGTTCCAATGGAAAGCATTGGGTTTATTTATTTATTTCAAAGAATTACAAAGAAGAGAGAAAAGGCACTGTTTTCCTTCCTGTCTGCTGCTTTTCAAAAAGCCTTAATTGAGCACAGCTGTGATATAGCCCAGACCTAAAACAGGAAATGAGTGTTTCGATAATTCTACATTTGCAAAGCACTTCTTAAATGCCGTGGTGAAAATACCAACAGTGTCTTTTGAGATTAACTGTGAAGGGATTGGATTTAACTCACCCAATTATTTCAGAACACCCCACTTTCAAAAAGATTCTGAAAAAAATCCCTTTTCTCTAAGCTGTCAGGGTGCAGCAAACATAAAAATAAAAAGCAAGGAAAAAGAAGAAAAGTGAGTGTAGAGAACAGAGCAAAAGGCTGTCGTTCCAAGCAAACTTTTCTTCCCTGCATTGTGGCTGCCAAGTGCAATCTCACATTTTTTGATTTAGGAGCAGTCTTCACTAGATCATTTCTTCAGCGGGAATGTGACTGGCAATGAAGCACTTGGGCTCTTGGACCAAGTTCTTAAGTACTCTGCAATGATGTGCTTCAGGAAGAGTTTATATATATATAAAGACTTTCAGTGTCAACACATTTTAAAGTTAATAGCAGCCCTGAGTCACACAGAGCCTTCCCCACCGCCACCCCAAGTCCCTCCCATTTGGATTACTGACAGGTTACGCTGACCTGCTGGCCTTGCTGCTGGCAGCATAGGAAGACGCTTGCTTTGGGCCATTTGACTGCAGTGTTCTTGGTCATAGGTGGCTGGGTTTGGGTGAGCTGCAAAGTGTGCTCAAGACAGCAAACATTTTGTGTCCTATTTTGAAAAACCGGCTTCCTTGAGAAAACAAAAAGAAATGCTGATTTTTCTTAGGAAATTCACCATTTAGTTCAGTTTGAAAAGCACTTACTGAGTATATAGAGTTCCAGGCACTGTGCTATATGTTGGTAACACAGAGTCCTACTGCAAATAAGTAATAGTTCAGTGCAAGAATATGCAAACTTTTCCATATAAGATTAAGAAATCTATATTTGGGGCTTCATGGGACAACATACAGTCTCCACCACACGCTCTTCTTGTGTTCTTTTTCATGTTCACATGTTCTCTCCTTTACAACCATTTAGATATAAAATCCATGCAAAAGAAAATCACTGATTTAGCAGATAAATAAATAACACAGAAAAGACAGCCCCACACATGGAGAAACAGTAGTTTGGGCCATAGGAAATTGCTGATAGTTGAAAAAGAGTACGTCAACGCTGTATATTGTCACCCTGCTTATTTAATTTATATGCATAGTACATCATGAGAAACGCTGGACTGGAAGAAACACAAGCTGGAATCAAGATTGCCGGGAGAAATCTCAATAACCTCAGATGTAGATGACACCACCCTTATGGCAGAAAGTGAAAAGGAGCTAAAAAGCCCCTTGATGAAAGTGAAAGAGGAGAGCGAAAAAGTTGGCTTAAAGCTCAACATTCAGAAAATGAAGATCATGGCATCTGGTCCCATCACTTCATGGGAAATAGATGGGGAAACAGTAGAAACAATGTCAGACTTTATTTTTTTGGGCTCCAAAATCACTGCAGATGGTGACTGCAGCCATGAAATTAAAAGACGCTTACTCCTTGGAAGAAAAGTTATGACCAACCTAGATAGCATATTCAAAACCAGAGACATTACTTTGCCAACTAAAGTCCATCTAGTCAAGGCTAAGGTTTTTCCTGTGGTCATGTATGGATGTGAGAGTTGGACCATAAAGAAAGCTGAGTGCCAAAGAATTGATGCTCTTGAACTGTGGTGTTGGAGAAGACTCTTGAAAGTCCCTTGGACTACAAGGAGATCCAACCAGTCCATTCTGAAGGAGATCAACCCTGGGATTTCTTTGGAAGGAATGATGCTAAAGCTGAAACTCCAGTACTTTGGCCACCTCATGAGAAGAGTTGACTCATTGGAGAAGACTCTGATGCTTGGTAGAAAGTAAGGTGGGAGGAGTTGGAGAGAGTCCAAGCAGATAAAACAGATGAGCTGTGACCCCATACCCTCACGTGGCTCTGAAGTACAAAGTGAGTATGAAAGATATACTTGGATAAACTTGGGGCTGAGTGTCCAGAACTTTGCACAGCTGAGGAGTTCAGAGTGTATCCTACAAGTGTCAAGAATCGAAGACTCAGCCAGAGGAATGCTGCCGCTCTATGTTCTAGAAAGTTACCTGTATTCAGTGTCGGCTAGCCCGTGTGCAAGAGGTATGAGAACTCCTTTCTTAAATCACTTTTCTTCTATACACTGAGAACGTTATCAAGTATATTGATTTTGTTACAACAGAGTACTTTATCATCTGATGGAAATCCGCCATAATAAAATGTAAGAATCCATGGTGTCTGTCATGTAAATAGTTTTTCTAAGGGGTAACTTTTTTTTTTTCGTATGAATTACAATATGGTAGCCATGCCTCTGGAAGCATAACGAAGTTACTTTATTCTGAAGTAAGTTCAGTTCAGTTCAGTTCAGTTGCTCAGTCGTGCCCAACTCTGCAACCCCATGAGTCACGGCACGCCAGGCCTCCCTGTCCATCACCATCTCCCGGAGTTCACTGAGGCTCACGTCCATCGAGTCCGTGATGCCATCCAGCCATTTCATCCTCGGTCGTCCCTTTCTCCTCCTGCCCCCAACCCCTCCCAGCATCAGAGTCTTTTCCAGTGAGTTAACTGTTCGCATGAGGTGGCCAAAGTACTGGAGTTTCAGCTTTAGCATCATTCCTTCCAAAGAAATCCCAGGGTTGATCTCCTTCAGAATGGACTGGTTGGATCTCCTTGCAGTCCAAGGGACTCTCAAGAGTCTTCTCCAACACCACAGTTCAAAAGCATCAATTCTTCAGCACTCAGCCTTCTTCACAGTCCAACTCTCACACCCATACATGACCACAGGAAAAACCATAGCCTTGACTAGACGACCTTAGTCGGCTAAGTAATGTCTTTTGAATATACTATCTAGGTTGGTCATAACTTTTCTTCCAAGGAGTAAGCGTCTTTTAATTTCATGGCTGCAGTCACCATCTGCAGTGATTTTGGAGCCCAAAAAACAAAGTCTGACACTGTTTCCACTATTTCCCCATCTATTTCCCATGAAGTGATGGGACCGGATGCCATGATCTTCATTTTCTGAATGCTGAGCTTTAAGCCAACTTTTTTGCTCTCCTCTTTCACTTTCATCAAGAGGCTTTTTAGCTCCTCTTCACTTTCTGCCATAAGGGTGGTGTCATCTGCATATCTGAGGTTATTGATATTTCTCCTGGCAATGTTGATTCCAGCTTGTGTTTCTTCCAGTCCAGCGTTTCTCATAATGTACTCTGCATATAAGTTAAATAAGCAGGGTGACTATATACAGCCTTGACATCCTCCTTTTCCTATTTGGAACCAGTCTGTTGTTCCATGTCCAGTTCTAACTGTTGCTTCCTGACCTGTATACAGATTTCTCAAGAGGCAGGTTAGGTGGTCTGGTATTCCCATCTCTTTCAGAATTTTCCATAGTTTATTGTGATCCACACAATCAAAGACTTTGGCATAGTCAATAAAGCAGAAATAGATGTTTTTGGGCACTGGGCAGTGGAAGTCATGGATGTTACCAACACAGAAGCTCCATGAGATGCTGCAGGTAAAGATTAATAAAGAGAGGGGTTTACGTGACTGTGAATTACTTTTATCTGAGACAACTGGCCAAACAGCTTCATCTTTAACTGTGAAAGGAAATGCGTGAGCTGTGATGAGCTTACGGAGAGCTTGGAAAGCTGAATTTTGAAGACGCCTCGTGTAAGGTAAGTGTGTTTGTCTGGATCTCAAGAGAGGGGCTAATAGCACGCACAGGATTCCTCAGAGTGTAAAGGTAGGAGAAAATTGTAACGTAAAGAGAAGACTGATAAGAAAGAGAAATCAGCTGAGAACACAACATACGAAGTTTGAAGGAAAATTTCAAAGGAAAACCAGACACAAGTGTTATCATGAATTCAGAAAGGAGCAGAAACATTTCCAAAGGTGCGGACATCAAAACCATACCCCATCCTTCCATGTGGGTCTGAGGGCTGAGAAGCTAGGAGGGCAGCAGTTACTTTGGTAAGAGTGGTTTGAATAGTGTGGCCAAGAAAGAATTCAGATTTCTGGATACTGAGGCAAGATGGAAGTGAAGATTGGGAGACAATGAGTGAGCGTCAAATGCCCTGTCATCACCGTTTCAAAAAGTCTGACTGTGGAGTCAAGGTCAGGTAAATGAAACTCACTGTGGAAAGCTTTTGGGGGGTTTTAGGGTAGGAGAAGAGAAGGCAATGGCATCCCACTCCAGTACTCTTGCCTGGAAAATCCCATGGATGGAGGAAGCTGGTGGGCTACAGTCCATGGGGTCCCTAAGAGTTGGACACAACTGAGTGACTTCACTTTCACTTTTCACTTTCATGCATTGGAGAAGGAAATGGCAACCCACTCCAGTGTTCTTGCCTGGAGAATCCCAGAGGCGGGGGAGCCTGGTGGGCTGCCATCTATGGGGTCGCACAGAGTCGGACATGACTGAAGCGACCTAGCAGCAGCAGCAGCAGCAGCAGGGTAGGAGAGAAATAACTATAAAAGAAGATTGCATATTCAGTAATTACAGGTGTGAATAATGTATGAAGGACAAGTCACAAAGGAAAAACACAGCAAATGAACTTCCAAGTGTGAAGATCAACAGAAAAGCGTGCAAAGGTAACAAGACGTGACCGACTGCCCACACGCAGCCTGTCCCAGGCGTGTTGTGAATTTGGGCGTGATCAGCGTTGCTCTGCTTCTTCACCTGAGTGCCCTTTGCATTTTTACCGGGCTGCAGGGATTTGGAATCAGAGAAAAGGAGGAGAGAGAGCATTGTCTCTAGGGTTTGCAGATATTTGAGGATATCTGCAGGAATGGAAGGCCACCGGCAGTTCGACTCTTCTAAGCTCCCTGCATCAGAGAGAGAACAACAGCTCTGCTTCTCTGGGACTGCCCTGTCTTGGGTCCGAGGAGGAAAGACAAACCTAGAGATAAAGTCACTCATCCTAAATGGAAAAGCTCTTTCTCCACATGTGAATTCTGGAGCCCAGTGTATAAAAAGTACTGTCTTTTTAAAATTTATCCTTGGTATTCCTCTCCTACACTTCTCCTCCCCATCACTGCTGTTGCTGTTGAAGCCATGGGACCAATCAAGCTGGTATGTTTATTTTCTATTTTTTAATTTTGTTGGAGTGTAGTTGGTTTACAATGTTGTGTGAGTTTCAG
The DNA here is from genome assembly GCA_006408615.1 of Connochaetes taurinus. NCBI lineage: Eukaryota > Metazoa > Chordata > Mammalia > Artiodactyla > Bovidae > Connochaetes > Connochaetes taurinus. The sequence continues at coordinate 115,238 of SJXO01001791.1, read as the reverse complement.
GTGTATAGCAAAGTGAGTCAGTTATACATGAATATGTATTCAACCTTTCTCAGATTCTTTTCCCATGTAAGTTATTACAGAATATTGAGTAGAGCCCCTGTGCCATGCAGTAGGTCCTTGTTGCTTACCTATTTTATACACAGCAGTGTGTGTGTGTTCATCCCAAGCTCCCGATTTACTCACACCCCACCCCGTCCCCCAGTTTTGGTATGTTTAGACTTTCCAAAGCCATGAACTTGTCCTGAGCACAGGTTTGTGAGAAGATTTCCCTTCCATGATTAAATGAAACCAGCATTTCTTCTGACACCAAAAACACAAGCTCTCTTCTTCCGAGATGGATTGATAAACATCATCCTCTGCCTTGAGTGGCACTCCTGGAGAATGCTCATTTGTACACAGACAACAATCTCCCTCTCAATCTCAAAATGGATGACTCCATACATTATTCCTGGAAAACAGAGAGAGCTGAGTCACTTAGAGTTCACCCAGGTCTTGATCAGACACAATGATACATTTAGGAGGAACACGCCGGATGCCAGCAGCATAGATCATCACAGGCTTATTGAGCACACCTTAAGAACTAAATCTGTAGTCTCTGAATCTTCCTAGACCATTGAAATGCTCTTTGCCCTTCCCTGCTGCTCAAGAGCCTGGCAGGAATGTAGAGAACTTAAGGTATCCAGGGTGGATGTTCCTAAAATTCAATCAGATCGGCAAGGTGGGAGAGGAGCTTCATTTTGGTGAAGAGATATGAGGGGTTGAAACTGCAGCTTGACATTTCTGAAATCTACCTACATGTCTGAAGGTTGGGGCTGAGCTTCACTGGGCTTTGGATTATCTATCTATCTTTAAGGTCACAAACAAGGAAACTAGGAGACTTATTCATGTGCAACTATGGCATGACCTCAAAAATATTGGAGCTAACGATCGAGGAGCATTAAGAATTAAGGTGGAAGTTGCTCAAGAGGTTTGAGGGACACATGATGATGGGCTTGTTGATTTCAGCCTATATGCTTCTCACAAAGATAAACGCTCTGCACACTTCCTGCAAGTGCAGTGTATCCGGTGCACCAATATTGAATAAAGTACCCGCGTGTCCGTCTGCTCAGAAGGAAATGAAGTTGTCCCTGCCTGTAAAGGTCCCACCTTGGCTTTTACAAGGTGGCTCAGTTGTAAAGAATCTGCCTGTCAAGCAGGAGACACAAGAGATGTGGGTTCGATCCCTGGGTTGGGAAGATCCCCTGGAGAAGGAAATGACCACCCACTGCAGTCTTCTTGCCTGGGAGACCCCAGGGACAGGGCAGCGTGGTGGGCTACAGCCCATGTTTAGTCACAGCTTAACGAATGAACAGCAGCACAGCGACAGCTTTGATAGTCTGGAAGAGGCATTCCTGTTGTTGAGAGAAGGTGTGTGAAATCTGAATCAGGCTAACATTAACTTTTAATAAGGTTTTTTAGATGTGGACCATTTATTTTAAAGTCTTTATTGAATTTGTTACAATATCGCTTCTGCCTTATGTTTTGGTTTTTTGGCTGAGAGGCATGTGAGATCTTAGCTCCTCAGCCAGGGATTGAACTCATACCTCCTGCTCTGGAAGGTGAAATCTTTTTTTAGAATATTTTTAGCACATTTTTTAAGATTTAATTTTTAATTGGAAGGCAGTTACTTCAATGAATGGAAGCAACGTCATGGCAGACTGGAATGTGTGGACACAGGGTAGAAGGTGAAAGCAGCATTGACATGTATGTGCTGCCGTGTGTAAAACAGATAGTGGGCTTCTCTGGCAGCTCACACGGTAACGAATCTGCCTGTAATGCAGGTGCCCCTGGTTTGATTGCTGGGTCAGGAAGATCCCCTGGAGAAAGGTTAGGCTACCCACGCCAGTATATTTGGGCTTCCCTGGTGACTCAGACGGTAAAAAAATTCGCCTGCAATGTGGGAGACCTGGGTTTGATCCCTGGGTTGGGAAGATCCCCTGGAGAAGGGAAAGGCTACACACTCCAGTATTCTGGCCTGGAGAATTCCATGGACAGAGGAGCCTGGCAGGATACAGTCCACAGAGTCACAGAGCCTGAGACTGAGCAACTGAGCATGGCACAGCACAGTGGGCAGCTGCTGTCTAACCAGGGAGCCCAGTCTGGGGCTCTGTGACCTAGAGGGGTGGGATGGAGGGGGAGGGAGACTCCAGAGGGAGGGGTACACATATATATATATATGACTGATTTGCTTTGTGTGGCAGAAACCAACACAACTTTGGACAGCAAAGTCTTAACCACTGGACTGCAGGGAATTCCCAGGATGATATTCTTGATCTGATTTTTTTCTTGCTGCTGCTGCTGTCACTTCAGTCGTGTCTGACTCCCTGCAACCCCATAGATGGCAGCCCACCAGGCTCCCCCATCCCTGGGATTCTCCAGGCCAAAAAAAAAAAAAAAAAAAAAAATCACTGGAGTGGGTTGCCATTTCCTTCCCCAATGCATAAAAGTGAAAAGTGAAAGTGAAGTCTCCCAGGTGCGTCCGACTCCCCTCGAGCCCACGGACCGCAGCCTACGAGGCTCCCCCGCCCATGGGATTTTCCAGGCAAGAGTACTGGAGTGGGGTGCCATTGCCTTCTCTGATTTTTTCTTAGCCTATTGCAAACATTTTCATATTTAAACATTCACAACAGGTCAGATGAAGCGTGTGCGCTGAGTCACTTCAGTCATGTCCAACTCTTTGCAGCCCCATGGAGTATAGTCGCCAAGCTCTTCTCTCCAGGCAAGGATACTGGAGTGGGTTACCATGCGCTTCTGCAGAGGATCTTCCCAACCCAGGGATTTAACCCGAGTCTACCTGCATTGGCAGGCGGTTTGTTTACCAGTAGTGCCTCCTGGGAAGCCCACTATTTTAAAACTTTACAATAGGTCTGGATGGTACAAACATACTAATAAACCTCCCTGCTGCCTCTGATTCCTCTTTTACCTATGACTCTTCAAATCCTGAGGGCGTTTGTGGATGTGTGCAAGGGCTAATAGACTATTAGATTTTCGGAGGACAACTCTTCTCTGGAAATTCCCTAGGCTGTTCCAAGCCCTTCCTCCTTTCTGTCTTGGCTTCAGTTAAACTGTTCAGTTGCATTGCTTTAAGAGGCACAGAAGAAGGAGAAAAGTACAAATGGACTGATTTACAGAAACAGACTCACAGATGTGGAAAATAAACTTATGGGCACCGAAGGGGAAAGGCAGAAGGAGAGATAAATGTGGAGTTTGGGATTAGCAGACACACACTATTATGTATAAAACAGAGAAAACCAAGGTCTTTCTGTATAGCATAGGGGACCATGCTTAATATCTTATAATAAATTATAACAGAACAAAATATGAGATAGAATATACATGTATATATGTATAAAAAATCACTTTGCTATACACCTGAAACTAACACAATATAAATCAACTATACCTACATTTAAAAAAAAAAGAAAAAGGAAATAAAATTCTCCCTAAGCTGCATGAGGTCAGATCTGGAACAAGGGTGGGCAAGGGTAGGATTTGACAAGCACTCATTAAGTTGATCACCAATGCAATGCTTACATGTAGATTTCCCTTCTTATCACATGAAATGAAAAGACTGTCTTCTTAAGATACAAGGGCAAGATTTGAACAAAGATTTTTATGAATACCCATGAACAGCAAATGGTGTCACTTTGTGGCTGGAGATGACTCCATTTAGTCCGGAACCCAAAAGCTGTGTGATCCAGTTGCTAGTAGATGTCAGGGAAACAAAGAAGAAGAAAAATTATGTATCAAGAATTGTGGGGCTTCCCTGATAGTCCAGTGGTTAGGAATCAGCCTGCTAACGCAGGGGACATGGGCTTGATCTCAGGTCCACAAAGACCCCGCCTGACACAGGGCAACTAAGCCCGTGGGCTGTAAGTACCGAGACTGTTCTCTGCAACGAGGGCACTGCAGTGAGAAGGCTGAGCGCCATAGCTTGAGAGCAGACCAGACCCCCGCACCCAGAGAGAGGCTGTGTGCACAGCCAAAGACTAAAGACAGAAATAAACCTATGAAAAAAACATTGTGAGGTCTCCCCTGGTGGTTCACTGCTGGGGACTTTGCTTTCCAGCGCATGGGGTGCAGGTTTGATCCTGGTTGGGGAACTAAGATCTTACATGCCTTGAGAGGAAAAAACAAACAACAAGCAAAGCATAAAACAGAAGCAATATTTTAACAAATCCAGTAAAGACTTTAAAAATGGTCCACATTAAAAAAAAAAAAATGCGTTTTGACCAGTTCGATTTCACTGATAGAGTTCTTGGAGGAGCAGCACAGAAAGACCACACCTTCTTTTAGAAAATGGCTCACTTGGTTGCAGAGGCTGCTCTCTGCAAAGAGGTTCTAAAATATTGTAATTGAAAAAAAATGAAAGTTAATTAATGGAACCGCAGCGAAGATGCGATCTCAGCAATGAACGCTGATATCCCCTCACTGACTTAAAGTGACTGTGCCAAATGAGTCCTGCTCGGGAATTAATGTAAATTATTCATTGAAATTCTCTTGCCTCTCCTTCAGCCACCCCTTGCCAGAGAAGGATGGATCCCTATAGAACTCTACCCCGAGCTTTCTGTCAGGAACATTTTCAATCCCTCACTTGATGGTGCCCACACAGCTGGTAGGGGCAGCTGGATGCCCCATGCGGATAAATGCCACGTGACAGGCATTGCCTCGGCTGGACACTCACTCTAGGAGACAAGGAGGCAGGGAGGGCTGTGTCTGGGAGGGAGGCCCATGTTTCTGACTGTTTATAGAGTTCAGCTCAGTTCCCTTTCCATTCACTCTCTCTCTTGCTCTCCTCCAGCCTAGAGTTCCACGTCAGAGGTGGAGACGCCACGACCAACTGATATTCTCAGCACCTCTCTATAGTGGACGTCTTAGGCAAACTGTGAAGCTCTTTCTAATTTTTTATTCCTTATTATCAGCTTCCACCAGATGATGCCCCTGACTGGTGTAACACAGAGGACTTTCTGCACTGACGGCTTAAAGAAAGCAAATTAAGAAATACCAACTTATATGCTTTGAAATTACTTAGTTTTTTAAATGTAAAATTTCATATTTTAAATGATAAAAATAACCTGTGAAACTTAACCTGGAAAAGATCTATAGTATCAAATCCGAACAGAGCCAAGAACAAAAGGAGCAATTACCATGTATTTTCAAATATAGTAATAAAGCGATACTTCTATTAGTTCAGTAAATCCTACTCTGCTGTTGCTGCTGCTGCTGCTGCTAAGTCACTTCAGTCGTGTCCGACTCTGTGCGACCCCATAGACGGCAGCCCACCAGGCTCCCCCGTCCTTGGGATTCTCCAGGCAAGCACACTGGAGTGGGTTGCCATTTCCTTCTCCAATGCATGAAAGTGAAAAGTGGAAGTGAAGTCGCTCAGTCGTGTCCGACTCCTAGCGACCCCATGGACTGCAGCCCACCAGGCTCCTCCGCCCATGGGATTTTCCAGGCAAGAGTACTGGAGTGGGGTGCCATTGCCTTCTCCGAAATCCTACTCTAGTTGGGAGTAAGCACTCTTTCATTCAAAGCACCGGCCCCATTGATCAGTTTGCTCTAGGATCTTCGATTGTCAATCTCAGATTTGATGGCCATATTAAAAAATTTTTTGCTAGTACATTGCTAAAAGAAACATCACACTTGCTATTGAACATTTATTGGTATGAGTGTTGCCTCCTGTGAGGTCACTTAGCTTTTGCATCTCCTAATCAAGTCTCAATATAGCCCAAGGCGAGCTTAGCCCTGAGGTTACTCTTCCTCCTGTAAAGGGAGTGGACGATTGCATGGTGTCTGTTCCCAAAGCTTCTCGCTTCCTGCTGACTTTCCGTGAGCCGAAGACTCAGCCTGACTCAGCAGGAGGACTTTTCAACCAGTCAAGTGTAACTGTGAGACATTTCTTTATAATCGTAGTATTTTATAAGGACAGGTTTCTTTTCTGAGGAAGTGACAGCCAAATGGAATAAACATATTAAGGGACGTGCTCTCTCTCGTTTTTCCTTCCACTTCTATCAATGTTAGAAATAATGGGTACAGAACAAGGAAGCTGCTCTTAGCAAGGAGGCAGCATAATAATATTATTTTCTTCATAGTTATTCAGGATTAAAGAGTGAGGATAACAACAAATTAAATTTACTGGAGGTGTATAGTAAATGCATTGATGTGCTATACATATAATATGGGCTTCCCTGGTGGCTCAGAGGATAAAGCATCTGCCTGCCATGCAGGAGACCTGGGTTCGATCCCTGGGTCGAGAAGATCCCCTGGAGAAGGAAATGGCAACCCACTCCAGTATTCTTGCCTGGAGAATCCCATGGACAGAGGAGCCTGGCGGACTACAGTCCACAGGATCCCAAAGAGTCGGACACAACTGATATATATATATACCTGGAGTTGAAGAAACATTTTCTGTATAGTAGAAAGAAACTGGACAAAACTTTGAGTCAGATAACAAGTGTTAAATTTTCTAGTGTTAAGTAGTTTCACAACCTTGAAATATACTTTGTTTCTCTGAGTTTCAGTATGTTTATAGCTAAAAAAAGAGATTAAAAATAGCCTCAGAGGGACTTCCTTGGCAATCCAGTGATTAAAACTCTGCACTTCCACTTCAGGGGCGCAGGATTGATCCCCAGGGGGAGAACTAAGATCTGTCACGCCACGTGGTGTGGCCACGAGAAAGAAAAATTCACAAAACGGCCATCTAAATATGCACAGGACCTGGCTGAGGGCGTTCAGGTGGAAGCTGGCACTATGGATGAATGCCTTGCCAACACAGATCTGTCTTTTCCCATGGCCTGGAGACTCCCCGAGATGATTCTCACAGAGAGGCTGGACATTCCTGGCTAGAGATTTTATCTTTTGCAGCAACAGTTGCAGAAGGCTTTCATGTCTTCTTGAGAATATAAATATATACTGTTAAATATTTACCCAAAGGTATATAGCACATTTTAAAAATTATCTGTGAGATAAGCAGTGTTTTAATACATCGATAAACTTCAAATTCCTCTCTAAGTAATGACAAATGTGTAGGTTAGTTCCCTCAGTCCTACGAAAGCAGAACTGGGTTGAGGAGTGTCACATAAAAAGTCAGAAAGGCTCTTACCTTTCACCAATCTCTAGCCAATGAATTTAAACGCTGGCATCTCAGCTGACTGTTTTGTCATCACTCTGCATGGAGAGTCCCTGATTCCAGGCTGGAGGAGTCACTGCTGTTCATTCACTCAGTCCTTCAGTCGTTTCCGACTCTGCGACCCCATGGACTGCAGCCCACCAGGCCTCCCTGTCCTTCACCATCCCCAGAGCTTACTCAAACTCATATCCATTGAGTTGGTGATGCCAGCAAATGATCTGGTCCTCTGTCATTAAATCCTCCTTAGTCACCTCATACTGTTGCTCTTTCTTCTAAAAGAAGCAGGACGCCCAGCTCTTAGATGAGAAGAGGTCACCAAGAAGTCCGGTCACAGGCAAAGTAGGACTCCATCCGCGGCCTCTTGCGGGAAAAGGCAATTACTTCTGAAGATTCCCAAACAGTAATGCAGAGGAAGTGGGGCTATAAAGCAAGTAGGTTGGTTTTTAAATTAGTGTCAACAGATATAAACCTCAACAGCTGCTGTGACCCCGCTACACTCCTGCTGTCTCCAAGGTAGGGAGCAGAAAGGGGCACCGTCTAATGTTCTCAGGGATGATACTTACAAGCTATACTAGAAAAGAGACTGGTGGCTGCCGAGGGGGAGAGCGCGTGGGGAGGGATGGATCGGGAGTCTGGGTTTAGCAGATGCAGACTATTATATGTCTGATGGGTAGACAAGGTCCTGCTGTGCAGCACAGGGGAATATACTCAATAATATAATGTGAATACGTCAGTCCCGTGACAAACCACGATGGAGAGGAATTTGAGAAAGAGAATGTATTATATGCAGAACAATAATTTTGCTGTACCAGAGAAATTAATGCAACACTGCAAATCAACTATGCTTCAATAAAATAAACTAAAAAGCAGGCAAGAAAACAGTCTATAGATAGCTCAGGGCCACACATCCTTAAAGGGATGTCGTCTCCTTTGATTTGGAAAGAGAATGGATCGGCATAATACCTTTTTGTCCAGTGTTTTTGTTGGACTATGGTTTCTTAATTATAACAATAGAGGCCTAAGCATATTTATGGAGAAGGAAATGGCAACCCACTCCAGTATTCTTGCCTGGAGAATCCCAGGGACAGAGGAGCCTAGTTGGGTTGTTGTCTATGAGGTCGCACAGAGTTGGACACGACTGAAGCGACTTAGCAACAGCAGCAGCAAGCACATTTATATAATTGTGAGGTACAATATTTTAAAAAGTGACAGGAAGGTGTTCCCTGTAATGCTAACAGGAAAAAAGAAAAAAAGTAGTAATTAAGCCGGGTGAAGTCCAGCAGGATGGGGGAAGATCCCAGGAAATCAGGCTTGACTCCAGCCTGGCCACTGCCTGACTGTGAGCACCTGGGCCAGTCATTCAAGCTAGACCAGCGCTGGCCATTCAACTAAAAGTCAAGCAGCAAATACAGGCCTTATAGGTATTACTGAATATTCTAGTGGCCACATTAAATTTTGTAAAAGAAATATGTGAAGTTAGGGGCTTCCCACGTGGTGTTAGTGGTAAAGAGCCCACCAGCCAATGAAGGAGACGTAAAAACCATGAGCTCGGTCCCCGGGCGGGGAAGACCCCCTGGAGGAGGCGTGGCTGCCCACTCCAGTGTTCCTGCCTGGAGAGTCCCATGGACGGAGGAGCCTGGTGGGCTGCAGTCTACGGGGTCACAAAGAGTCAGACAAGACTGAAGTGCCTTGGCATGCACACAAGCATGTGAAGTTAACTTTAAATCTATTTTAATTGACCACATATATAAAATATTATCATATAAACATAAAATCAATTTCAAGATTATTGAGATATTTTACATTTTTTCATTATAATTCTGCAAAATAGAGTATTTTATATTTCCAGTGCATTTCCATTCAGACCAACTCCACTGCAAGTGTTCCTAGCCACATGTGGCTCACAGCCACTGGAAAATGCAGTTTTAGACTGTCAGGGTCTTCATTTGTAAAATAAAGAAGATGACCATCTCATCCATGCCTAACAATATTTAACTATTTGGTGCTGCCTTTTACCAAAAAAAAAAAAAAAAAAAAAAAGCCCTGTGTGCAATAACTTCAAGCATTGATTAGATGTTTCTTTCTTTCTAAAATCACACATGTTACTTAAAATGTTGAGAGCAAAATTTCTTGTGAAAAATGGAAAAATTTAATACCTCCTTCTAAACTTTTTTGTAGGACTTAAATTGTGTATATCAAATGACCTAACATGATAAATGCTCAATATATATCTTTTGACATTTGGAATTAAAATATACTAAAAAGATGGAAGAGAAAATGGCAATCCGCTCCAGTATTCTTGCCTGGAAAATCTTATGGACTGAAGAGCCTGGCAGGCTACAGTCCATGGGGTCACAAAGACTCAGACATGACTGGGCACGCACACATACTAAATATGAAGGCCGAGAGAATGGAGGAGTCTCTGTCGTGGGCAAATCAGAAACCATGGGTCATAGAATGTATTAGATATCACACTTGCCGGTTCATGGAAATTGGTGTCTATTATCGATTGCCCTTTCCTTTCTGGGGCCTTCCCTGGTCGCTCAGCTGGTGAAGAGTCTGCTTGCAATGCATAAGGTCTGGGTTCGATCCCTGGACTCGGAAGGTCCCCTGAAGGAGGGCATGGTAACGCCTTCCAGTATTCCTGCCTGGAGAACCCAGGGACAGAGGAGCTGGCGGGCTGCAGTCCACGGGGTCACAAAGAGTCGGACAGGACTGAGCAACGGAGGACTGGCACCTGCTTTTTTCTTGATTTTTCTTTCAGGACAGTTAATGACACAACACTCAGTCTAGGTACCTGACTTTCCCTGAAAAAAGAATGCTATAGGATCCAAACCAACCCAATCTGACCACCTGTGCCTGGAGTTTGAGTCTGGGGAAGAAACTCCCAGAAGGAACACGGTTGGAGGACTCCCCTCCCAGTGGGACATTCTAGGAGAGACTGTCCATTTCCTCCTCCTGCTCATTTCTCTGGACCGTCACTGGATGCTGTCCCCTGTCTGGTTACTTAGCCTTTCCTTCCATTCTGTAGCATTCCCTACAGCTTTCACAGAAATTCCCCCTCTTTGATCAATACAGATAGTTTCTGCCAAACACCCTGATTGGGCTAGATAAAAAAAAAAAATTATACTTTTAAGCTCCATGAACCCTTCTCATTTGAATACCCCTCCAGTTGAAATATCAGTTTCAACACTTTGGACAGCTTCTTTCAATTGACATATGAAATCAATAATCATTCACACTTGCTAAATTTCTATTGGTAAGTTTTCTGGTCTTCCAGGCTACGATGTAGAGATCAAATTGCCAACATCCGCTGGATGATGGAAAAGCAAGAGAGTTGCAGAAAAACATCTATTTCTGCTTTATTGACTATGCCAAAGTCTTTGACTGTGTGGATCACAATAAACTGTGGAAAATTCTGAAAGAGATGGGAATACCAGACCACCTGACCTGCCTCTTGAGAAATCTGTATGCAGGTCAGGAAGCAACAGTTAGAACTGGGCATGGAACAACAGACTGGTTCCAAATAGGAAAAGGAGTACGTCAAGTCTGTATATTGTCACCCTGCTTATTTAACTTATACGCAGAGTATATAATGAGAAACACTGGGCTGGAAGAAGCACAAGCTGGAATCAAGATTGCTGGGAGAAATATCAATAACCTCAGATATGCAGATGACACCACCCTTATGGCAGAAAGTGAAGAGGAATTAAAAAGCCTCTTGATGAAAGTGAAAGAGGAGAGTGAAAAAGTTGGCTTAAAGCTCAACATTCAGAAAACGAAGATCATGGCATCCGGTCCCATCACTTCATGGGAAACAGATGGGGAAACAGTGTCAGACTTTATTTTTTGGGCTCCAAAATCACTGCAGATGGTGACTGCAGCCATGAAATTAAAAGACGCTTACTCCTTGGAAGGAAAGTTATGACCAACCTAGGTAGCATATTAAAAAGCAGAGACATTACTTTGCCAACAAAGGTCCATCTAGTCAAGGCTATGGTTTTTCCAGTGGTCATGTATGGATGTGAGAGTTGGACTGTGAAGAAAGCTGAGTGCCGAAGAATTGATGCTTTTGAACTGTGGTGTTGGAGAAGACTCTTGAGAGCCCCTTGGACTGCAAGGAGATCCAACCAGTCCATTCTAAAGGAAATCGGTCCTGGGTGTTCATTGGAAGGACTGATGCTAAAGCTGAAACTCCAGTACTTTGGCCACCTCATGTGAAGAGTTGACTCATTGGAAAAGACTCTGATGCTGGGAGGGATTGGGGGCAGGAGGAGAAGGGGATGACCAAGGATGAGATGGCCAGATGGCACCACCAGCTCGATGGACATGAATTTGAGTGAACTCCAGGAGTTGGTGATGGACAGGGAGGCCTGGCGTGCTGAGATTCATGGGGTCGCAGAGATTCGGACATGACTGAGCGACTGAACTGAACTGAACTGAACGCTACAATGTGCAAGATTGTAGCCATTCACTAGCTACATGTGGTTATTTAAATTTAAGTTAATTCAAATTTAATTCAAATTTAAATTTAGGTTCTCATTCACACGAGTCAACCAAGTGCTAATTTAACAGCAACATGTGACTAGCGGTCTCTATCCTGGGCAGCCCAGAAGCAAAGTCTCTTCATCTCAGAACACTGTGCTGGACAGCACTGGTCTAAGGAGTTTCCAGAACATTTGTTTAAAAAAGTTCATTAAAGTTTGAGATACTTCTTATTGAAGGCTATTGAGTAGAAACAAAATGAAGTATATGGTAGGAAAAAAGGATCATTTGGAAAAAATGGAGATTAAACAAATAAAAGAAATAATGACCAAAAATGACAGTGTTTTTGTAATTTCAGTTACTCCTTGTTTGTTGCTAGTACGTAGAAATGCAGTTGATTTTTGGATGTTCATCTTGTATCTTGCAATCTTGGTAAGCCATTTGTCAGTTCTAGTAGCTCTTTAGAGATTTCACTGGATTAACTAAATAGGTGATCAGGTTGTCTCTGAATAAAGAGACTTTTATTTATTTCTTCCCCTCCAAAGAAAGTTTAAACAAATGTGGAAGACTGGGTTAATAGTTTTAATGCTTTGAGAAAGAGTCATTGTGGAGATGAACAGTCCATATCTCAATTTTCCCTTTAAAGGTAAGGAGATCTCTTTAAAGCCCTCCTCTTTGAAGGACACTGAGTTCTTAAATCACAGAGCGTTCATTTCCTAGCTACAGTCAGTGAGCGCCAAGTCACCCTCACTCACTTTCAGGCTCCCTGGGTGGTCCAGCGGGCACACGCTACTTTCTGGGACAGCGTGCTCACTTGGCTGCAGAAACAACACACCTCCTCAAGTCCCAATCTAAAGAACTGGCATCTGTGGGACAAGGCATATTCAGGACACCTTCCTCAGAGTCATTTATCTGAACTACAAACAGTCAAAGCAGAGTCTCCAGAGCACAGCCATCCTGGTCTCCTGTGAGGCGGGAGGTTGTGCCGTGACCATTCTACAGGTCAGCATCATAGCTGGATGTAGCTCTGTTTCTCCAAGGGCCAGGGAACAGGAAGTCAGCCGTCTGGCGTCATGTAACCAGACCTGAGCCCACATCGCCTACATTTCACCTTCTGGCGTTTGCAAGTCTCTGTCAACGCTGTCAACGCTCTCAAGCAACCTGGGAGAGTAAGCCATTGTTGGGAGGTGCCTTTTGCTTAGATAAGGGTCTTCGTCGCTAAAATAACGGGTTGAATGAAAAGGAAAAAAGCATTTGTAGGATTCTTTGTGATGCATCCTGCAAGCCAGAACCAGAGAGAGCATTTCCTATCACTAAATGAAATGTTTTATGTGAGGAAGAGAAAACTGTCAAGCATATAAACCTGCTTTAAATTAGGTCCGTTTCCAAAGAGTCATATTCATGCAAATGTAAGTGAAAAATATACTTTTGTCCTTGGGGCCTAAATCTGCCAGGTCTTGAGTTCCAGGACTTACTCTGGACATTCTTAAGTTTTACATTTCCTTAAGTGGTTTAGTGTTGGCTTGGCTAAACTTTCCCTGCCTGCCTGCCACATCTCCCTGTCTGTTGCACATCTGATGGCTTCCTTCTGGGGCTGCTAACTTTTGCTGTCTGACAAATGAATTAACAAGAGGACGTCATCAACGTGGATCCAAGATAATTAATGTACATTTGACATTTCAGTGCGTTTCTACATTGAAAGACATTTGATTTTAATGTGTACTCTTATTCCCAACTTTACTTGGGATTTTGTTCAGCTCTTTACAACCTTTTTGGAATAATAATCATGTTTCTTCTTCCAGGCTAAAGCAAATTCCATTTATTTTGCTTAAGTTCTTTCATGATTCTTTGTCTCCTTTGCTGAAGATCTCTTTGATTCTAAACCAGATCATCACTTTAAGGCCCACTGGCTGATTCAATTTAACACATGTTTTTACTTTCTCCTGAGTAGGTTAAGCTGGCCCTCTGCATTGGAAATGGTCGGTAATGCCACTTAACGGGAGTCAACACTTCCAGGAGGCTGGAGATCTGAACACTAAGAGAAAACTCATCTTAGAGGGGTGACTTACTTTCTGAGGAATGGAAGAACGAAACTGAAAACTGGTCTTTTATTGAGGTCTTCTGACGCTGTTCATCACTCTTTGGAGCAGAAGCCAAGCAAAATGGCCCTAACACAACCACAAATAGAAACATACCCTTCCCTTTTACTCACCAATGAACACGTTGTGTCGGCTTCGGGTGTACAGCAGAGTAATTCAGTTACACGTACACATGTGCTCACTCTTTCAGAGTCTTCTCCCATACAGGTCATCACAGAGTGTTGAGCAGCGTTCCGTGCGCTGTGCAGTAGGGCCTTGCTGGTTGTCTTTTTAAACAGAGTAGTGTGTTTAAGTCCGTCCCAATCCCCTAATTCACCATCCCCCACATAAATGAATTCCTTCGCAAAACAGAAATAGATTGCTTGGGTTCTAATCCCAGCTGTGACTTACCGCTCTGCTTCAGTTTCCTCATCTGTAAAACAGGAATAATAATAGCATATACTTTATCAGATATTCGGATTGAAAAAGAAAATATAAAGAAAGCTCTTAGAACATTAGTTCATCATTATGAAACTTATTTTGGTAGTAGTTTATTATGATAAGTTGGAAATCTATCCCTGGTAGCCTAAAGTAATCGATGCACATCCTTTTTATGTTCCTAGGTTCAAAGAAGCTGAGAGGAAGCAGACACCTGTTAGTATTGCCTCTGGGAAACCTAGAGAACTAAATTCTATTTGCAACTGATATTTCCTTAGTTAAAGGTAAGAAGCTGAATCATGTGTTAATATAAATACAAACTCAGGAGTGCATGTAAATCTATTCTTATTCCTTAGGATATTAGCTAAGCAGCCAAATTAAGAGCCCAGATAAAAGTGGTTTAAAATGATAGATTCATTTCTGTTTCTTGTCACTTAAGTAATCCAGGTCTGATATGGTCATGCTCCTCAGCTGTCACTATCACAAGGATATTCTAGCTGTAAAAAGAAGAGAAAAGGACAAAGGAAGACATAGCCTTTTTATTTAAGGCATCAACTGAAAGTCAAACTCACGATTTCTATTTATATACTCTTGGAAGAAAAGTTCTGACCAACGTAGATAGCATATTCAAAAGCAGAGACATTACTTTGCCAACTAAGGTCCTTCTAGTCAAGGCTATGGTTTTTTCCTGTGGTCATGTATGGATGTGAGAGTTGGACTGTGAAGAAGGCTGAGCGCCGAAGAATTGATGCTTTTGAACTGTGGTGTTGGAGAAGACTCTTGAGAGTCCCTTGGACTGCAAGGAGATCCAGCCAGTCCATTCTGAAGGAGATCAGCCCTGGGATTTCTTTGGAAGGAATGATGCTGAGGCTGAAACTCCAATACCTTGGCCACCTCATGTGAAGAGCTGACTCACTGGAAAAGACTCTGACGCTGGGAGGGATTGGGGGCAGGAGGAGAAGGGGACGACAGAGGATGAGATGGCTGGATGGCATCACAGACTTGATGGATGTGAGTCTGAGTGAACTCCGGGAGTTGGTGATGGACAGGGAGGCCTGGCGTGCTGCAATTCATGGGGTCGCAAAGAGTCAGACACGACTGAGCGACTGAACTGAACTGAACTGAACTCTTGGTCAGAACCTCCACGGCTCGACCTGTCTGAGCAGGGGCCTGGGAATGCCTTTAGGTGGGAGACCATGCTACAGCCACACCCCATTTAAGGTGAGAGGTTCTGTCCCTAAAGGTAGAGAGTGGGAGGATGGGAGGAGGAGAAATATGGATGGAGAACTAGAACCAGGTTTTGCAAGCTTCTTCGGGAATGCAATCACTAGCTCCTACCCAAAAGAGTCAGAGTCCCACTGAGTTGTTCCCTTTGATCCGAGGTTTAAGATCTTTGGGTTTGTGAGGTGTTTTCTGTTCTTAGTGTGTCCTTTCATTGTGCCACTACCTAAAAGCTAGAATATAAGGAGTTTGCTTCAGTCTTAATCCCTACTATGCCCAATTTAGAATGATGAAGAATGAAGCGGGCAGAGAACATCTGTAATAAAAACATTTCCTTGCAGAAGGCGTGGAATGAGGAACAATGGCAGTTGCTCTTCAGAACAGTTATATCTTCTGGGCAAGGACTCTGACCATCCTCGGTCCTGGCCCACAGGTGAGTTGCTGGTCCACAGCACATTTAGTAGTTGCTAGTTCGTTTGGAGACCATTCTCTTCAACAGTTTGGGGTGTTTGCTCTTGGGAGTTTTTCCTTCTATGTTGTACTCCATGACCACCTCTGAAATGGGCACTGGGGAGAGTTTTCTTCTTGTAGCCACGGCAGTCCTCGGGTTGCTTCATATGTCAAACGACAGTGGGCTCTGAAGGTCGGGCTGGTACTTTCTTAAAGAGCAAAGTACATTCAACAACCTAGTCTGCTTGGCTTTGATCAGTTCTGTGCGCCAGAAACTCGGCGAAAAATATAATGTGTGTATATATATATATTTTTTTATACTTGATAATTTTGCTCCTTTATTTCCTAGCCTCAGTGGTTTGCACAGCTCCATAATTTTCAGTATAATGGGGGCCAGTGGCATGCTATTGAAATAATCGATGATGTCTTTGGATTCCCACGAAGTACAGCCTCAGATGGTCATGTGACAGTGGTTCAGTAGGGAGTGTGATCGAGGAGGACCAGCAGAGGAGTCGGAAGCGTGGCCAGGAGGTGAAGGGTGGCAGGCAAGGTCAGGGAGGGCCCTTCGCCTCCACTGCCCAGAGGGGCTCTGCGGATGGTGGAGTGATGGAAATCACGCCTTGAAATTCACCCTAATCAGGTACTAAGGGAGTTAGAGCATTTATACTTCTGCACCTGCTGGTCATTATTCTGGGGGCTGCCCCAGGTTAATTAAAGAAACTCCTGGCTCTCTCCCAGTTTGAGCCAAAGTAGTTCCAGCAGCAGCAGGGCGGCCTGCCAAAAATGAGAGGCTGGCTCCAGGGAGAGGAAGCAGTACTCAAATGCAAAGCAATCACAGTGAATATTGGCACAGTGAATATATCCCAGTCTCCTTAGGAAATGGAGACAGAATCCTTAATTGGAGAATTAATTCAATGAGCTGACTCACAGCCTCACGTGCTACTTGAGCAGGTTCTGTGCAGGAATCTCCTGTAAGCATCAACAGTGTGCTGTGATGAGATCCTGAAAAGCTGGCAGAAGCTGGCAAAGGGCGAGAATTCTCACCAAAGTCAGGTGTCCTAGACGAGAGGGATTAAAAAAAGACATAGTGATAATCCTGCAAAAATATTTGCTGCAGAATTGTCTACAGTAGCATCAATTTGGTAATAACCATAGGCCTCCTTTCCTGAGATAGAACGTCTCCCCGTATTATGCAAACATTAAGTTTTTTTCAGAGAGCTATTTTAAATTTACAAAATACATATTTATGTTTATATAATCCCTCAGATATAAAAATATAATACAGATAAGTCTCTCACATGCCCCATTGTCTATCAGCTGAAATCCCAAGTGTCCAACCCACAAAACATCACAGATATACTTGTTTATCTTCCAGAGTTTTTAAAATGCCCATTCAATCATACAAACATAGATTTTTTCTTTTTCTTTTTTTATACACAATATGTGGCAGGCCATCTTCATCATTTTACAGTATGTTTTTATCACTTAATGATGTCTTTATGTTCTTTCCATATAAATACAGGGAAGGATTCCTGATTTTTAATTAATTTGCAGGTCATAATTCCATTGTGTATTTAACCAGACTCCAGTTCATAAACCTTTGGGTTATTTTTATCTTTTGCTGTTACATCAAGTACTGCATAAATCAACTTGCACGTTCATTACATACATAATTTTGCACCTGTGTAAATACATCTGTAGAATAATTCTCTAAAATGATTGTTCAGTTGAAGAGAATAAGCTTTTGAAATGTCAGTAGATATTGCCAAATTGCCATCTACAAAGGAGCGCATGAATTTTCTAACCCACCAGCAGTATATGAGAGTTTGCTTTTCCCCATAGCTTACACTAAAGTGCGTTGTGAAACTTTTGGATTTCTCTTAATTCCGTACATGAAAATGGCATTTCAGGATGTGGATGATCTGTTTCTATGTGACCCCCCACCCCCCGGCCCCAAGCTTCTCTGGTGGCTCAGACGGTGAAGAATCCACCTGCAGTGCAGGAGACCTGGGTTCAGTACCTGGGTCGGGAAGATCCAGTGGAGAATGGCTACCCACTCCAGTATTCTTGCCTGGAGAATCCCATGGACAGAGGAACCTGGTGGGCTATAGTCCATGGGGTCACAAAGAGTTGGACATAATTGAGTGACTAACATTTTCACTGTCCCCCAAAAAGCACTGACTGCCAGGAGAAATATCAATAACCTCAGATATGCAGATGACACCACCCTTATGACAGAAAGTGAAGAGGAGCTAAAANTGATGCTGAAGCTGAAACTCCAGTACTTTGGCCACCTCATGCGAAGAGTTGACTCATTGGAAAAGACTCTGATGCTGGGAGGGATTGGGGGCAGGAGGAGAAGGGGACGACAGAGGATGAGATGGCTGGATGGCATCACTAACTCGATGGACGTGAGTCTGAGTGAACTCCAGGAAATGGTGATGGACAGGGAGGCCTGGCGTGCTGTGATTCATGGGGTCACAAAGAGTTGGACACGACTGAGCGACTGAACTGAACTGAACTGAACTGAACTGAAATAACCATGCGTCAGCTTAGTGCATTGCTCTGGGAGGTGGCTGGGCAGCTCTGGTTTTTCCTAGGCTTACTCTTGTAACTACATTCAACAGGAAGATTCCTGGGACTGGATCTGCTGGATCTCCCTGGAAAATGGATTGTGTCTCTCCAGGTGGTCTATAATTTTCAAAACAGCCACACTGAACATTTTTAGAGGGTGGCAGGAACCTTCCAGGAGGCAATCCCAAACACACGTCACATTTTCTGATGTCCTAATGGAAAGGCGATTCCCAGGACTCAGGCCAAAGTCCCAGTGCAGGGAACCTCACTACCATCTGGAGGCATGATTCACTGAAGGGGCAGTTGCGATGAGTCTTCCAAATTTAATGTGGTTAGTTTGCATTTCTCTTGTTGTACATGAATTTGAGGAATCTGAACATCTTTTTACATGTTTAGCAGCATTTTTTTTTTTCCTTTTCTACTAAACGTCTAATGTGTCTCTAGCCAGTTTTATTTCTCCATAGCTTTATTGGATTTTTTCTTCTAAAGTTTTAGGAATTTTCCATATAGTAGGGAGATTGTTCACTTTTCTATGGTGTGAGGTAGATATCTTTTTTCAAAAACACAGTGGCTTTAAAAAATGGCCTATGGTGACATTGCATTGGAGGATCTTTGCATTTTATGTAGGCATTACTACTTTTTAAGATATTTTTGAGGAATTCTGTGCAATGCTACATCAGAACCCTTTTTTTAAAAAAATTACCAATTCCTGCATTAATTGGATTTTTCCAAACTAATCTTTATAGATTTTTCTGTGGTATTTAGTTTTTATTTGATCCACTCTAGTATTTTTCTGGTCAACATCTTTACGTCAACACGGTACAGTAAGTCCCCAACATATGAACGAGTTCTCTCCTGAGAGCGTGTTCATTCTTAAGTCCAATTTGTCCATAAGCTCAAGAAAGTTAGCCTAGATACTCAACTAACACAATCAGGTATATATGCTGCCTTTTCCATTGCCTTCTGAACATCCTTGGTTTGAAATAAAGATACTGCACTACTGTACTCTACACAGTACTGTGAAGTACACAAAAGCACAGCCGCTTGTAGAGAGTGCGTGCAAGTCACCGTGGATCCAGACACGTGAACCGGCTTGTGTGACTGGATGTGAGAACACGCCCTTTGAAAGTCTGCAACTTGAAGGCTCCTATGTAGGGGACTTTCTGTTAGTCTTTTCTGCATTTTCATGAGGCATCTTTCTGCTGTGCCAACTAACTGCTAGCTGTTAAGTTAGGTGGATTTCCATGTAGTGGTTTCTGCTGGACTTTCCTGAGTGTGGGGACTCGGCAGAGAGCATGCCGGAATAGCCATCCTGATGACGGCACTGATGCAGATGGTTTCCTGCATTTATGACTTTTAGGTGTGACTCGCTGAATCCCTGTGGCAAATGAAAAATATACCATGTGTATTTCAAAGCAGTCCTTCTCCAAAATGAAACATTAATTGTGATACTTTCCACGATCTATTGCTGTTGGCCCTTTCGCCACTACTGGGCATTCTCTCTTCACCTATTCCTGTGTAACTGACTGCTTTCTCAGCTGTCTTTTTCAACCTTCATACATATCATCTGTGCTCCTAGTTTAACTGAAATGAAGTTTATGGGGATTTTTCTTTCATTCCCTGTTTTACATGTATTAAGTTTTGGTATGATGTTTATGGCTATAAACAAAATATATAGTAGCAATTTTATTCTTATGGAAAATAATTTTGGGAGAATTCTTATCACATAAGTAAGGAGCAACTTCCACTATATAACCATAAGGGATTTGAGTTAGGTCGTACCTGAATGGCCCAGTGGTTTTCCCTACTTTCTTCATTTTAAGTCTGAATTTTGCAATAAGGAGTTCAGGATCTGAGTCAGCTCCCAGTCTTGTTTGCTGACTGTATAGAGCTTCTCCATCTTCTGCTGTAAAGAATATAATCAATCTGATTTTGGCATTGACCATCTGGTGATGTCCATGTGTAGAGTCATCTCTTGTGTTATGGAAGAGGGTGTTTGCTATGACCAGTGCTTCTTGGCCAAAACTCTGTTAGCCTTTGCCCTGCTTCATTCTGTACTCCAAGGCCAAACTTTCCTGTTACTTCAGGTATCTCTTACTTCCTACTTTTGCATTCTAGCCCCCTATGAAGAGAAGAACTTTCTTTCTTTCTTTCTTTTTTTTTTTTTTTTGGTGTTAGTTCTAGAAGGTCTTGTACATTTTCATAGAACTGTTCAACTTAAGGTTCTTTGGCATTAGTGGTTGGGGCACAGACTTGAATTACTGTGATATTGAATGGTTTGCCTTGGAAATGAACCAAGAGCATTCTGTCTTTTTGAGATTGCACCTAACTGCTAAGTACATTTAGTACTTAACACATTAGTAATATACTAACTGCATTTCAGACTCTTTCATTGACTATGAGGATTACTCCATTTATTCTTAGGGATTCTTGCCCACAGTAGTGGATAAAATGGATGAATTAAATTCACCCATTCCCATTCATTTTAGTTCACTGAGGAAAAGCTGTGACAAATCTAAACAGCATATTAAAAGCAGAGATATCACTTTGTCGACCAAGGCCTGTATGGTTAAAGCTGTTTTTCCAGTAGTCCTATGCAGATGTGAGAGTTGGACCGCAAATAAGACTGAGCGCCAAAGAGCTGATGCTTTCAAACTGTGGAGCTGGAGAAGACTCTTGATAGTCCCCTGGACTGCAAGGAGAGCAAACCAGTCAATCCTAAGGGAAATCAGTCCTGAATATTCACTGGAAGGACTGATGCTGAAGCTGAAGCACTGATACTTTGGCCACCTGATGTGAATAACTGACTCCTTGGAAAAGACCCTGATGCAGGGAAAGACTGAAGGAAGGAGGAGTAGGGGACG
Source organism: Connochaetes taurinus (assembly GCA_006408615.1). Classification (NCBI taxonomy): domain Eukaryota; kingdom Metazoa; phylum Chordata; class Mammalia; order Artiodactyla; family Bovidae; genus Connochaetes; species Connochaetes taurinus. The sequence goes on along the minus strand of SJXO01001791.1, from coordinate 93,960 downwards.
ACAGAGAATGAGATGGCTGGATGGCATCACCGATCGATGGACATGAGTTTGAGCAAGCTCAGGGAGATAGTGATGGTCAGGGAAGCCTGGTATGCTGCAGTCCATGGGGTCATAAAAGTAAGACACAATCGAACAACTAAGCAACAACAACAAAAGGAAGAACCATCTTTCTGCAAAATGAAATAGGGAAAAGTCCCAAAGGTAGTTCTGAAAGAGCATGAATTTTAAAAGCCTGGAAAGAAAAGGGTTTTGGAATTCAACAGGCTTGGGTTCATAAGGACCCTCATCTAATTGCTAGGTGATTTTTATCAGATGCAAATTACTACAAAATTCTCAGATTCAATTTCCTCATTTGTAGCATTATACTACTAATGTTTCTTCCATGTGTTCTTAGGAGGATTGAGTACAATATATTTTAAGTGATACAGCCATAGTTGTCTTTTCTGCTGCTGCTGCTGCTAAGTCACTTCAGTCCTGTCTGACTCTGTGCGACCCCATAGATGGAAGCCTACCAGATTCCCCCGTTCCTGGGATTCTCCAGGCAAGAACACTGGAGTGGGCTGCCATTTCCTTCTCCAATGCATGAAAGTGAAAAGTGAAAGGGAAGTCGTTCAGTCGTGTCCGACTCTTTGCGACGCCATGGACTGCAGCTAACCAGGCTCCTCCATCCATGGAATTTTCCAGACAAAAGTACTGGAGTGGGGTGCCATTGCCTTCTCCGAGTTGTCTTTTCTATCACATATTAAAAAAATTATTTGATATAGGCAGAGTAATAGAACAATGGCTAGGTATAAATAGCTTTAAAATCACTAAATATGTTGAAAAATTGACATACTGTAGAAGTTTCTAAATTTTGTAGAGTAAATGGCTTTTATCTAAATAGCTGTAAAATGCTTATTAATGTTGAAAGATGTTGAGCTTTACCTCCCACTTCAAGGTAAAATATGTCACAGTGCTGATGGTTCATTTTATGTGTCATCTTGGCTAGACTAGGTGAACAGCTAATTGGCCCCACATCCATCAAGATGTTGCTATGAAGGTATTTTTAGATGTGATTGACGCTTTACTTTCTTCCCCCATCCCCCAGTTTAACTGAGAAATAAATTGACATGTATCAGCATGAGTTTCAGTTGTGCAGCGTGATGCACTGTTGACTGCTGATCACGAAGGGTTTCGGTAACACCCACACCCTCACAGAGAGACAGCGCAGAGAAGAAAGCAAATTTCCCTCGTGATGACAACGCTTGGGTTCTACTCCCTTAGTGACTTTCAGTATCTCATACAGCAATGTTAACTGTACTCACCAGAGTGTATGTTATATCTCTAGTACTTTCTATCTTCTAACTAGGACTTTCTAACTTTCGCCCAGGTTTTTCCAATCTTCCCACCTCCTTCCTCCTATCTCTGAGCGCCATAGATCTGACCTCTTTTTCTTTAAGCTTTATGTTCTTTAAATTTGTTTTTTTGAGTCCACATAAGTGAGATCATAAAGTACTTGTCTTTCTCTGTCTGATTTTTTTCACATAGCATCATGCCCTCAAGATCCATCTTCAGTTCAGTCAGTTCAGTTGTTCTGAATCTGTGACCTCACAGACTGCAGCACACCAGGCCTCCTTGTCCATCACCAACTCCCAAAGCCTACTCAAACTCATTTCCATCGAGTCATGATGCCATCCAACCATCTCATCCTCTGTTGTCTCCTTCTCCTGCCTTCAATCTTTCCCAGCAGCAGGGTCTTTTCCATTGAGTTAGTTCTTTGCATCAGGTGGCCAAAGTATTAGAGTTTCAGCTTCAGATCAGTCCTTCCAATGAATATTCAGGACTGATTTCCTTTAGGATGGACTGGTTGGATCTCCTTGCCATTCCAGGGACTCTCAAGAGTCTTCTTTAACACCACAGTTCAAAAGCATCAATTCTTTGGCACTCAGCTTTCTTTATAGTCCAACTCTCACATCTATACATGACTACTGAAAAAATCATAGCCTTGACTAGTCGGACCTTTGCTGGCAAAGTAATGCCTCTGCTTTTTAATATGCTGTCTAAGTTGGTCATAACTTTTCTTCCAAGGAGTAAGCGTCTTTTAATTTCATGGCAGCAGTCATCATCTGGTGTGATTTTGGAGGCCAAGAAAATGAAGCCTGTCACTGTTTCCATTGTTTCCTCATCTATTTGCCATGAAGTGATGGGACCAGATGTCATGATCTTAGTTTTATGAATGTTGAGCTTTAAGTCAGCTTTTTCACTCTCCTCTTGCACTTTCATCAAGAGGCTCTTTAATTCTTCTTCACTAGTGCTCAAGATTGCCGGGAGCAAGATCCATCTATGTTGACACAAATAGCACAGCCTCCTCACTTGTTTTTCATGGTGGAGTAGTATTCCATTGTGTGTGTCTACCCAGCTTCTTTATTCACTCATCTCTTAATAGAAACGTATGTGGTTGTCCTGTCTTAGTTATAAAAATAATGCTGCTGTGGGTACTAGGTGGCAGATATCTTTTCAAGTTTATATCTTCATTTCCTTTGTATATGTTCCCAGAAGTGGAATTGCTGGATCTTATGGCAGTTCTATTTTAAATTTTACCATTTTCTGCAGTGGCTGCACCAATTTACATTCCCATGAACTCTGCAAAAGAAGAGAGCATGGGCTTTCTATGAGCAGGGCTGTTGGGTGGGCAAGCAGCGTCCCATGTGCTTGGGTCAGGTTCCCTGTGTGTGTAGGCTGAAGGCTGCATTTAGCAGCAAATGAGGATGGGAATTAGCTTCCCATTTCAGGCACCCAGGAGATGCAGCTCTTACCCTAGTAAAACCCTCTGTTGTCTGAACTCAAGCTGGCCTGCACCACAAGCATCCTGCCCAAGTAGGACTGCTGGCTCTGCTCTGCAGACTCTCAGCTCTGCCTGCCCGTATCTTGGCTGGAGCATTGTCATCTTACCCAGCGTCCTGGTCAGAGGGGGCCAGGAGACACTCTCCAAAGCAGGTGGTGCTGTTTCTCAGCTACCCCACCTGGATGGGGTGAGGAAAGGACACTCCAGGCTGCACCCAGTGGCATTCATCCTAGTTTAGGACTGCGTCTTGAGTGCGTTCTCCTGACTTGGCCATCTACCCTCATCCCAGTTCACCACCAGGAGCCCTCTGCCCCATGGGGTCAGCAAAGCAGAGAGCTGTGATTATAATCAGTGATGGAAGGCCAGTGCAGAGGCGGGTGTCAAGGGCAGCTGCACCAGGGGGGTGGAAACTCACATGTGAGGAATCGGTGCCCCTTTGGCAGCAGCTAGAGTCTTCTGGCTTTGCCTGCTTCAATTGTTGGCAGCTGACATCTCTTCAGTTCTGGCGTGAAACGTAGGAGCCCCAGGATTCTCAGACCTTCTGTGGAGGTGACTGCTCTTGCTAGGTACAGGTATTAAAGGTGAAAGAGGTAAGAGAGCCAGTTAGGAGAGTAGGGCCAACAAGATATATTTGGTTGTTCCTTCCTGACAATAAGAATGAAATAATGCCACGTGCAGCTGCATGGATGGACCAAGATTGTCAAACTGAGTGAAGTGAGTCAAACAGAGAAAGAGAAATATGGTGGGGAATCTAAACGGTAAGCAGACTCTCAGACCTAGACAATGAATTTATGGTTACTGGGGGGGAAGGGTGGGGGAAGGGGTGGAGAGGGAGTTTAGGATGGACATGTACACGCTGCTGTATTTAGGATGGATTACCACCCAGGGCCTACCGTAGAGCACAGGGAGCTTTGCTCAGTATTATATGATAACCCAATTGGGAAAGAAAATTGAAAAAGAATAGATAGAGGTGTATGGATAGCTGAATTACTTTGCAATACACTGAAAATAACACTATGTTGTTAACTATACTCCAATATGAAATTTTAAAAGTTAAAAAAAATCAGCAAGGAAATCTTAAGGAGTGAATAAGTCAGTGGTGCTGTTGACACTGTAGTTTAGAGCAAGAATTAATCTTGTATCAGCATCTACAGAGTTTGAAGTCACAGGAGAAGACTGGAGACAGGAAAATGAGTTTTTAAAACTGGAAAGAAAAAAAAAAAACACCGAGCAGTCACTAAGTGAAAAAGAGATAGCACCCAGTGTCCCCTGGGCTCGAAGTATCTGTCATCAAGAGACTTTGGTTTTCTGCAGTTAACCCCCCAACACTAGACAATTTGGATAAGTTATCTAATTTCTTTTTTTTTTTTTTAACTTCCTTATATTTGTCCTTTTAAAACGTTTTCACTGCTATCACTCTAATTCAGAAATGAGACTCATTTTGCAGGAGATGTCTGATTTTTCTAATTTATCTCAACCGATGATTCTCAAAGTGGGTTCCCCCAAATGCAGGATCAGCAGCTCCTGAGAGCAATAGGAAATGCAGTGTCTCCAGCTCTGCTGGAGATACTCTGAATCAGAACTCTAGGGATGGGAGCCAGCAAGCCATGTTTTAACAAGCATGGTGATGTCAATGCATGCTTGAGCTGAGAACCACTGAACTGGGTTAACTGGGCCCCCCTGGTGGCTCAGATGGTAAAGAATCCACCTGTGATGCAGGAGACCTGGGTTCAGTCCCTGGGTCGGGAAGATTCCCTGGAGAAGGGAATGGGTACCCACTCCAGTATTCTTGCCTGGAGAATCCCATGTATACAGAAGCCTGGTGGTCTACAGTCCATGGGGTCGCAAAGAGTTGGACACAACTGAGTTACTAACACTTCACTTCAATGACCCCCTCAATTTCAGAGACATGACATGTTGTATGTATTTTTATCACTCATTCAAAGTGTTACAGTGACCTCTTCAGTGCAGAATTTTTCCAAATGGTGATTCAGAAATTCAAACAATTTCTATCCTGCGGCTTCTACCATCTCAACACGAGCCCTCCAGGATCACAAAGACAAAGGGAGAGAGAGCTGGTAAGGTGGTCTATTAGCTTTTAACTATTTTATTTATTTTTTACTGAAGTATAGTTGATTTACAATGTTGTGTTAATTTCTGCTATCTGGCAAAGGGACTCAGTTACACACACACATACATAACTTTTTCATGTTCTTTTCCTTCAGAGTTTACCCCAGAAATGTGGACACTTTCCCGGTGCTGTAGAGGAGGGCCTTGTTGCTTGTTCGTCATGTATATAATAGTTTGAATCTACTAACCATCTGCTAACCCCAAACTCCTGATCCGTCCATCTCCCTGCCCCTGCCCCTCGGAGGGGGTCTGTTCTGTGTGACATTTGAGATCACAGCTCATCTGTCAGAATTATCATGCAGCCTCTCACATTCAGGGAAGGCGGAGAAGAACAAGGGCCCTGAGGGAGCTTGACCCACTCTGAATGGTATTAGAGCCAGCATTTTCCTCGATCAGGCTAGTCAACGGGAAGACAAGAGAATTGTTTTTCCAATCTAAGTTTTCTCTCTGATTTTCCCTCCTTCAGAATGATCAGTTTCCATTGTCTACGATTCAGTGGATAGATGTAAATCATGGTCATGGCATTCAGTGATTTTCACAATCTAGTTCCTTCCTACTTTCCCGATTGCTGCCCTTAAACACAAATTTGCAGCATTAGCTTTGATTACTGTTCCCTAATATCTTCCTTTCATGTCCCCATAATCGCTGCCCATGAAAAGTGCCCCTCCTCGCTTCATAGCGCCTTCCTTGTTATACTTTCTCCCTGTCTACATATTCCTTGTCATACTCTCTCCCTGTCTAATAGCGCCTTCCTTGCCATGCTTCCTCCCCGTCTACATATTTGTTGTCTTGCAGGACAGCAGTCAGCAGCTCTCGGCATGCGTGTCACTATTAGAGTCCTGTACTAGGCATGACTCTCTGGTGCCCAAGATCCTCGTCTACACTGTTCCACTCTGCTCCAGTGGTCGTTGCCAAGGGAACCAGAGGTAGACATGGCGCTGTCCGAGCCACTCAGACTCTGTAGCACATGTGCAACCACGTATTGTGAAAAACACTGCAAAGGTGTCTAATGATGGTGCACTTGGTTTCTATTCCATCGATCACTCTCTTGTTACCAGGAGGTTTCTTAATAATGTGGCAATAGATGGGGTGGGGAGCAGATTCGGTGTGCAAGGTCAGATGTTAAGAGGGGTGTGGGGAGCAGGGTCGGTGTGCAAGGTCAGATGCTGAGAGGGCTGTTGGGAGCAGGTTTGGTGTGCAAGGTCGAATGTTGAGAGGGCTGTGGGGAGCAGGGTCGGTGTGCAAGGTCAGAGGTTGAGAGGGCTGTGGGGAGCAGGGTTGGTGTGCAAGGTCAGATGCTGAGAAGCTGCATCCAGAACTGGCCCTGGTTCTACGTCATCCAGATACTTTGTATCTTGTCTGGAAAAATTAAAGAATTTTGTGGACTTTAGTTTTATTTCTGTATAAAGTAATTAGTTTAATCCTAGAGTTCATGGATCATTGACACTACCTTGAATAATCCTTTGAATAGCGATTATTAAGGAACGTTTATTTAACCAAATAGGTATATCTGTAAGGTATATCAGATGGTGCTAGTAGTAAAGAACCCAACTGCCAATGCAGGATACATTAGAGACACGAGTTCAATCCCTGAATCGGGAAGATCCCCTGGAGGAGGGCATGGCAATCCACTCTAGTATTCTTGCCTGGAGAATCCCACGGACAGAGGAGCCTGGTGGGCTACAGTCCATGGGGTCACAAAGACTCAGACAGGACTGAAATGACTCAGCATGCATGTATATCTATCTATCCATATATATATATATGCATAAAATTATATTAAAGTTTTAGTGTAATATAGTGTCTGTAATAATAAGTACTATAGAGTTCATTTCTTTGTAAGCCCATCAATTTCATGAAGGAAAGGTGTATTTTGATCCTAGCATCCACTCCTGTTAGAGACATTGAAAACTTCTCAGAACACTATCTGCTAGTTCCCAACTTAGGAGAGGGAAAAACACTTTACCTCCGCTTGTTTAGCAAGACCAAGCAGTTTCAAAACTAGCTCTCTTCACTCCCACCGTGGAAACGAGCCTTTAATGGAGGCCTGCCAGTTCGCAGCTTCTGCCTGTCAGCCCGTTATTTCCAGCCTAAGTGTTAGAGGAGACACTGATCCAGTAGGTCTTTTAATGAGTTTCCAGAATTATCAGAGAGAGAGAATTCTCTGAGGTTAAATAACTGAAACAGTGATTGACCTTGGTCTTCTTCTTCAATTCAGGTATAATTAATTCCTCAGCTGCTTACACGTTGGTTGCACTATGGAGATTCACATATTCCTGACCTTGGTCCAGACTTTATCTCTTTTGCATTAATTGCCTAGGAATGTTGCCCACAAAGGGAACACCATCACCTCAAGTGAGGTTGATTAGTATATGCTTACATTGCAAACTTTCCCAAAATAGATTGGAATAAATTCAAGGTTGTATGCAGGAAGGAAATTACCTTTGCTATCTATAGAGTTGATCATATATTATATTTTTCATTAACTTTTTGAATGCATGATTTAATTGTTTGAAACACTCTACCAATTTTTCATTTATACTTTATCTATAGCTACAATTTTTGAGTTTTCTGGTGTTCCTTTATAAGTAGCTTGATTATGGACCTGTGTACTAAAAAGTAGACATAAGCTATAGAAGTATTTTTCATTGAAAACAAGATAATCACTTTTATATAATTTCCACAAATACAGCACTCAGTTAAAACAGCTGGACATTAACAAACAAAATTGTTTATGTTTATATCTGAATTATGATTTTGAAAAGAAAAATACCATATATGTAATCCCTGTACAGAAAACTTAAAGCAAGACTTCCCTGGTGTCGAGCGGTTAAGACTCCACACTCTCAACGCAAGGGCCACAGTTTCAGTTCCTGGTCTGGGAAGATTCCGCATGTTGCATGGCCAGGAAAAAAATGAAAGAAAAAGAGAAAACTGAAAGGTTTAAGAGTGTCGGTGGAGAGAATGAAATTATTTTTTTAAAAAATTTAAAACATAGTGATAAAAGCAAAGATATCCAAACTCATCTGAATATCTTCTCACCAATAAGGTAATTGGTTTAAAATGATTTTCCCTCACATGAGGGAAAAGCACATGAGTATGCTTTTTATAAATGGCAATAAGGCCATATGTTAAAGTTTACTGCTTTATTATTTCTAATCTAAAAATTTGATATTCTTGACTTATGTGTCTTCATATTCATAATTTTAATTTCTATATTATATCTCAATAGATGTTGGTAACATAATTAATTAGTTAATTAATTATTCTCCCATAATTAAGCTTTTTTTTTCACTGTTACACTAAAATCAAGTTTTTGTGTATTGATAGTTTTCTATACTTCTGCATTATTTTCTTAGAAGAGAGTCCAGCATGTTTACCAAGGTAATAGAAGTTATAAATTATTTTGTAACACTTGCTATATATTGTCAAATTGCTCAAGATAAAAAGTTATATATCACTATAATACTATAAGAAAAATGCCATTCCAATTTTCAATTGCTACCATAATTCCTTTATCACATACATATTAATATGAACAATATTATCATTGTTATCTTTATCTTTAACACATAAAAATGTCAAATTGTTTTGATTTGTTTCCTTTATCATTAGATTTTCCATTTTTTAATACAATGCTATTAGCACTTACTCTTTAACACTTATCTACTCAGGCTCTTAACTTCCACTGTTTAAGAGCCTAAAGTCTTTCTTATAAATGTTGCAAATGTTACACTCTCACAAAATGCTGCCTTTTGTTTTCATTTTTACAGTGATTATGTTTCAATGTGATTTTTCATTTTTATTTATTTGTTGGGAAGATTAAAGGAATTACAGATGCTTCAAACTTTTAAGGAGTCAAATGTATGTCTATGTATGTTTAAAATTTATATATCATTTTTATGAACAGTCATCCCCCTTTTCCTTTATGTACCTGTTCCTTACACTGTATCTTTTTCAATGATGAAGTTGCTTCTATGGACTGATTTTTTTTAATATTTGAAATTCCATTTGTATTAAGTAATGAGAATTCTCCAGAAAAACAGAATCTAGATGTGGAGAGAGAGAAAGTGGGGTGAGTTTTAAGGATTTGGCTCTTGTGGGTAAATCTGAAATTGTCAGTACATTAGGCAGGTTGGAAATTTTGGCAAGAGTTGATATTGAAAGGGTGCAGAAAATATCACCCAAAATATGCTTGGCTGGTACAGTAATTATTTTGAGCTGGTTGTTTTTAAGAAGCCAGCACAGGAAAGGCTCTGAAAACCAGGCAGAAGTGACACTTCGTAAGGGACAGGAACACTTATAAGGGAAATTGTCTTTTTAAGGACATCTCCCTCTCTAAACCAGGAAGAGGAGGATGACAAATCTCTAGGAACTTATCAATAGAGGAGGCACGGAATTAAACCTCGTGAACAGCCATGTCCTTACTTACTGCTCTTTGCGGATAAACTCTCACGCCGGCACCCCCCCCACCGCCCCCCCACTCCAGCGTCCCCTCTCTTTAGCTGGAGACGGTGTTTAACGTGGTGGCTTGGACCCTTTGGGAGAGTTACTGGGTTTACTAGATGTCTCCCATGTGTAAAAACTATACACATGTTATGAAACCTTTGCTTGTTTCCCTCCTGTGAATCTATCTGCCTGTTATTACAAGGGTTCTCTGTAATAATAGAAACTAGAACGGTAGAAGGAAAATTATTGTTCCTCCTCTACAGTTTGGCGACCCGTGATGTGACTTGCTAAGACGACATATTCCCTCAGAGCCTGCAGACCGAATCCTGGAAAACATGGATGCTGGCAAAGGGAAACATTTTTACCAGTCGGTTCTCCTGGCTCTCACGCTGCAGTGCTCAGTTGGGAGAGGAAGGTAAAAACTGAATCTTGCCTTTTCCTTTCCAAATGCAGGTTGGAAGGAGAAAGTATCAGCGGCAGCGCTGCTCTGTTTTCTACTGATGCTTTTTCCTTCCAAAGCTGGTCTTTACTTTTGCCCCCTGGCTTTTGTGTTGTTCATCGTAAGGATGAGCCCCACAGGCCGGCTGTATTTTCCCCTCCTCTTAGTCTTGTCTTGAGAGCTTGGCTTCATGACCATGATGATGTTCTCTGGTTGCTGCCCATCAGAAGATGCCTGTTGTTGGCGTGCATCTGGCAGACAGCCACGCAGGCTGTGGACCTGGGAAGCAGTGTTCTCTTTGTCCCAGCGTGCCCGCTCTCAGGAGAGTCTGTTATAAGGGGTTTCAGTCCACAGGGGGTCTTTGTTGTCTTGTCAGTGCTGTAAAAGTCCCATTCCAGAAGGACCCACCTGGTGCCACAGATGAGCGTTACGGTCCTGGGAGGTGCCTCGTGTTCCGCTGGGAAACCGCAATCACTGCTTTCTCATGTCTTCATGGAAACTGAGGGCGCCGTTTCCATGGCGCCACTCACACCGCCCATGTCAGAGAAGGTTTTGCCCTTACAGGCTAAGCTCGTGAGTGAACGTTCTGGATCTAGTGTGGGCAGCATCTTTGGGGATATCTCTTATAGCCGCCGTTATAGCCATAAAAAGGCTTAGTGGTTTGAGTCACTACTTCAATTAATATAAGACCCTACTCATCAATGGCCAGATGATGGCTCTTTTGAATTGAAAATACTTCTATATTAAAAAACAATACAGAACACTCATTCTGAATAATTGCCTTATTGGTACCAATGGAAAGATTAAATAGAAAAGGAGACTCAAAGGAGCCGGGCAGCTGGCCTTGGGGACTTTCCTAACAGGGTGAAACCGGAAAGCCTTTCCTGCCTCCTCTGCAGTCTCTGCACGCAGAGAGGAGCTAGATCGGAGGCCGCTCACAGTTGACACGCACCCCACGTCCAGAGATCCTGCTTGCTTCCAAGGAACGTTCTTCCCGCCCATGACTGCACTCTAACCAGCCAAACAGACCCTGGAATTTTCCCTCAAGGAAAAAAATGACTGTAATTTCCTCCAGGCCCTCCTGCAAATGATCAGAGAATGGATCACCTTAAAACCAAGGATCAGGTCAGACTGAAGAAATAGTAGAGCCAAAGGTGGATTGATCTGAGTTTCAATTGTACAGTCAAAAGGAGGAGAGCATTTAAAGGCCTCTGCTAAATGCTTTACACAGACATTATAAAGCCATACCTCATTAGACACTAAAGCTCTAGAACAGGAACCTTTTGATTTCCACTTCAGTTGAAAGGCTTCTCCCTGATATAAAGAAGCAAACTGAAGATAATGTAGTTGGATGGGCAAGTCAGCCCCATGACCTCATTAAGGCTGCAAGCCAATTACTAGAGGAATTAAAGGCAACTATATTTCCATACAGATCTTTACAAAATCAGAAATGTGGTTGGAGAAGGAAAGCCTGACTCTCCTTTTGCCAACCCCAAACCCTAGACTCTTTCTCTCAATGCTCCTACAAGTTTCAGGATGTTGGAAACAGAATGATCTCACACTTAAGAAAGGGAAGGAAACATTTAAATAGCAATTATTCTAGGCATCTGATTATTTGCAAATATACCCTGAAAACTCCTGGGAGAAAGTTTGGATACTATTTTTGTGCCTTTGTGATATAGATTTTTCTATGCCATCTTCTTTGGGATCTAAGAGCCACTTCTTTCAAATGTAAACTTCAGGGAAACGATTTTCATGAGAAAAACAAAAGAGCTTTTGGGGAACTGGGCTAATGAAAAACCTAGTGTCTCTTTAACAATCATTAAGAAAAATCTTTGGCCATCTGTAAGGGTAAAGGGCCAGAAACACAGCTTGAATCAGTTCTGTATGATATAAACTAGTCTACTTTGTATTAAAGTTCAAGGCTTTAGCATAGTCAACAAAGCAGAAATAGATGTTTTTCTGGAATTCTCTTGTTTTTTTTCTATGATTCAGTGGATGTTGACAATTTGACCTCTGGTTCCTCTGCCTTTTCTAAATCCAGCTTGTACATCTGAAAGTTCTTTGCTCTAGTGCCACTGAAACTCAACTTGATGGATTTTGAGTATTGCCTTGCTAGCATGTGAAATGAGCACAATTGTGCAGTGGTTTGAATATTTTTTTGGCATTGCTCTTCTTTGGGATTGGAATGAAAACTGACTTTTTCCAGTCCCGTGGCCACTGCAGAGTGGATCACAAGAAACTGATTTTAAAGAGATGGGAATACCAGACCACCTTACCTGTCTCCAGAGAAACCTGTCTGTGGGTCAAGAAGCAGAGTTAGAACCTTACAGGGAACAACTGACTGCTTCAAATTTGGGAAGGAATAAGGCAGGCTGTGCCTTACACGCCTGCAGTCATTTACTTTATGCTGGAAGTTTGTCCCCTTAATTCTCTTCATCTATTTCGCCTATAGGTTAGTAATTCTAATTAATATGCATAATTCCAATGACTAGAAATAATAAGTGAAACAGCTCTGAATACAAAGAAAGTAGAATATGTTTTAGAGTAGGAAAACCTATGAGATATGGAAATGTATTTTTGTTAAGTGAAATGGAAGTAATTTTGTCCTACAGTAAAAGAAGCTGTTTCTGGGTGGGAAAGGGGTAATAAAGGACAGTCAGTATACTGAGGGCTGGGAAGAAAGAGAGAGGGAGAGAATTTCTCCTATGTGACCAAGCTGGCAAAAGCTTAATGAGCGTATTATAAGTTTTAAAAAGAAACTTTAATATCAACACTGTACTTATGCAAAACTAAAGCTTAATTTTTTATACATGCTGAAATAACAAAGGTTTGTTGGACGATTGATAAGGAATTATAAAAACTTTTTATTTAGCTTTGAAGTAATCTGTATAGAAAGCAAAATATTTGTTTTATCAAAATAATTTCCTGCACTTTATCAGACTTGACTATTCAAGAAAACTGAGTCTTAATATTAACAGCTAAATTTTGCTCAGAATTATTAATCTTTTGTGTTTCCCTTTGAAAACTTACTGTCATTAAATATTATTTTTGAATGATGTGTGATCTTTTTTAGTCAATGCCTAAAACTGTTGCTACTTTTGATAAACCTGCAAAATAAAATTTTAAATGAATTCTGGTTGGCATTGAATTAATTTGGGGATTTTCCACAGGGTCCCTAAAACATCTCAAAAGATTTGTTCTCTCTTCTTATTAAAAAAGAAGACAGGTATATTAACTAATTAGGCTTATTTGCTGTATTAAATTATACAGAAATCATTGTCAAAGAAGAAGTAATACTAAGCCTTCTTTAAGTTGTATTTTTATTGGTATATATTATGTATTCCAGAAATTGTTAGATGGAATACATAAAATTCATATATATCTTGGTAAAAAGTTATCAGTCATAATTCTATTTATTATCTTGAAATGTGTGTCACAGGCATAAGCAAATTTCTTTGTCAACTGCACTGTAATAAACTCTAATCAGATTTTAACCATGGGCATTTTTAAGTATTTTTGTCATTCATAGATACTTTTTTTTTTTTAATTCAGATGCTTTTGTGAAAGTGTTTCATCTTCAGAGAGATTCATAGAAAGGACTCGAACAAGTACTCTAGATACAGTTTCTGAAAATCTTTAAGTCATAAAATTGAGCTGAGTAAGAAATTTATAAGACTTTTATGAAAAAACTGGATTCATCAAATTGGCAACAAGAGATAAAAATCAACAAGAATTAATTTCATGGGATTAACTCTCGGGATAAACAAGCTGATAAGGGCGACTATAACGCACATGAGCTCTCGTTGGAACTATCGCTGGTTCTTTAATATCGTGTTTTTCCAGATTTAAGAAGACTTTCTCTTAAGCTATAACTTGCAGCAATCTGGTAAATTTATCTTTGTGAACTAAGATAAAACATTTAATTTTTATCCCTGCCTGATCCCTCCAGAATTTGAAGACTTCTAGTGACTATTTACATAAGTTATTTATATAAATCCAATAAGAATTTGCCCTCTTGTAACAGGACACAGTTGGAAATGTTGGTTATATTTCCGAGGCTTTGACTGGAATGTGGTATTTGAGAACGATGTACATAGACTTGGATAGAACCAGGCAGCTTGAAGGCACTCACGTTGACTTTACAGAGCCAATAAAGCTCTTGGGAAAACGTCCTGATATCTTGCTCACGGGGTTCATTTTAGCCTTACCAGTTGACTAAAAAGCTCACTTCTTGGCAGCCCAGGGATTTTGAGATGTTTTGTGGAACTAAATAAGAGAGGAATTTACCCAAATCTTTAAATATTATAGGCAAAGCCAGATGGCAAGCCTTGCCTCGTCTTGGCTTCCTAGCCTTTAGCACTTTTAAATGTTCAGTCTGAGATTCCTTATTCAAAGTTTCAGCAAGGCTCATTTGAAAGAGCCTATATGATTGACATATTCTATATGGACTTCTAGATGGGACCAGTGGTAAAGAACCCACCTGCAATGCGTGTTCTGTCCCTGGGTCGGGAAGGTCCCCTGGAGAAGGAAATGCAACCCACTCCAGTTACTCTTGCCTGGAGAATTCCATGGACAGAGGAGCCTGGCGGGCTACAGTCCATGGGGTCGTGAAGAGTCGGACACAGCATGACTGAAGCCACTCAGCACATTTGGTCAATAGTTATTCTTGCTGCACTTACGTAAATAACCAGGTCAAGTTTATTGAAACTAGACATAATTTGCAAACAAGTTAGTTTTACCATGATTACGTTTGGTAGAAATGTGGGTGATTTTGGAGAGAGAGAAAAGCAGTGTGTTTGCTCCCTGATCGATATTAGATTCCAGTGCTGTTCCCATCTCTGAAGCTTTGTCTTCTACCCGTAAACTGGCCTGCATCCTGAGTTCTCCTTTCCTTAAACATGCTATGGATCTTCAGACTAGCACTTCCTATTTTCTCCCACTCTTTGGACTTGGAGTCACTAAGAACAAAAACTGTCCTTTTCCTTGAAGCCTTGAAAATGGAAGGAGAATGACTCAACATAAATTTCAGAGATGTTAGCTCATTTTTAGAAAATCCTCATGCCTGTTGCTCTGTGGGCCACTTAGAAAGTTTACCTGAGTGTATGATAACACCATCAGAAGCGTTAAAGGATGCTCTGATCCCAACATTTGGAAATCTTTTGGACCAGCAGTTCCCAAGACTCAGATTAGGCATATAACCTTTCCTGACAATTAACCTTTCTCTGACTTGTATTTCCATGGAAAGGCCTCTTAGGAGATTCCTCATTGCTCACACCAGACAGGCCTAAGTTGACAAGCTCACCTGCACGTCCTCCTCCTGAAATGAGACACGACTGCCTAACTGGAATGACCAGCTCTCAGGGCTGGGCGACTGGCTCACTGAGGTACGGAGCATCTAGCTGTTTGGTTCTGGATTGTGAAACACTTTATGGAAAGTTTCAAAGGTGAGAACTGAAAAGGAGCTGAATATACTACCTTAGAAAATGCCTTTGGGGCATAGTGCTTATTTTGAGCTGGTTATTTTAAAGAAACTATAACATAGAAAAAGCCATGAAAATTGAGAACTTGCTCTTCTGTTAGACATTTATATATATATAATGGAAGTCTATCTTTTTAAGGGCGTCTCCCTCTATCAGGAATGGTCATTTGGTCTGTCAGGAATGGAGAGTGACCAAATCCCTAGAATTTGTATCAATAGAGAAGGTGCTCTGTTAAGTCTGCGTGATAACCAGACCCTCATTTGCTATGCTTTACTGAGTATCTCCCATAACTGGCTACCCCCTGCTCAGCATTTTTGTCTTTAGCTGAAGATAGTATTTAAGGTGGTGCCTTGGGCCATTTTAAAGAGTTTTTCAGAGAGGAATGCCCGTTACTAAACCTCTGTTTGTTTTTCTCCTGTTTATCTGTCTTTTATTACAGGGGTCTTTTAGCCAATAATCTGGAATGGTACAGGGAAAATTATTTTTCCTTCCACACAATATTGTAGTTTTGAGTCTGAAAACTAGAAAATCAGGCAGGATTTTTAGGTTACAGTCTGGAGGAAGAATTCCTTCCTTTGGGGGACCCTCAGGGTTTGCTCATGAGGCCTGTTTGGATGAAGCCTGTGGACATCATGGAGGATAATCTGCTTTACCCGAAGGAGAGACGTAAATGTTCTCAGGGAGATGACGGCCCAGGACAGCCCCACAGGCTGCCGGCGATCTCCCCCCTTCGCGAGAAGGTCTCACGGCCGCCCTGAGCCCCCAAGAGACCCCAGGACGCAGAGCGCAGCGGGAGGCCACCCCTGCCCCGCGGACACGCGCCCACCGCCTTCAGGGGAGGGAAGCCAGGGCGCCTGGCAGTACTGCGGCCCGGGATGCCCTCCTCCCTGAGGCTCCCCCGCGAGGCCTAACTTCTCCAGCGGCAAAACGCAGCCCCGGGGAGACCGCAGGCGCCCCGCGATCGTGAGTCACTTCGTGCAAGGCCTGCCCTGGTCTTGGTCAGTGGAACGGCAGGGCGATCGTGGGCTCAGCTACGGGAGCCCAACCGTGGTGCGCGGGGGAAGGGGCGTGTGTCAGATAACCAGCAGCACAGGGATCCGGGCAGCTGGACTCATTCCTGCAGGGTCCAAGCACAGGCACCGCGAGCGACTTCGTCCATCCAGACGACCAAGGGGGTGGCACATTCTGCCCAGGGAACTCACGGAGGCGCAGAGCTGCCTGGCGGTGGTCCTCAAATAGCTCTGCTGGCCCGAGAGCCTGGCTTGCCCATGCCATAGCCCCACCCGCTGTGGAGAGAGATCTACCCACCACATGGCCAGAGCCACTGGCCAGGGCACCAGCAAGCTCTGTAGTCCAGCCACATTCAAGCTGAGATGCTGGCAGGTGAAGCTGAGCACCCAGAACGCAAAGGCACTGCCAGGTGTGGGTGGTCCCCCCACTACACTCAGGAAGAATAATCCATAGCCAAGGCTTAAGGTAGCTCCCAGCCTCTTCCAAAGAGAAAGCCTGCTTGAGGACAATCGGCCTTTCCTTATCCTGCCCAGGCACATGAGCTGAAACGTTCCGCATTCTGACTGTGGGGATCCCATTGGACCCAAAGGACTGGTAAGAGTTTCTGGAAGCTGTATAACCAGCAATATTCAAGCTGAGAGGTGGCTGGGCAGAGCGTGTCACCTCCAGAGTAGATCCAGGACTGGATATAAAGGGTTTCCTTGCTATGTCCCAGAAAGGGTGTTGATTTATAGCTCAGACTGAGGGTATCTGCAACTCCTCCAGCCAGAAACTTGTTTGGGAGAGATTGGCAGAAACCTGGTGTGTCCCTTCCTCATCCAGCCAAGGCAAGGAAACTAAGACACAGCTCAAACCATTGCAAAGTGTCTCCAAGCTCCATCTAACCAGAAAGGATGGGAAAAACGAATGAACAAAAAACAATACACTGAAAGCTATGTTGAACAGCAACACTAAAGCAAAGAGGCATGCAGGCAGAGCTGTGGTTGGAAGAGCAAAGCCAGCGGTCCTGATCGGCCGAACATGGGGCGCGAGTCAGCCCGAGTTACGACAACACCTGAGACTTTTACTGGCTTATAGCTGCTTCCACCGCTGCCCACACACACACACAGGGACACTAGGTTGTTCTCTGCTCGTCGCTGATTGCAGCCTTCAGCCTGCTTGACCAGGATATGTGTTGCCTGTGAGAAGGGATGAGCCTGTCCTAACACCCTGCTTAAAGTGACACTTGGGAGGAGAGCTCCGCCCACTGCTTCCCCGCTTGCAGAGCAGAACCAGCGACTTTGCCTGACCAGGGAGTTCAGTGCACACTATTGCCTGATTCAGCAGCTCAAACACAAGCCATATAGACCCCCGATCCCATTCTTCCACCCTGCCAAGGCAGGGAAACTAATTCATGGCCCAGTCTACTCCCCAGTAGAGTACACAGCCCCAGCCACACGAAACACTGACCAGGGAGAGGGCCCATCCTACAGCGTCACCCGTCCAGGGAGCCAAGCCAGCAGTCCTGGCCGGCTATCCTCAGCCAGCACACACTGGCCACCCCAGGCCGCAGGTCAGACAGTTGCCTCACCCCAAAGAGACCGTAATGGGAGCCCCCGCTGGCCCAGAAAGCCAAACTGAACTGAACTTTACCAACCAACAGAAGGAATCAGAGCCACAAAAAATGAGATCACTGTGACACCACTGAAGAAAACTAGCAAAGGGCCAATAATTGACTCTAAAGGTAAAAAAATCTATACACTATCAGGCAAAGAATTCAGAATAACTTTCTTAAGAAAGTTTAGAAAACTGCAAGAATACAGATGCAGGCCGCTAGATGACACTGGGAATATAAGGCATGGACAAGAAACGAGAAGTTCAGGAAAGACATGGAGCCATTAAAATGACCCAAAGAGAAAGTCTAGAGTTGAAAAGCACAGTAACTGAATTGAAGAATTCAACAGAAAATTTCAAAGCAGACTTCACTGTGCCGAAGAAACGGGGACGCGGGCGAACGGAAAGCGGGAATTATGAGGTCAGAAGAGCAAAGGCTAAGTGAGGAAAGCTTGCAGGACTCCGTGAGAAGAAATAATACCTGCCTTCTGGGAGTTCCAAAAGGAGAGAGAGCATATTGAAAGTAACGATGGCTGAAAACTTCCAAACCTGGGGAGAGACGTGGACATTCAGCCTACGCAGCTCAGAAGACAGCACATAGATTTAATCACAATAAGCCTGCACTGAGGCACATCATAAGTAAATTGTCAAAAGTCTAAGAAAGGAAGAAATACCTTTTTCCATTCCATCACTCTATGTGTGCTTTTAAGACCAAAGAGAGTCTTTGGTAGCAGCATATCACTGATTGTTATGTTTTTATCCCTTCAGCCACCTGTGCCTTTTGATTAGAAAATTTTATCCATTTATGTGAAAATAATTATTGATAGGTAAAAATTTAATATCATTATTCACCTGTATGTGACTTCTAAACAAGAAGCAAACAAAAACTCCCCTTCAAATTAATAGAAAAAGAGATCAGATTGCAGGCAAGGTTTGGGGGAAGAGGGATTTGAAGGCAATTATTTAAAAGGTACAGACTTTCAGTTATGAGATAAATAAGTACTAGGGATATAATGTACCACACTGAATATGGTTAACACTGCTGTATGATAGGTAAGAAAAAGCTTAATATTTTATCTATATGAGATGATGAAAGTGAAAGTGTTAGTCACTCAATGTGTCTGACTCTTTGTGACTCCTTGGACTGTATAGCCCACCCGGCTCCCCTGTCCATGGAATTCTCCAGGCTAGAATCCCAGAGTGGGTTGCCATTCCCTGCTCCAGGGCATCTTTCTGACCCAGAGACTGAACCCGGGTGTCCTGCACTGCAGGCAGATTCTTTACCATCTGAGCCGCCAGGGAAGCCCGCCTACTGTGGCCATCATTTTACGGTATATGTAAATCAAACCTTTAAGTGGTGTACCTTAGGCTACATGATAATGTTTGGTAATTATGTCTTAATAAAACTGCAAAAAATGTGTTAAATATTAACCAACTGATGTTTCCATCTGTATATACACCAGCCTGCCAATTGCAGAGTTTCTGGTGGAAGATGCTCCCTTATAACCGTGGTCTAGGATGGAGCTCTGCCAAGCCGTGGTACACTCTGCTGGCAAACGGAAGACCATCCATCTACATCTAGCGGATTTCACAGAAGTATTTGTTGTAACCAAGGCAACCACCAATGGTGGTGTGTGGCTGGATTACTGGCACTCTGAAGAAAGTAATAGAAGCCTAACTTTCCCATTAAATCTAGCATCCTCCAGGTATGCGTGCAGCAACAGAAAAACATTTCCTTTTCCGTGGCTTTACCCTTGAATGGGCAACCTCTCTAGTTAAAGTCCTATCATCCCATCTTAGATTGTGGAGGCAAAACTTGAATGATCATTAGAAATACTTGGGCAATGTTTCTGAAACTATAGGCTATTGATAACCAGTGTGAGAAATTCTTATTCACAGACTCTACAGTGGAGGTTGACAACACACACAGTTTAAGAAAAATGTTCCCCCTGTGACTCTGATCATCAGCCAGATTTTAGCAGCACTGATGTAGGAGCGACAAGGAGCAATCGGTCGAACAAATAATACCAGATGCCTAACTTGGGGCTCACAGACTTGAAAACCGCTACCCAAGGGCCTCTGCTGGCTCCTCCTGCTGCCAGCGACCTCCTGGATTGTCAGACTGGACAGGGAGAGACCCATGCCTAATTAGTCCTTGACTACCTTCCAAAGCAGATGACCACAATCCCAGCTCCCCCCAGCAGGCTATGTGTTCACTTCATTCATCCCGTATGTGACTAAGACTTAAGCATTTCTGTGGGGGACCTTTGGGCAAGGAAAAAATTGGCAGCAAACTACAAAATTAATTCTCCTTGAGCCGTACAGCTCCCTGCCTGGGACATTTCACCCTTTGTCAGCCATCTGAGATGATATTGATATTCCCCTTTTTTTGGCAATGAAAATCTAGAAGGAAGGGAAGTTTTTCCTTTCCTTTTTGCAAGATCCTCTCCTTTGCATGATTCTGTCCTCCCAAGTGAGGGTGGGCTGTCCTGACTGTGCACGGAACCTCCCAACATCCTGCCAGCTGCATGTAGCTTTAGGACCTTTCAATCACAAAAAATGTAGCATTTACAGGTTCTACTGGCAGAGACAGTCCTCTGGGATGTTCAGGATGGATGTGTGTGTGCAGTCTCTGCAGCTGGACCTAACCAGATGTAAGAAAGAATATGCCCTCCCCTTGTGGTGCAGAGTGGAGTCTCAGCGTGAGGTCAAACATGCAACAAGGAATAACTTTCTTTGGGTGGCCCTTCTCTACTGCCTTATATATCCAGGATTCCGTGTTGTAAGATTGTATCCACCACTCCTCTAATTCCTTCTGGGCTAATTATATCTTGGCATGAGACCTTTATCAACCATTTGTAAATCTCACCTACAGACCTCAAGTCCTGTTCTCTGAACCTGATGCTCAACTGCGCACCACTATGAGAGATGAGGTCAGGGATGAAAGCTAGGTGTTCGGTATTGCTAGTTGCCAGTGGGTGGGTGATTTAGCCCTTCTGGCATAGTGCAAGGCTCAGAGAAGCATTCGGTAAATGTTTCCTGAATGAAGGAACATGTTTGCACCCAGACCAAGTCCTCTGGAAACGATGCTTCAATCACAGAGTAACTGGTTATTCTGGATATTTTCATCTGGCTCTAATTCAAGTATGACTTCTCATCCTGCTTATGCTTGAGGTAGCCTCAAGAATTGGACTTGGAACAGAAACAGTGAATTTTCAGTAAAGGGGCAGGATTGAGCCAAATTTAATCTCCACGGGCTACAGCCTTCCTGAGAAGAAACCACCCCTGGAATAAAAATAGGGGTTGAAAAAGGTCAAGAAAGGACGGCAGAATAAGTCCACAAAGATCAGAATCAGGGTGATTTTTCAGCATAACTTTGGAGAACTTTCCACACATTTCAACCTCAAGCAGGTACTGAGTGAACCCAGGAGAAAAATATGTTTAGTGGCTTAAAAACAATTTCAAAGAAATTCTAGACTTGTTCTTTCCAAAATAATAGTTTTTAAGCACTCAGCTACTTAAGAACTAATTTTTGCCTTCCTGAGATCAGGCTCACACAAACTACCCAACTCTGTCTCCACAACTTACTAACAAAGGAACATTCTCTGCAGAGCTCTCTTCTTAACCTGTGTGCTGTGCTGCCTCAGTCACTCAGTTGTGTCTGACTCTATGCAACTTCATGGACAGCAGCCCACCAGGCTCCTCTGTCCATGGGATTCTCCAGGCAACAGTACTGGAGTGGGTTGCCATGCCCTCATATGGGGATCTTCCCAACCCAGGGACTGAACCCAGACCTCCCGCATTGTAGGCAGATTCTTTACAGTCTGAGCCACCAGGGAAGCCCAAGAATACTGCAGTGGGTAGCCTATCCCTTCTCCAGGGGATCTTCCTGACCCAGAAGCCAATCCGGGATCTCTAGCTGAGCTGCCAGGGAAGCCCCTTCTTTAACCTAGTAGGCACATTTATTTAGCAAAACTCTCTTTCCTTGCTGATTCTCTCTCCACTTATTCAAAGTTCATTGACCCTTCAAAATCCCAGCCTTATTCTTTTTGTTTCAAACTACTTAAGATTTATTTTTGACTGTGCCACAGGGCATGTGGGATCTTAGTTCCCCAATCAAAATTTAAACCTGTGACCCCCCCCCACCCCCCGCCCCTGCATTGTAAGCACGGAATCTTAGCCACTGGACCACCAGGAAAGTCCCTCTATTCTGTTTTAAAATAGCCATTCTAATGACTCTGGCCCTTTCTTTATTATTTTTTTCCACTTCTTGTCTTTTTGTACTTTCTATCTTCACCACTTAAGACTATTCCCTGTTGTTTTACAACTATTTTAAATGCATTGTAGATTATCAAGGAAGTTAAGAAGCTATTTGAGGGCAGGATTCCTGTCTTCAGTATTATCATAGATAATAAGGAACAGAATCAGATTTCTTGAACTGGGCAGCATCAAACTGACCATTGTCATTCCTAAACCTCATAGGCAGTCAGAATTCTTACAAACCCATGGGTGAGGGCCATGCAGGGGGCAGGGCAGAGGATCCCTTCTGCCCCCCACGTCTCTGCCTTGGATCTGTGTTAGCGAATGTAGCAGGGCAGAGGATCCCTTCTGCTTCCCTCGTCTCTGCCTTGGATCTGTGTTAGCGAATGTCTCTCTGAGATCCCACGGGCCCCAGAGGGCAGTCATGCATGAGTCGAGTCTGCAGGCTCAGGCCTGTGTGGTTTGCATTTGTTGTGACGCTAAGCCAAGCTATTTACTTTGTTTTATATTGATGAGGGGAAATTTGTATGTTTTGAACACTCAGAAATTTCCTGAGAAGTCTTGTATGAACAAATAAAAGTGTGTGTAATTATTCAATCTACATGGCCAAATGTTACTCACTGGCCTGTTTTTCCTGGAAGATATAATCTCTATCAAGTGAACAACACACATCCTTTTAACTATTAGTGTTAGTTAGTGTTACTTGCTCAGTAATGTCTGACTCTTTGCAATCCTGTGGATTGTAGCCTGCCGGGCTCCTCTGTCCATGGGATTTCCCAGGTAAGAATACGGAGGTGGATTGCTATTTCCTTCTCCAAGGGATCTTCCCGACCCAGGGACTGAACCTTCGTCTCTCACATCCCCTGCACTGTCAGCTGGGTTCTTTACGACTAGTGCTGCCCGGGAAACCCTACCACATTCTAACCCTTACAGAGAAATTGGACAGAAATGAAAGCAGCTGGTGCACATAACCACTTCGTCAGATACTGTCTTACATTTACACCCATCTGCAAGTTTACTATCCTATGTTACCTTTTTCACATTGTTTCAAATCTTTTTCCAAAGCAAGTGCCTGGTCTCAAGATCCCCATGAACTCTGTTCCCCCATCCCCACCCCCAGCAGACGCTCAGTGAAAAGGCTGAATAGAACTGTCTTGAAACGTGTCACTGTAACTCGGGGCTCTAAGGATAAGGGGTCAAAGGAACTCTAGCAGTTTGTTTTTCACACTGGTTTTAGTTTACCGTTTTCACTTCAATCCAACAGCTGAGTGCAATGCTTATCATCTACCTGGTGTAGGCCAAGACATCTTGGCCGAAACTTAGGTTAAATTCTGTCTTTGTTTGAATAATTGTTGAAAGGATACCCAAATGCTAGAATGCTCAGTGACTTCCAAATACAGAGTAAGTTATCAGTGTCGGGCGGTTATTGCTCTTATTTTATTCATGGAAACTGTAGTGGGAGGCCCTGTGAAGTCACAAGAACTGTTGTTGCTTTGGGAAAGGTACTGGCTTTTCTGGGCACCAATTTACTTATCCACAATATAAAGCCATGATGTTGGAGGGTAGATTGAACTAGAGAAGTTTCAAGGTCCCTTCTGAATTTCACATTTATGCTTTCATAGAAAGAAAGGCATCTTAAGAAATGTCTGTGTCTTAACTTTTTACATCAAGTTGGAAAAAATAGAAAAAGATATTAGAAAGAGAACTTTTACAGAGAGTATATTTTCCTGGTTGATTTAATTGCTTGGTTTAAGCACTCAAGCTGTGAAAAGCAAGAATTTGATGAATTCATCAACATTTGCAAAGAGTTGTTGGTTTTTCAGGGCAATTGCATAAACCTAGAGCTCTTGCACTTTCAGGGAGCAATTGCAATAACTTCCAAACCCAATGACCTGCTTTATCAGGTTGAAATTGATCCTCTTTCCTTTAAAACATATTACTGAATGAAATTTACACTGAGTCTTATTTCTTAGAACATGCATTTTTCATTCATTATGCATTAAGTTATTATTTTATTCATTGACAGTGGTGGGCCGCCAAGTTCTGTGTGCTAAGAGAACTGCAAAACTGAATGAAATCTCCTTTCAATCATCTGCAATATTAATGAAGCCACGACCCCCACATCGGGAGACACAGTTATGCAGAAAGTTATGAACCCTTATTGGCCTTTTACATTCTCTGCGTGATCACCCAGAAGAGGGGTGCTGAAGACAACATGAATTGAGCATGTATATATATATATATTTACAATCCCTGTGTTATAGCCAAGAATATAGGGTGGACTAAAATATAATAAGCAATCCGTGTTGAAGCAATGTGTCAGAGTGAAAAGAACAGACACATTAAAGGATGTTGCAGAAGTCACCCATGTGTCATCTAGCCACGTCTCCATTCAATCATTTATCCATTTATTTATTCAAAAATACTTACTGAACACCTATTATGTGCCAAATACTCCATTGAGGAAGAAAACTGACAAGAGCTCACATTTTCCAGTGGGATGATGTGAGCATTAAGATAGAGAAACCTTCTCTTATTGATGATAGATTGAAATGTATGGGTACCAGAAGTCAAGGATGTTGTCTTGGATGAAGGAGCATTTCTGAGATCTGTAGTATGAGTAGGAATATTCAGGTAAAGAGCAGAGTGAGCAGTGAAGCAAACAAGGATTGTGCCCCTCAAAACAAACAGCAAGAACCAAGGTCAAGAACAAAGAGGAAACAGGAAATGGAATTAATTTAGTTTTATAGAAATGATGACCTCCAAAAGGGGAAGGGAATGTCAAGAAATAGGCCTGTAAATGTAAGCAGAGAAAATCATACAGGGCCAGCAGGGGCTGTAGGAAGAAAAATGATGTGATTGGATTTGCCTGTTAAGGCGATCACTCCAACTGCTGCACAGAAAAGAGAGTGAACCCAATGAGGAAACAAGCTCAGAGCCTGTGGCAAGAACCCGAACGTGAGATGAGGGAAGTCTGCAGCAGGAAAGCATCTGCAGTTTCCGGAAAGAGGCATTTTGAGTTTCTTAGTGTGCACAGTGGACATGACTTGCTGCCTGAATTCTGGGATGAAAGGGAGCTCTGGTGAGTTTCTTGCTGGATTATGGTGCCACTCGTTGGTCAAGATGGAAGAAGAGTCGGAGGTGAAGAGAGCTATGGAGGGGGGATAGGACGGCTTCTGTGTTCAGAATTCTGAATTTCATATGCATGCGATATATATATCCGCCTAAGGTTCTCCACTGGGCAGTTTGTTTGGTTTGGTTCCGAAGTTTAGGGAAGACAGAGAAAGTGATATTTGAGAATCATTGTTATAAAAACAATGATTGATGACAGGGAGATCCAGGGAGAGTATGAAATCATCTGTAGGGATGATCGTGGACCTCGAGGGGGAAGGGACTGAGCAAGGGCTTTTAGTAACATTAGTATCTAATGACACTTAAGAGGGAGAACACCTAGGAAGCAGACAGAGCATGAGCGGTCAAAGAGGGAGAAAACGCTTCTGCATTGAATGTTGCTAGAATGTTCGGCTTGTCCTTCACCTGTTTGCACTCAGCTCTTTCCTGTGCTGTGCTCAGCTGTGCACAGCAGGGAAGGGGAGCATGCGAAGCTACCTCCCCAAACTGGCTTCCACCTTGATTTGAGCAAGGAGAGAGGCTTGCTGGAAACTGGAAAGTGTGAGAGGGGAGAAGCTATTGTTCTTCCGTCTCTCCTCCTGACTCCACCAGTAGCAACACTCCTGTCTGAGAGGCGTGGGGGCTCTCCCAACGCCGAAGATTTCCAGGCAGTGATTTTTCTTTTTCTTTTTCTTTTGACTGCTCCAGGCAGAGAAGGCAATGGCACCCCACTCCAGTACTCTTGCTTTGAAAATCCCATGGATGGAGGAGCCTGGTAGGCTGCAGTCCATGGGGTCGCTAAGAGTCGGACACGACTGAGCGACTTCACTTTCACTTTTCACATTCTTGCATTGGAGAAGGAAAGGGCAACCCACTCCAGTGTTCTTGCCTGGAGAATCCCAGGGACTGGGGAGCCTGGTGGGCCGCCGTCTATTGGATCGCACAGAGTAGGACACGACTGAAGCGACTTAGCAGCAGCAGCAGGCATCTTAGCTCCCCCACCAAGGATCAATCTCTCAAGCCCTGCAGTGGAAGCACTGTCTTCATCGCTGGACCAGCAGGGGAGTCCCTCCCAGACAGTGATTCTACCGGCAGCAGCGTTCACAGCTACCAGTTCAGCTGCCGGTGGGCCCCTGAACTACTTCCTGCTCATTACGCTCCTCTCGGGATGGGTAAAGTTTCTGGAGTTGTGTCCTATGCTAACACGCCTCCTGTTCTTGCCCCCTTATCTCTTCAGACACCCACAGCCTCTCCATCACCTGTCTCTGAATAATTTCCTAACTTCACCTTGTGCCGTTCTAGTCCCCCTTTTAAAAGTTCCCGTGGTGGATTCATGTCAATGTATGACAAAACCAATACAGTATTGTAAAGTAAAATAAAGTAAAAATAAAATTAAAAAAAAAAAAAAGTAATACTTCAAGCAGATTTGAGGTTATGTTAATCTTCCACTTTTGCGATGATTAGCTTGTACTGAGTCCCCTCCGTTTGAAACGCCTAGCATGGTGCTTGTGTTTCTGGTTGGACCTTAGTTGACTGAGTGCTACTTCTGAAGGGGTAAGACTGCTATTGTAGGTGGCGACAAGGAACTTGCTGGGGAAAGAATCATTTCAGTATGAAAACGAGGCCATGGCTGAAGATGCTGAATGATGACTCATTCCCGAAAACAAGGATAGCTATTGCCTATAAATCTGGCCAAGAAAGAGGTAAGAGAAAGCAGGTAGAACAGAGTCCTAGCCTTGTGTTATCAGATGCGAGGGCCAGAGTTGTGTGTAGCTACCGGTCACTTGAATTGTAGTCTAAGTTGATATGTGTTATAAGCGTAAAAAAAAAAGCAGCACTGGATTTTAGATACTTAGTAATAACAAAGGAAATATCTCATTACTATTTTTCTGTGGATTATATGTTGACATAGAAATATAATAGGGTCAATAAAAGTACTGTTAAAATTAATTTAATCTATTTCTTTTAAATTTTGCTGAAGGTAGTTATCAGAACATTTAAAATTATCCATGCGGCTTAGACAGTGCTCTGTTAGACTAATGTTGAAATAGCCAATAGCATCATAAGCCCTCTTTATGTGCTGCAACTTACATGGTACCTGGCTTAAAGAGTTAGGACCAAAAAAATGTAATTTGTACATGATGCAATCTTGCATCAAAAGACACAGAGGTAAGTCAGAAAAATGATGATTATTCCTGTGCTCATATTTAAATAGTATATGATACTCTATGCTCAGAAGACTCTTGTGAACAAATGGGATTTGTAGGCTGTGTTCAAGGCAGAATTGAGAAAGAAGAGAAAGAAAGCACAATCAATTGGAGGACTTCACCAGGATTCCTGGGAAATGGGGATGGGTGTCTGAATTAGGGCTCTGTAGGTGGGATAGAGCGTGGGGTATACAGAACATTATGAAAACAGAGTTGCCAGGATTTGAATAATGATTAATATAGAGGTTCAGGGAGAAGCCACACTGCATATCAGATATGAAGAGTGCTGTGCACTTAGATTGAGCACTTAGGTTTCAGAAAGGAAACATTATTCCCTTTTAGAAGGTGTTGGGTTATATTGCTGGTTTGCCCAGGACAAGAGACAGCACTGACTGTTCTGATGGGGTAGCCAACTCTCCTGACAGCAGGCATCCTCCTGAATCCACAACTGGCTAGTCTAACTGCCATCAAGTCCGGTGCAAGCATCCCAGCTCTCCCCCACAGCCAAATGTCTAATCTTCACATCAGCTTCTAACACACCATCACTCTCAAAGGAAGCTGAACAGCTGCACACAGCAGAAACCGCCCTGGAGGTGGAGGTAGCAGATAAGGGTTCAAGGCCTGGCTCCATCAAAACCAGCTATGAAAGTGACATTACCCAGTGGAACATCAATTTCTTCCCCCATAAAATAAAGATGAAAATACCTGCCACCTGAGTGCTCTACAGCTGTACAAGGCCATGCGAGTGAAGGTACTTTATAAAAATGGAAGCTTTGCCTAAATATACATAGAGTGCATTTTTCATGGCTTCTGTTTCAAATTTACACACAGGCTTTATTTGGCGGAAATATGAGTTATTTCCAGAAGTGAACTTTAAATGATTAACCTCCTGTACTGTGGAAAAAAGAAACTCTGAGCTAAAGGATCTATTAACAGGGCTTCCAGCCCTCACCCCCATCCCCAGTAAACATGTGCTGCCGTGTGTGATAGTGTTGCAGTGGTGAGTGGGTGTGCTTCAGAGTGGAGTGTAGACAGAAAGCATCACAGCTTAAAACAGCTACACTTGACTGCTTTGCAGAAACGGTTTCTACAATTAACCCTACTCATCTGTTTATAGACCCAAAATAGTACAAGCACACAGTTGTGTTCATTAATTTTTGATAAGCAAAAAGACTCACAAATATTTCATTTCCAAGCATATGTTATCTGCATTTGGCTTCAGTGGCAGGCATATGCTTTGACATATGAAATTCCATCTTGTACCAAACACATATGACTCAACATCTCACACAATAAGTGAACCACACGTGAGCATCTCATTGGCAGAGAGTTGGGCTTGTTTGTATTTAGAGTTCTTTGAATTAAACTTTAAGCAGGGGAACCACTAAAATCCCTAAATTTGGGACACTGATTCTATGAATGTATGTTACCTATCCATTCTGAAAGCAGTAATGGAAAGAGCAGACTGGCTGTCTATAAGTATACTTTGTTTATGAATTTCTTTCCCCAACAACTTGCATTTATCCTCAACTCCACATTTGTCCTCAAATAATCTGATACACTAGGCCTTTTCTGGAAACAACAGATACAGCCATTGTTTTGTTTTAAGCAATCCAAGCAAGTTGAATACCTTTGATGCATTTAGCACAACTCTTGGTAAATGTTTTTTAAAAGTAGCAAAAGATGCAAATAGCAATGTGGCAGTTGGAAAGCCAAGATTTACACACAAAATAATTAACAAGCCTGTACTGTCTCTGTATACAAAAGTCTATATTATTCAGTGAAAATAGTAGGTTTACCATCAATCACTGCAGGCTGTGAACCCTAGAATACCTGAGGAGTTAAAGGAGATAAGATAGGATACAATGAGGAGATGATCACCGAACTGAGTACAAACCACAGGCAAGCTGAGAACTTCCGAAGAGAGGCGTAAGGTGTGCTGGTTCAAATCACATCACAAGCCAAGATGTGAAGGCTGGGTCAGCGTTTGGGCCAGTCGCAGGGAGACTGATCTTACCAGGGCAATCACACCTGGGGAGGGATTGGTCAGAGTTAAAGTTATCTAGAGACCTGCTCCTAAGGAATGTAAGGGACAGGTAGAAGTGATAAAAATTGATGGGTAAACATTGGAGCACAGTGCTGGTTCTTCATCAGGGACCAGTGGGAACAGAACTGGATTAACCTGGGGCAGTGTTCAGCAAATATTAAAGGCAGAGAATGATGTCATCCACGTGGCAACTGGGGTTTCCTTATCAGCATCGTTTTTACAAGAACAACAGCTAACAGCAGTTCATGGATAAGATGATACTCTGTGGATCAGAGGAGAGAGTGAGGCTGCACCACCCCCTACACCACACAGTCAAGACAGACCATGAGACAGTAAGAGAAATGGCTATTGCCAACTGGCTGCCCCTCCCCCAGGCTGCCCCAGCATCATGCTTGGAGGGTTCTCTGAGCCTCCAGTTCCTCTGAAGCAGAAGGGAAGTGGGCAGGGAACCTTTAAAAGAATAACATAGCCTGAGGACACGACAGGAACTGATTAGAACCAAAGAGATCCAAGATGACAGACAGCTGACATCCACTAGACCCTGAGTCTCAGAGTTTGCTGGTTTTAACACAGCAGCAAGCCCCGTGGCACCTCCTGACAGTCCCGAGGTCAGCCTTGAAGGTCAAAAGTGGCTGTTGACCTAATTTCTGGAAATCCTCACCCCCTCCCCAAAATAGCTGGAATATTTCCCCCAGTCCTTAGCCTGTGAAATCACCTGCCCTAGAAAAACAGACAAGGCACACCCTAGGGCTATTCCAGCCCTCTAAGAAGGTCCGCATTCTGCGGAGAGTGCTGCTGTCTAAGCAAACCCACGCCTCACCTACCACTGTCTCTCACTGGATTCTTTCTGCAATGAAACATCAAGAATCTCAGTGTCATTACGTCCCAAGATTAGGTGGAATCTGTTAAAGGACCATGGGTTCAAGTCCCAGTCTGAGTTTTGGCTGAATTTGAGTCCCAGTCCTTGGGTTCAAGTCCCAGTTTGAATCACACAGTTTCAGTTCCAGTGGGAAAGGAGAACCCAGGGTGACATCCAGTAACCCCCACACTGTGGGCTGGTTAGCACCCAGTTCCCCAGCAGAGAGAGCTGGTTAGCACCCAGTCCCCCAGCACTGAGAGCTGGTTAGCACCCAGTCCCCCAGCACTGAGGGCTCGTTAGCACCCAGTCCCCCAGCACTGAGGGCTGGTTTGTGGAAGCTCCTACCCTGGTTAGTTTTCACAGGGATATCAGGAGAGCAGCGGTGCTGAATCCCTAGGAAACTGACTAAGACAGAGAAGAGGGGAGGACTTCCAACACACTGCCCTTGGCAGATAGGATTCCTACCTCCAGAGCTCAGGTAGGAGTCCCGACCTGCAGCTCTGCTCGTCTGTAGAACCAACTCAATGGCCCAGTCTAATGAGAGAGTCCAGTGGGAGACAGAGCTTCCTAAGTCAGGTCACCAGATAAGGGATTTTGCCCAGCCTGGAGCCTGGTCTTTGCAAACTTAAGGCAGAGGGTCTGAGTCCCAACCCTGCCTGCTATGGAATGTGGCCCCGAGTACCTCCAGACAGAAAATTTTACTGAGGAAGACTGAGGAACTGCCCGAAGTGGGCCCTCCCAGTTCTCCCAGGCAGGAACTCGAGTTCCAGCCCCGTTGCTGTGGAGCCTGGCCCCCAGCCCCATCTGGCAGGAAGTTCTGGCAAGAACAGTTGGAAGTGGCACAACCCAGCAACCCTAGACCCAAGAGGTGGGCAGGCAGAGCTGGTCACATCCGAGCAGAGCCAGTGGCCTTATCCAGCCAGGGAATGGGGTCATAGGTGGACTTGAGTCAAAATCACAAAGAGCATTTCTGGTTTTGGAGCCCTTCTCCTTCTGCACCTGGGTGGGAAACTAATTTGTAACCCACTTATTGCTGACTACGGCCTCCAGGCTGCCCAGGCAGTGACCCTTAACTCGGGAAGCCACGTAGCCCATGGAATAGCCCTGCTTGCAGTGGTGCTTAAACAGAGAGCACAGCCTGTGACCTGCCCCCACCTGGAAGCCGAGCGGGATCCTGGGGGCATCCTAGGGACAGAAGCCTTCACACAAGATTGTTGATCAGGGCGTGGAGGGGCGGAGACGAGAGAGCGGCAGACAAGGAACACTAGTGCAACCCTGGGGCAGCTCCTTGTTCTGCCTAAGGGATGTACACACCAATATCCTCGAGTTCTTCTGCAGAACGGAAGCCCACAGCAAAGGAAGATGCCAGCATTCTTCATTCCAGAGGAGATCACAGCTGGATAACCAGAGAAGACCATCAAGAGGCCTCCTGAGGCAGCTTAAAGAAACCATGTCAGCTCATCAGGAGACCATCTCAGGCCAGGTGAAAAGGGTGCAGGCCCTGCATTCACCCTGATCCTCAGCAGCAGCCCTGCTGTTGAACCACTGCTATAAAAAGTGCTAGTCCCTAGGTCGTGTCCAACTCTGTGACCCCATGGACTGTAGCCCACCAAGCGCCTCTGTCCATGGGATTCTCTGGGCAAGAATACTGGAACAAGTAGTCATTCCATTCTCCAGGGGATCTTCCCAAGATGGAGCCTGAACCTGGACCTTCTGCACTGCACCATAAAACTCTTCACCAATTCCTTCCTGGTGGGGACACATATTTCTGAGAGGCATTAGCCCACTGTGTCCCTCTTTGTCTGGCAAAACAATAAAGCCATTTTTTTTTACTCCGCCCAAAAATCTGTCTCTAAGATTTAATTCGGCACTGGTGCATTCAGGCCAAGTTTCGGCATCCATTTGCAGAGCAGAACTGGTGACCTCACATAACTGGCATGCTCGGTGCACACTCTTGCCAATTTCAGTCCCCAAACACTGAGTTCTGCAGGCCCTGGGTCCTGTCCTCTGCCCAGCCGGGGCAGGGAAGCCAACTCATAGCTCCATCTACTGTTCGGTATGTACCCAGTAGATACTTCACGCCAGTGAATGAACACTCAGTACATGCCAGGCGCCGTGCCAAGTCCTGTGCAGGCACCATCTCTTGATTTATTTATCAGCTTAGGAGTTTTTTCTTTGCCTGTTGTTTAGATGAGTAAAGTAAAGCTTGGGGAGAAGGGCCTGGCCCAAGTCCTCCAAGGGGGAGTCAGGATTCCAATTCAGATTCACTTGACACTGAAGCCCAAATGTGTAACTGAAACTCGTCATCAGATCCAACGCCTATATTAACACGGGGTGGGCAGTCCCTCCTCGATTATTCTTATCTCCAGGTTTTCTTTATTTTTAAATCTTTGTGTAACTATATTAGTAAAATATGCTTATGAAACACACGCACACGCACACACTAACGACTGAAATAGGAAGGAAGTAGGCCTAGGGCAAGGCAAACATCCCACTCCCTCCTGTGTTCCTCCTGCAGCTGATTTCCATCCCCTCCCTGGGGGCAGCTGATAATAGCAGACTCAAGTGTGGCTTTCCATATCTTTTTCAGCACTGACAGCAATCTTTGCTCCCTGAAGAATTCGCCCTGCTTTGAATTTGTCTTGATAGGTAAGTCAGATCCTGTCTTCTCACCATCCCTTTCCCTTTGGTATATGGTTAGAGGAGCTGCGGGAGGGAACAGGACACTCAAAAAACGATGGCCTATGTGGCAGCTTAAATCTTTTGATAAAGTTTTCTTTTTTTCTTCTCACCCAATTTGATAAATATAAACAAACAAATTCACACTGTACATGGACTTAAATTCAACAAATACCTATTAAAAGTCTATAATTTAAGCACTGATGTTACAAACACCTATAAAACAGGACCCCAGTCTTCAAGATGTTCATAGTCTAGTAAATGAGACAATCATAGAAAGAAATAAATACAGTAAATGGAGTTTAGCATGCAAGAATAAAGAACCTTTGAAATCAGATAAACGGTCTTGTTATCTATTGCAGTATAACGACCACCTCAAAGCTGAGCGGCTTTAAACAGTTCACCACTGTCTCTCTCACAGTTTTGTGGATTGACTGGGCTCAGCGGGTAGCTCTTCTCTGGAGTCTAAAATTTGATTACAGTCAGATAATGGGTGTAGTTGGAGTCATCTGATGACTCAATGAGGCTATATGTCAAAGCAGTGCCCGGATTTTTCACTCAATACCTGGCACGTAGTGCCCCTCTTAGCTATCCTTCTGTCCATTAGCATAGCCTGGAGTTTACCTGGGGGGTTGATTCTGCCAGAAGAAGGGGGGGGAAGTGGACTCTCCAGGCTACTTGCAGTTGTGTCCATAGGAATTAGCATCATTTCTGTCTGGGGCTAGTGCTCAGAGCTGTCACGGCGCCCGTCCAGGTTCAAGGACATGGAGAGTTAGATCCTACCCCTTGCCGGGGGACTGCCAATGGCAATGTCCAAACATAAAGTTCCATATGGTGGTGGGTACTGTCACAGTCATCTTTGGAAAATGCAATCTGCCTCAAAGAGTACAAGCAATGTGATAATTAATGTTTTGAGAAGACAAAGTTTCCTGAAAAAGGCAAAAATTGACCTAAGTTTTGAATACTAAATCAAATTTCAATGATAAGAAAGATGAGAAGCAGGGTAGGTGAAGCATATTCCAGACAGAGTATAGATGTCCAAATACATTTCATGCTGAATGTTGGGGAAAGCATAGAGGCCTATGTTTGCACAGGATTATAAAATACAAGGCCAGAGCTTTGGCAAATGGGAGAGGATAGTTAGACATGGAGGAAATAGTGAAGAATCTTGTCAACTATATTCAAGCAATGGAGAGTGTCTGAAGGATTTAAAGCATATGACCAGTGGGGTTATGTTACTTTTAAGAAAGCTCAGGCTAGTAGTAATGTAAATTTAAAAAAAAAAAAAAATGAGGGCAAGAGAAGAGACAAGTAAAGTAGCAGAGCGCTTCCTGACCAAGAGGCAGAGTGCCTTCAGCGCACTTGGGACCAGTCTACCTGGGTGTGAACCCTGGCACTGGCATTTGCTGGCTGAGTGAGCTCATGCAGCTTCCCTGGCCTCTGTGTTTATCTCTTTTTCTTCATCTGAAAAGTAGATGATGCTTTTGAACTGTGGTGTTGGAAAAGACTCTTGAGAGTCCCTGGACTGCAAGGAGATCCAACCAGTCCATCCTAAAGGAGATCAGTCCTGAATACTCACTGGAAGGACTGGTGCTGAAGCTGGAACTCCAATACTTTGGCCACCTGATGCGAAGAGCTGACTCACTGGAAAAGACCCTGATGCTGGGAAACATTGAAGGCAGGAGGAGAAGGGGACGACAGAGGATGAGATGGCTGGATGGCATCACGGACTCAATGAAGGTGAGTTTGGGTAGACTCCGGGAGTTGGTGATGGACAGGGAGGTCTGGCGTGCTGCAGTCCCTGGGGTCGCAGAGTCAGACACGCCTGAGCGGCTGCACTGAACACACGCAGGGCTGTTAGAATGACCACACGAGCTGATCTCTGTGAGGCATGCAGAATAGTGTCTGCCATATGGAAAGGTGATATTTTCTGGACTTATTTAAACCCGTAAATCACCAGGCTGGTGCAACAAGAGCTTACCACACACCTGCCTCACTTTAACCAGTGAGGCAGGTACATGATCAGCTCCTTTGACAAATGAGGACAGTGAGACATCGAGACTCATGTAAATTTCCCAAAGTCAGCCATTTACAATAGAGACCAAATTCAGCAAAGAGAGAATGACAGCAGAAACATGTAGAACCAGAATCAGTTTTCCATTCTAAACCCTGTATTTTCCAAACAGAGAATCTATGTATTTCTATTTAAACAACCAAACCATTTCTTTGCAGCGATGATGATTTTTTTAAACATTATCTCTCAACCAAACTATTAAATTTTCTCTGAGTATATGAGTATAAAGCTTACCAGTTGCTAAAATGTATTCAGAACCACAGATCACCATTTGCTTCGATAGAAAGACAAATTAGACTTCTTATCTGTCTGAAGGAAAATAGCTGACATATCAATTTTGCATGAAGCTTCGGAGCTAGCGTTTGGCTTTTCTTCATTAGCAGCACCACAGAATACTTTCGAGATTTGGCCCGGTGGTTTCTCCTGTCCAACTAACATGCCCCTCTCAGAAGGCTCAGCCTGGAATAAACGAATCAGGATTTGCAGGCCTGAGTATGGAAGCGACAGGCGGCTCGGGAGTGTGACTTCCTTCAAGGCAATGTGCTAATAGGTTTCATCCGCTATTCATCAGCTATTGTTTTGTATCCTGCCATGATGCAGAAGACACTTTGGTTGGATCAGGAATAAAACTTTAGGAGACATCTTTACTGAAAGGAAGGAAGGAAGGAAAGAAAGAAGGAAGAAAAAAGAAAGAGAATGGGAAAGAGAAAGACATTAAAAAGCAAAAAGAAAAACATCATGCTGACAACTAGCCTTTGTGAAGTAGATGCTTCTCTTTCTTTCTCTGAGACAAGTTTCGCAGGATTTTGCAATGGCCTGATCAGAAACCCCCCGGGCGCACACCCTGGCAGGCTGGTGGGCGGCTGTGGAGTCCACACCCTGCAGGGGCCGAGTCCTCCTACCGCCCCGCCCTGCTGCTCCGGCTCTCACACCCCCTACCCTCTGGAGAAAGAATCTGTGGGAAATGCTTCATCTTCCTTTCACTCAGCCTCCAACCAACTGTTTCACAACCTCTTTTATCTGATCGATATTGCACCCATAAGACTTAGCTGGAAGGTTGGTTTTCATTCAAGACAGTTTAGAAACCATGGGAATCAAATGGGCTAAAAATTCTTCACTTGACTGAAAGGAAATAAAACAAACAAACACACACACACACACTTCTTTTCTCATTCTTTCTCTGTTCCTCTGATTTTATTCCAACCAGATGGATTCAGTGACCAGAACCCCACAAACAAAACAAAGCAAAACAAAAAAACACAAACCAACTCTAACATGAAATTCTACCTTTTCCACAATGGGAACCTGTCACAGAGCCAGGAGGAGAGGTGTTTCTCTGCTCTAATGTGGGGTTCCACCAAGCCCCAGGGAGACAGCAGCCTGTCCTCATCGACACTCCCTCCTGAACCAAGCAGAGGCCAAGACACAAGATGAAACGCCGGGGGCTTTCTTTGACCACATTCCCTTTGTTTAAAGAGCTTGGTTTTGTATATGTGACTCACATTGGCCAAACAAAGGAAACAAAATCTTCCTCTTTCCCTGAAGTCAGGAAAATTCAATTACTTTAGGATTACTCAGAGCTATTATCATCACTTCTGGGGCCACTCATGCCAGGAACCTGGGTTCTTAGCAATGGAACTGAATTCCCAGCTTTATTCTTTTTGATACTGTGTCCCAGGGCTTCCCAAATTGTGCTAGAGGTAAAGCATCTGCCTGCCAGTGCAGATCCCAGAGGAGTTCCATCCTTGGGCCAGGAAGAAGTCTTGGAGTAGGAAATGGCACCCCGGTCCAGTGGCACCCCACTCCAGTACTCTTGCCCGGGAAATCCCATGGGCAGAGGAAGCTGGCAGCTCTAATCCATGGGGCTGCAAGGAGTTGGAGGCAACTGAGCACACACACTGTGTCCTAAGCCATGCAGACTGTTGGGATCTGTTTCTCAGAGCTTGGGGCAGAGCAGACGGAGGGGCCAGGAACCAAAAAGCCACAGAAAAGATGACATAACGAACTTGAATGCAATTCAGGGGCATGGTTTTAGCAGTGCTGAATATACTGGTTGTGTTTCATAAGGTTGGGAGTCAAGGTTTAATAAGAGAAAGATATCTGTATTGGGTTTACCAGGTGGTGCTAAAGGTAAAGAACCTGCCTGCCAGTGCAAGAGATGCAAGGGATTCGAGTTCAGTCCCTGGGCTGGGAAAACCCCCTGGAGGAGGGCATGGCAACCCACTCCAGTGTTCTTGCCTGGAGAACCCCATGGACAAAGGAGCCTGGCAGGCTACCGTCCTTAGGGTCACAAAGAGTCAGACACAACTGAATGGCACGCATGCAGTTATCTATATTGATGCAGGAGACACCAAAGCGTGCTCTAGGCCTGAGGCCAGAGGGAGGAACTGGTAGGGGGAAAAAAAGAGAGAGAGACAGAAACGGGGAGAGATCTTGTGAGACTGTGCTTGAGCTCAGATGTGGTCCTGATGGTAACTTGCAGAGAGCATGGGAAACAGAGCAGGGACTGGTTCACCCACACCAGGAGGTGTTTAAACAAGAAGACTGCACACCTGCTGTCCACCTTCCACTCAGGAACATGTCTCCTCACTTAACACACGCTATGTGGAGGCTACAGACTTCCAGAGCCCCAGACCCAGGGAGGAAAGTTCCACCGGATGTCTTATCACCCTTATCACAGTTTAGTGGCTAAAAGTGTCACTCAGTAACCCGAACAAGCAAGAAGAGGCAAACACAGACATTTAGACCCATTTCCCCACAAATGTTTAATGAAAGCTCTGGCAGAGTACTGGGCTGGCCAAAAATTTCGTTCGGACTTTTCCATGCCGTCTTATAGAAAAACCCAAACAAACATGCATTTGAAGGCAAAGTTCCAAAGAATAGCAAGGAGAGATAAGAAAGCCTTCCTCAGTGATCAGTACAAACAAATAGAGGAAAACAATAGAATGTTAAAGCCTAGAGATCTCTTCAATAAAATTGGTTGGTTTTTGCCAACCCAATGGTAGACTGCTATCAATCCCCAGTTTGAATGTTGGTACATGCATTTGGAGTGTGAGACCTGTTTCGGAGTCAAAAGCATGTCTGCATTCGCTCTTCTGACAAGTCCCAGTTTTACATTACGTTGAGCAGAAACCAAAGGAGAAGCTGTTAATCCTTCTGCCTAGGTTTTCTGGTCAGGCAGTCAGTTTTTATTGCTGGCTTTAAGAGGCCAAATAGGAAAAGGAGTGCGTCAAGTCTGTATATTGTCACCCTGCTTGTTTAACTTATATGCAGAGTACATCATGAGAAACGCTGGACTGGAAGAAACTCAAGCTAGGATCAAGATTGCCGGGAGAAATATCAATAACCTCAGATATACAGATGACACCACCCTTATGGCAGAAAGTGAAGAGGAACTAAAAAATCTCTTGTGAAAGTGAAAGTGGAGAGTGAAAAAGTTGGCTTAGAGCTCAACATTGAGAAAATGAAGATCATGGCATCAGGTCCCATCACTTCATGGGAAATAGATGGGGAAACAGTGGAAACAGGGTCAGACTTTATTTTTTGGGGCTCCAAAATCACTGCAGATGGTGACTGCAGCCATGAAATTAAAAGATGCTTACTCCTTGGAAGAAAAGTTATGACCAACCTAGACAGCATATTCAAAAGCAGAGACATTACTTTGCTGACTAAGGTCTGTCTAGTCAAGGCTATGGTTTTTCCAGTGGTCATGTATGGATGTGAGAATTGGACTGTGAAGAAGGCTGAGCGCCGAAGAATTGATGCTTTTGAACTGTGGTGTTGGAGAAGACTCTTGAGAGTCCCTTGGACTGCAAGGAGATCCAGCCAGTCCATTCTGAAGGAGATCAGCCCTGGGATTTCTTTGGAAGGAATGATGCTAAAGCTGAAACTCCAGTACTTTAGCCACCTGATGCGAAGAGTTGACTCATTGGAAAAGACTCTGATGCTGGGAGGGACTGGGGGCAGGAGGAGAAGGGGACGACCGAGGATGAGATGGCTGGATGGCATCACGGACTCGATGGAGGTGAGTCTGAGTG
>SJXO01001791.1:33616-53851 GCA_006408615.1 Connochaetes taurinus | reverse complement strand
CGTGGGCCTGGTTACTGGTTACTGGTGCTCATCGTGGGCCTGGCTACTGGTTACTGGTGCTCACCGTGGGCCTGGTTTCTGGTTACTGGTGCTCATCGTGGGCCTGGTTTCTGGTTACTGGTGCTTATGATGGGCCTGGCTACTGGTTACTGGTGCTCATCATGGTCCTGGCTACTGGTTACTGGTGCTCGTCATGGGCCTGATTACTGGTGCTCATCATGAGCCTGGTTACTAGTTACAGGTACTCATCATGGGCCTGGCTACTGGTTACTGGTGCTCATCGTGGGCCTGGTTACTGGTTACTGGTGCTCATCATGGGCCTGGCTACTGGTTACAGGTGCTCATCGTGGGCCTGGTTACTGGTTACAGGTGCTCATCGTGGCCCTGGTTACTGGTTACAGGTGCTTATCATGGGCCTGCCTACTGCTTACTGGTGCTCATCATGGGCCTGGTTACTGGTTACTGGTGCTCATCATGGGCCTGGAAAACTGAACAACATGGCGCAGTCAGCATCAAAACCAGACACAAAAGTCCCTTTTCTACTGTTTGGTGGAGACTCCCCGGCATGTGCCCTGATTCACTCTTTCGAGTGGATTATAAATAAATTTAAGCTTGGCTGGAATGAATTCTAGGTTTTGAATTATGTCTTTTTGCACAAAAAGTTCTCATCACTTCAGTTATTCCAAGGAATGTTCAGATATCCTCCCCAAAGTTAGCTACAATCTGGACAATTTAAATATGTGAATTGTTTTTTCAATTAGAAAAAAATTTCTGATTTTTTTTCTGATCCTGAACATAGTTTTTTCACAAAAATTTTCAAGTACTTTGTATATGCCTGGTTAAAATGGTATAAACTTTGTAACAGAGTCATCTACACTCTACGCCAACAAGAAGACGTTGGATTTTCAAGGACTTGATTCCTTCTCCTTTTATATTTATAAAGAATTTCATAGCTAAAGTGAGGACTTAGTATGTATCAGACTGGGTCTTAATTCATTTATGTACATTACTTCTTTAAACCCACACAACCACTCCTTCAGTAGTTACTACTATATCCCCAATTTTCAGATGAAAATAAAAGTCTTGGATCCAGGAAAGGCTTAAATGAGAATGAGATATGCAGTCAGAGGAGTACATCCAGTCCTCTTTCAACCTGATACAAGTTCCAGAAAATTACTGATGGGTTTAGTCAGTAAAGATAAATCATGAAATTGATAGTTGCTCACTTGGGAACTTTTCCAGCCCTAAAGGGCTAAAGGAAATCCCATCTGGCTAAGAGTAAGCTTCTATCCATATAAAAGCAGTATTGAAGAAGAAAACCCCTGCTTAACTATCCTTGTTTCCTGCCATTGGTTTCCGGAGCTTACCGAGGATGTATTATTTCAATCACCCATCTAATGCTGGATTACTCATTTCTTTATATAGATAGCTCATATAATCACATGTATTAAAGCCATAATCTTTGTGAGGTCAGAGAGTATGTCAGCTTTCAGCTAGACAAACATCAGGGGCTTGAGTCATCCATTCCTGTCTGTATATGATTCACAACAACTGCCAAAATCTGCCCACTCCTTTAAAAAATATTGATTTTTTTTGTTTTGCACCAGCAAATCTCCTATATGTTAGGGATTTAGTGGTTTGAAACAAAACAAAACAAAACAAGACAAAATTCTTATTCAAGAAGAGAAATCCAGGCAAGGGAAATAGCAAAGTCAAAACCCCTGAGGTTAGAAATAAGCTTTGTGTGGAACAAAACAGAACAAAAATGAAGTGAGTGTGGAAGCAGGAAATAGCCCAGAGGTCATTGCAGGTATTACAGAGAGATAGTTGCTGTCTTCCACTATGGCAAGAGAGATGGTGAGATGTAGGCACAGGTTTCAGATCTAATATCAAGGTGTCTGTCTGATAATGTGAGTGCAAAAGTGGCTTCTCAGGTTTATTTGCTAACAGGAGGAGCAGGTTTCCTGTGAAGGAGACCAGCGGTTCTCTGTGGACTCTGGTAAGCATGAGATGACTATTATCTTAGAAATCATTCAGGCCATTGCAAGTATATGTCTGGTACCCAACACTGAAGTCACAAACATGGATAAGCACAGTCTCTGAGCCCAGTGGCCTCACAATCAAATGTGCTTTGTTGGAAATGATTTTGGCTGCTGGAAACATAGCTCTTGTTTCTTTCTGGACTAGTGAGTTATATTTATCAGGGCAGGAATATTCTTTCGTCCATCTCTGAAGTTCCATTTTTTCACTGGATGCATCCCATACCTTTGTAAAGTTGGGCTGAATGTAATCAGTCCAAGCAGAGACATGCTGGGCCAGCACGTCAGTAAATACATGGCCAGAACAAAGTTCATGTGAGGTGTATCTTCTGTTTCCCAGGGGCATAAACCTTAGAGGAGGCATATAGCACATTCTTCACAACTAAAATTTGAGAAAGCACATGCTTGCATGCTAAGGCTCTTCAGTCATGTCCAACTCCTTGCAGCCCCACAGACTGTAGCCCATCAGGCTCCTCTGTCCAGAGGATTTTCCAGACAGGAATGTTGGAGTGGGTTGCCATGCCCTCATCCAGGAAATCTTCCTGACCCAGGGATCGAATCTGAGTGTCTTAATCGCCTGTATTGGCAGGCGAGTTCTTTACCACTACTGCCATCTGGGAAGCCTGAGAGAGTATCTACTATGTGCCAAAGCATGTATAGATGAAAGACTTGTAGGGAATGAGGTACTTGTCAGGCACCTGAGGGTTGACGTGCCCAGGGAGAATGGCAAGAAGACATAGATCCAGGTCTGAGCCTTGCAAGGTAGGTAGGATTCAGAGTCCTGATGATAAGCTGCATGATCACATGTACTATATCATATTTTTATAAACTAAGCCAGTATAGGATATCAATTTGAACAAAAAGATCGAACTTATTTGAGCACGTCTTTAAATACTGGATAAATACCTGGAATTTATCATGTATACAGATCACTGAAGAGAAGACTCTAGGGTTTATGCAACTAGAGCTAAAGAGTCTCTCAACTCTTTTTTAGGAAAAAAATTCTAATGATGCACCAGTGGAGTGGATGTCATGCTAACATGTGAGGACTTAAGAGGCCACAGGAAAAGCCCCTGCACACTCAAACAACCCCTCTTTCACTTCTCTCACCTACCTCAACAAGAAATGCGCTCATTAAAGGACCACTTCTTTAACTCCAGACAGCTCACTGGTTTTCTGTTTGGAGTCTAGAGGCTTATGCATTTGGTTTTAACGCTTTAAGGGACATAAGTGGATGGTAAAAAACATCCAACCTTAGATGAGTAAGTGGGGCCCCCGAAGTTGAAAGAGGCAGGAAGAGAGCTTAGGAGCTCCAGTTTATCCTGGGATGGATATCTTCTTCTTTCCCTCTCTCTCTGTTTATTATTTGCTTATTTATTTATTTGACTGTGACAAGTCTTAGTAGAAGCACATTAGGGCTTCCCCAGAACGTTGGGGCACAGTGGTAAAGAACCCACCTGCCAATGTAGGAGACACAGGTTTGATCCCTGGGTTGGCAAGATCCCCTGGAGGAGGGTATAGCAACCCATTCTAGTATTCTCACCTGGAGAATCCCATGTACAGGAGCGTGGAAGAGTCCACAGCATCACAGAGAGTGGGACACAACTGAAGTGACTTTGCACGCACGCACGTGGGATCCAGTTCCCTGACCGAGGACCTAACCTGTGCCTCCTGCATTGGCAGCGTGGAGTCTTGGCCACTGGACTACCAGGGAAATCCTTCTTGTTCCTTCTTGAGTTTTGTAAACACAGTCTCTCACAGTCAGAGAAGAAATCCCTCTTTAGAAAGAAAAGACAACCACCATATCATTTTGTTTGTTTTTAAAGCATCTGGGAAAAGACTGAGAGGCAAAGAATAGCTTCCTTCCTCTGCTAGACAAAAGCCCAAGTGTCACAGGCAGTGGCTCCTCACATCACAGTCTGGACTCTTCCTCCCCTGCCAGGTTCTACCTCTTCTTGTCACTACCTGCCTTTTGCTCCCTTGTCTCCCCCCTCAAGTGTGCCTGCACAACTCTTTAAATATTCACTAAGGGAGCTTGCTGACTCTGCTCTTCACATCGAAATGCCAGAAGGAAAGCAGGAGAGCTTTTGAATCTGAAAGAAGACACATGTGACAAATGGAGCACGAGCCACCTCTTGTCCCCTACAGCCGTCCACTGTGAGTGCCCCACGGCCGCCGCACTATGGATCAAGCTCTCCTGGTTCTGTCATGATGTCAAAGCATCTAGGTAGATAAAGGAGCGCTCCGCTTGAAAAAGATGAGAATTTGGGGAATTGGGCAGCTAAAAAGATAACTCTCTCTAATGAAGATATTGGAAGAAGTATCAATTTTTGCTGGTTACTCTTCTTGAGACTTGGCACATTTGTGGAATCTTTGAGCTATTCCAGTAGAGCTATTTCAAATCCTGAAAGATGATGCTGTGAAAGTGCTGCACTCAATATGCCAGCAAATTTGGAAAACTCAGCAGTGGGCACAGGACTGGAAAAGGTCAGTTTTCATTCCAATCCCCCAAAAAGGCAATGCCAAAGAATGCTCAAACTACTGCACAATTGCACTCATCTCACACGCTAGTAAAGTAATGCTCAAAATTCTCCAAGCCAGGCTTCAGCAATATGTGAACCG
Organism: Connochaetes taurinus; assembly: GCA_006408615.1. Classification (NCBI taxonomy): domain Eukaryota; kingdom Metazoa; phylum Chordata; class Mammalia; order Artiodactyla; family Bovidae; genus Connochaetes; species Connochaetes taurinus. The sequence continues at coordinate 49,190 of SJXO01001791.1, read as the reverse complement.
CGAACTTCCTGATGTTCCAGCTGGTTTTAGAAAAGGCAGAGGAATCAGAGATCAAATTGCCAACATCCGCTGGATCATGGAAAAAGCAAGAGAGTTCCAGAAAAACGTCTATTTCTGCTTTATTGACTATGCCAAAGCCTTTGACTGTGTGGATCACAATGAACTGTGGAAAATTCTTCAAGAGATGGGAATACCAGACCACCTAACCTGCCTCTTGAGAAATCTGTATGCAGGTCAGGAAGCAACAGTTAAACTCGACATGGAACAACAGACTGGTTCCAAATAGGAAAAGGAGTACGTCAAGGCTATATATTGTCACACTGCTTATTTAACTTATATGCAGAGTACATCATGAGAAATGCTGGACTGGAAGAAACACAAGCTGGAATCAAGATTGCTGGGAGAAATATCAATAACCTCAGATATGCAGATGACACGCCTCTTGATGAAAGTAAAAGAGGAGAGTGAAAAAGCTGGCTTAAAGCTCAACATTCAGAAAACGAAGATCATGGCATCCGGTCCCATCACTTCAAGGGAAATAGATGGAGAACAGATGGAAACAGTGTCAGACTTTATTTTTTGGGGTTCCAAAATCACTGCAGATGGTGACTGCAGCCATGAAATTAAAAGAGGCTTACTCCTTGGAAGAAAAGTTATGACCAACCTAGATAGCATATTCAAAAGCAGAGACATTACTTTGCTGACTGAGGTCCGTCTAGTCAAGGCTATGGTTTTCCCAGTGGTCATGTATGGATGTGAGAGTTGGACTGTGAAGAAGGCTGAGCACTGAAGAATTGATGCTTTTGAACTGTGGCATTGGAGAAGACTCTTGAGAGTTCCTTGGACAGCAAGAAGATCCAACCAGTCCACTAAAGGAGATCAACCTGGGGATTCCTTTGGAAGGAATGATGCTAAAGCTGAAACTCCAGTACTCTGGCTACCTCATGTGAAGAGTTGACTCATTGGAGAAGACTTTGATGCAGGTGGGATTGGGGGCAGGAGGAGAAGGGGACGACAGAGGATGAGATGGCTGGATGGCATCACTGACTCAATGGATGTGAGTCTGAGTGAACTCCGGGAGTTGGTGATGGACAGGGAGGCCTGGCGTGCTGCAATTCATGGGGTCACAAAGAGTTGGACACGACTGAGCGACTGAACTGAACTGAACTGGACTGAGGTTACTTTGTATGAAAGCTGACCAACTTTGCAAAAGAATAAGAGTACCATCTCTGGTAGAGAAATTAAGTTCCCACAAGCTGCGTGGTACAACCAAATAAATAAAAATGATAACAAAAGTAACAAACAGACATTGCCTGCTCTAAAGTCCTGTTAAAATGGACTAGACTTATTCTTCTAAGGTCATCCTTCTTATATCTAAAATTGGGGGCATAATTCAGCAAACAAGTCCAGAAGACTCTGAAAGTTGGAAAGAAGTCAGTAGTTGGACTGGGGTGGTGCGACGTGAGGACCAACATGATATTGAGGTCTGAGGTTTCCCTTCCTCACAAACATCTTGAGCAATGTTCTGCAGAAGCCTTTATCTCAAAACTGGTACAGATGAAAAGATCTCCATGGAAAGTCTGTTCTTTTCTCTATTTTTAAAATAAATGTCTCATCCTACTCTATCCAAAATAGGAATTGAAAAAAACTCACCACCACTATGGCCCCTGAAGTTTCTTTTCAGCAGACACAGCTGAGATTTGGCTTTCACTGCCCAACCTCTGCATGGCAGCGTGGAAGCAGGTGGCAGGCTCTGGTTTCCCCCTGCCCACCCTGCAGGACTTGGGGGCAGAGACCTTCCAGTTCCTGTCAGACAGAACCAGGAGGTGCTGACTGCCCCACCCAGGCACCGCTGACCGTGGTCAGATCTTTCACTTCCTGTCTGGCTGAAAAAGGCTGTGTTCTGGTTCTCGCATCAGGACAGTACCAGTAGGGTCCAGTAGCTGACAGAGCCTTCACCCTGAGTCAGCAGACCTAACCAGGCGGGATAAGGCGGGGCTAGTCACCAGCGGGTTTCACCAGTCACCAGCATCCATTCCCATCTGGCACCAAGACTGGACATGGTGAGGAAATTCGGGACTAGTAATCACTCCACTGTCTCTGCTTCCCAGGTGGTGCTAATGGTAGAGAAGCTGGCTTCCAATGCAGGAGACATAAGAGACACAATTTCTATCCCTGGGCTGGGGAGAGCCCCTGGAGCAGGGCATGGCAACCCAGCGTGCTTACCTGGAGAATCCCACGGACCTGCCATGGGATTGCACAGGGGTACAGGCCATAGGGCTGCACAGAGTCAGACACCCCTGAAGTGAGTGAGCATGCATGGTGTGTCAGCAAGGTCAGTGGGTGGCTGAATCCCCACACTCACTCAGGAGGATGGACTCTTAAGGAAGCAGCATTAACAAGGCCTAGCCAGCCCTTCTGCTCCTTCTTCTGGTGTCTCTGGGGCCGGATGGGGAGTTGAGACGTAACACTATCCAGCATCAATAAGGCATCAATGAGGCAGAGTGAGGTAATCTGAGGTGCCTTGCTTTTACTGGGAAGCTGTCGGGGGGTGATGAGAGAGGTGAAGTTGCACGCCACCATTCTTCAGAGAGACTGTAAGAGCGAATGCTCCACTGTTGCTGGAGTAATGTTGGCAGGACCCAGTAGAAAGAGAAACATGCTCATTCCTCCGGTACTTGCACTGCACGTCAATAAGAGGGCCACCTACTGAAAAAGAAGACTAAAGAGGTGCCGGAGTCTCGGGATATAATATCCAAAAACGACCAGGACACATTCAAAACTCACTTACATCCAGAACCAGGAAAAGCGCTATGTGAACAAGAAAATGCAATCAACAGATGCTTACATTAATGTGGATTAGGGTTAGAGTTGGAGAAGGAAATGGCAACCCACTGCAGGGTTCTTGTCTGGGAAATCCCATGGAGAGGAGAGGCTGGCGGGCTATAGTCCACGGAGTCACAGAGTCTGACCCAACTGAGCGACTAAGTGCCTAAGCACACCAGGGTCAGAATGATCTGACAAGGGCCAAATAGAAAGTATAGGACTGACATAGGTAATCAATAACCATAATAAAAGTGTGTTAGATAAAGGTGATAGAAGACAGAATCAGTGAACTTGAGGACAGGCGATAGGATTTATCCAATCTGAACAACACAGCAACTGGAAATATAAATGAGCAGCCCCTCAAGGATCTGGAAGCGACAAAAGCATCCATTTTCCTCATTTTTGGATATCTCAGAAGGAGAGTGTATCAAAGTGTTCCCCAAGAAATAATGGTAGTAAATCTAAATTTGGCATAAGGTATATAAACTGACAGGTTTAAGAAACTGAGTGAACCTCAAACATGATAATCCAAAGAAATGCAAGCCAGATTGCATTGTAATTAAGTTTATGAACATTTATAATAAAAGTTTTGAAAGCAGCTAGAGAAAAATAACAACCCGTCTCTTGTAGAGAAATATCAATTCTTCTCTGAAGCCATCGAGGCCACAAAGAAGTAGGCTAACATGTTTCTAAAGTACTGAAAGAAAAGAACTGTCACCTGTGAATTCTGCAGGAATGAAGGAAAATAAGGATATCCTCAGATAATGTAAAACTAAGAAGATACATTGTTAACAATCCTACCCCTAATGAATAACTAAAGGGAATTCTTAAACAGAAAGGAAATGATACAGAAGGAAGCTTGGACTATATTATTTATTTATTCATTTAGCTGCATTGCATGTGAGATCTTAGTTCCTTGACCAGGGATTGAACAGCACACTGCTCTTCCAAATAATCTGTGAGGCAAGAATGAAGTCTTGAACCCTCATATTAAGACCGAACTATATCTGGCCCTTACATGTGGATGTAAACACAGGCAAGTGGCTTGACAGAAGGCCCTCACTCCTGTGGACTGGGACAGGGAACCACCCCGGAGATGTGCCAGGTGGACTACAGGCTGCCAAAGGGGAGGGTGAACGGGAAGCCACCGTTTACCCGAAGGTCTGCTGTCACGGGCACAGTGCTGGACTGCTTCCAGGAAGCACCTCATCTCCTCCCACTGTAGGCTGGCTGAGTCCTGATTTGCCTCATGTCATGATTCCGGAAGACTTTATACATCCTCTGATTAGTGACAAAGGTTCTACTGTCCTAATTTGCAGTGCAGAGTTATTGAGGCAAGTAGCCAACAAATAGTACCTTCCAGGTCACCCCAAATGAGATCAGGGTGAGATCAATCAGGAGTCTGGGGTTGACATGTGCACAGCTGTTGTTGTTGCCGCTGTTCAGTGACTAAGTAGTGTCCAGCTCTTTGCAACCTCATGAACTGCAGCACGCCAGGCTCCACTGTCCTCCACTGTCTCCCAGAGTTTGCTCAGATTCACGTCCACTGAGTCAGTGATGCTCTCTAACTACCTTATTCTCTGACATCCCTTTCTCCACGTTACTATATATAAAATAGAGAACCAACAAGGGCCTACCGTATAGTACAGGGAACTACTCAAAATCTTGTAGTAATTACTATATGAGAAAAGAGTCTGAAAAAAGAATGAATCTATATAACAAGCTCTCTGCTGTACACAGGAAACTAACACAACATTGTAAATCAACTAGACTCTAAAACAAAGGTTAAATTAATTTTCGTTAAAAAAATAGACTTTATATCAGAACACATCTTAATGAATTCCCAGCTAAGCAAAGTTTTCTCAGAGCTAAGTATAGAAGAAACCTTTTTAAAGACAGAAATTCTTAAGAATCTTTAAATGTATATCCTAAAGGATCCTCCCAACACAGCTTGAGAAACACTTAACTTGAACAGAGAAAATCTAATTCTTTGAAAGGATCCTTCAACTGGGCTTCCCAGGTGGCTCAGGGGTAAAGAATCCTCCTGCCAATGCAGATTACTCAAATTCAACCCCTGGGTCAGGAAGCTCCCCTGGAGAAGGAAATGGCAACCCATTCCAGTATTCTTGCCTGGAAAATCCCATGGACAGAGGAGCCTGGCAGGCAACAATCCATGGGTTTGCAAGGAGTCGGATATGACTTAGTGACTAAATCACCACCACCATCTTTCAACTGCAAATCAGTTCTGCAAAGAAAGTGTATCTTTATAACTGGTAAGATATTTCTAAAGAGTAAGGTACTTCTAAAAATATATACAATAAGTTTATATTTTAATTAAATTGAAGTTTAAAATATAAAATTTTTCATAAATTTCACAAGCATCCAAGTACTTTTAGACCCTGGTTCTAAAAAATAGCTTACTAGAAAACATCAGACCCCCCAAATTACACTTACATTGTTTTCTGAGGGAGTCAGCTCCTAAGAAGGCAATTGACTATACGTTCCCTTTTGTTAGAACTGATGTTGGTACCACTCCAGCCGTTCTTACACAGGAGACTCTGAAGTGTTTTGCCCCCTTTCAGGTTATGAGGGATAGCTGCCAAACTCTAGATCCACTATTTATTTTTCTAATTAGTTCCTAATTGGGGATGCTATTGTGTTTCTCCTTAAAATGCAGAGAAGTATGCTGCAGCTGTAAAGGTCTCTGTTCACCATTCAAAACCTATCTGGCCTGAAAGGATGATAGACTCTTTAGTGCTTTCCCAGAAGAGGGCAATTGGTTTTCTGTTTGTAGTCTATTGTGCTGTTGGTAAATCCTAGGTTTTTCTCTTAAGCACATAAGTCAAAGGAGGAGGACTTTGCTTCTGGTTCAATCAGTATTTCTCCTGGAAGGTAGGAGAGAGCCCAGGAGAGCTGTTAATCCAGTCTGCTGGGGTAGCATACGGCACGAGTGCCGAGGCAGGCTACTGAAGCAGTGACATGAATGGTGGGGCTTGATGATATACAGACTTCTCCTGCTCTGCAACCAGAGCCTATAATAAAGTTTACAGTTTATAAAACACCATCCTAAAATATTTATGTGGCTCTGCAGGTGAATTGGATCTGTTTTTCAACTCTGTATGCAATCATGCTGTACAAAAGCCACTGACCTTTATAAAGGAAAATATGGGGCTTCTCCTAAGCTGTTCGGTGACTTTAATGTTCTAAATTTAATGCTTTACTTGAGTGGAGGTTTTGTGTTCTGGGGATAGTTGAGGGAGAGTAGGGGAATGGTGGGGAAAAAGAAAAAATAAAAAGGTTGGCTCCCTTAATATGTAGAGAGTAATTCTCCTTTTGCACTTCCTTAAAATGTTGACTATCCTCTGAATTAGCACTGTCTAATGGAAAATATTTTCATCATCACAGGAAGTTTTATCTGTACTGTCCAACATGATAGCCACATGTGGTTACTGATTACCTGAAATGCAATCAGTGTAATTAAGAAACTGAATTTTAAATCTTAAATTTAAACTTAATTTAGATCTAAGCAGTTACACGTGGCCAGTAGATTTTCAAGCATTAATTTTGATGCTTGTGGTTATAGGATTCTTTATAAACATTTTGAAAACAGCCTGTTTCTACCTAGAAAGCTGTTTAATGCAAATACACTTTCCAAGTGTTCACAGATCATCTGATTCACAACTGTGGGTCCGCAGATGTCTGTGCACCCTGAGGACTTACATTCTGCAGTGAGATACATGAGATTTGAATTATGATCACAACAAGCTGTGTGAATTGAGTTAGATAATATTCTTAAAATGTGTTCTTTCATCTGCAAATTGAGCCTATTAATAAAACCTACTTCATAGACTTGTTGAGGGGGTTAAATGAAAACATTAATCAGCACTCTTAGGTCAATGGTTGAATCTATGAAAGAAATTATAGAACCATTTCATGTCTTAATTAAAAGGGATTTTATGAAGTTTGGTCTGTACCACCCAGTATCTGTCAGAAGAATGGAGCCACTTATAAGTACTATGGGAACATGGTATACATAACAGGAATTAGATCTTACACAAATACGGGAGCGGATGAAGAAAGGAAGGTCTACAAGGAGGAAGTGGACATTCAGAAAAGAGTAAACCATTTCAGTCTTAATGCCAAGGACGTGCCCTTTGTGCACCAGTGCCGAACTGAATCTCAGACAGAGTTTCGGGTGGAGTAGCAAAGAACAGCTTTATTGCTTTTCAAGGCAAAGAGGGACAGAGCAGTTCATGTCCTCAGACACTGTGTGTCCCAGCTTGGGAGGATTTGGTGAGGCGTTTTATAGCAATGTTCAAGAGCAGGCTTCCTGCTAAGGATCAGGGTGTGTGCTGTAATCTGGCCTCATATGATCCTGGGGAGCTCCTCTGATTCTTGAGGTCATCAAACCATGACTTAAACTCTGGAATGAGGAATGGTTCCTCCAGTACTAAACCCCCCCATTTGTTGTGGGTTTCATGTCTGTAAAGATCCCCTTCATGGATCACAGCCTTGCCTTGATGAAAGGAATTGCATAACTCAATGAAGTTATGAGCCATTCTGTGCAGGGCCACCCAAAATGGACAGGTCATAGTGGAGAGTTCTGATAAAACATGGTCCACTGAAGGAGGAAATGGCAAACCACTCCAATATTGTTACCTCGAGAATCCCATGAACAGTATAGAAAGACAAAAAGATATGGCACTGGAAGAAGAGCCTCCCAGGTCAGAAGATCCAATATGCTACTGGGGAAGAGCAGAAGGCAGCTACAAATAGCTCCAGTAAGCCAGCTGGCAGGTTAGCTCAGTTTGTTAGAGCATGGTGCGAATAACAAATAGCTCCAGAAAGAATGAAGCATCTGGGCCAAAGCAGAAATGATGCTCAGTTGTGGATATGTCTGGTGGCGAAAGTAAGTCCAATTCTGTAAAGAACATTATTTCATAGGAACCTAGAATGTTAGGTCCACGAATCAAGGTAAATTGCACATGATCAAGCAGGAGATGGCAAGATTGAACATCAACATCTTAGAAATCAGTGAACTAAAATGGACTGGAATAGGTGAGTTTAATTCAGATAGCCATTATATCTACTACTGTGTACAAGAATCCTTTATAAGAAATGAAGCAGCCTTCATAGTTAACAAGAGTCCTAAATGCAGTACTTGGGTGGGACCTCAAAAATGACAGAATGATCTCAATTTGTTTGTTCTATACGGTCAGCAAAAACAAGACCTGGAGCTGACTGTGGCTCAGATCATGAACTCCTTATTGCAAAATTCAGCCTTAAATTGAAGAAAGTAAGGAAAACCACTAGTCATTCAGGTATGACCTAAATCAAATCCCTTATGATTATACAGTGGAGGTGACAAATAGATTCAAGGGATTAGACCGGATAGATAGAGTGCCTGAAGAACTGTGGACCCCTGTTTGTAACACTGTACAGGAGTCAGTGACCAAAACCATCTCAAAGAGAAAGAAATTCAATAAAGCAAAGTAGTTGTCTCAGGAGGTTTTACAAATAGCCAAGGAAAGAATATAAGTGCAAGACAAGGGAGAAATGGAAAAACATACCCAAATGAATGCAGGGTCCCAGAGAATAGCAAGGAGAAGTAAGGAGGCCTTTTTAAAATGAACAATGCAAAGAGGTAGAGGAAAAGAATAGAATGGGAAAGACAAGAGATAGCTTCAAGAGAACTGGAGACATGAAGGAATATTTCATGCAAGAATAGGCAGGACAAAGGACAGAAACAGTGAGGATCTAACAGAGGCAGGAGAGATTAAGAAGAGGTGGCAAGTATACACAGAAGAACTATACAAACATTTTTTAATGGTGTGGTCACACACCTAGAGCCAGAAATCCTGGAATGTGAAATCAAGTGGGCATTAGGAAGTATTACTACAAATAAAGCTAGTGCATGTGATGGTATTCCAGCTGAGCTATTTCCAATCATAAAAGATGATGCTATGAAAGTGCTACACTCAATATACCAGCAAATTTGGAAAACGCAGCAATGGCCACAGGACTGGAAAAAGTCAGTTTTCATTCCTATCTCAAAGAAAATCAATGCCAAAGATTGTTCCAACTAAAGTACAATTGTGTTCATTTCTCATGCTAGCAAGGTAATGCTCAAAGTCCTTCAAGTTAGCTTCAGTACTTGAACTAACAACTCCCAGATGTACAAGCTAGGTTTCGAAGAGGCAAAGGAAACAGAGATCAAATTGCCAACGTTCTTTGGATCATGGACAAAGCAAGGGAGTTCCAAAAATATCTGTTTCTGTTTCATAGACTATGGTAAAGCCTTTGACTGTGTGGATCACAACAAACTGTGGAAAATTCTTAAAGTGATGAGTATCAGACCACCTTACCTGCCTCCTGAGAAACCTGTGTGCAGGTCAAGAAGAAACAGAACCAGATAAGGAACAATTGACTGGTTCAAAATTGGGAAAGGCATATGACAAGGCTGTATATTGTTCCCCTGCTTATTTAACTTATATACAGAGTAGATCATTTGAAATACAGGGCTGGGTGAATCACAAGCTGAAATCAAGATTGTCAGGAGAAATTTCAACAACCTTACATATGCAGATCCTACCCTCTAATACAGAAGGAGAAGAGGAACTAAAGAGCTTCTTAATGAGAGTGAAAGAGGAGAGTGAAAAAGCTGGTTTGAAACTCAACATTCAAAAATCTAAGATCACAGCATTGGGTCCCATCACTTCATGGCAAATAGAAGGGAAAAAATTGGAAGCAAGGACAGATTTTATTTTCTTGGAGTCCAAAATCAGTGTGGACAGTGCCTGCACAATAAATCAAGAAAAAAAAAAAAGCTTGCTCCTTGGAAGGAAGGCTATGCCAAGCAGAAACATCATTCTGCTGAAAAAGGCCCATATAGTCAAAGCTGGGATTTTTCTAGTAGTAGTGTACAGACCAGAGATTTGGACCATAAAGAAAGCTGAGTGGTGAAGAATTGATGCTGATGTATTGTGGTGCTGGAAAGTATGTTGAGAGTCCCATGGACTGCAAGGTTGTCAAGTCAGTCAATCCTAAAGGAATCCAACCCTGCATATTCATTGAAAGGACTGATGCTAAAGCTGAAGCTCCAATACTTTGGTCGCCTGATGTGAACAGCCAACTCACTGGAAAAGACCTTGATGCTGGGGAAGATTGAAGGGCAGGAGGAGAAATGGGTGACAGAGGATGAGATGGTTAGATGGCATCAGCAACTCAATTGACATGAATTTGAACAGACTCTGGGAGATACAAGAGGACAGAGAAACCTGGAGTTCTGCAGTTCATGGGGTCACAAAATATTGTACAGATCTTAGCAGCTGAACAACAACAACAATATAGCCCAAAGATATTGCTATCTGCATCCCTTAGGGAGAACGAGGACCCTGCCTCAAGGCTGCACTATTGTTTTTTGGATGCTCTTCCTTTGTCTTTGCACCCTCTTCCTTCCTTGATCAGCAATGGTTTGAACTTGCCCTTTCTAACTCAGGGAAGGTCATGAAGGCTGCAGCCTATTTCCTCAGAAACAAGAAATGTAGGACAGAGAATGAATTCCATATCTAGGAGCCCCACAATATCTTGCTTGATTTCAGTCTGAAATGCTGGAACACATGGACAAGTCAGAGTTTGCAGGAAAATTCAAGAAGGAAAGTATCTGGACATCCAACTGGGCCATGAAGGAAGAAGTAGTTGGAGTACTGTAGTAACTGCCTCTTCTGAGGAAGCTGGGGTCTCTCTGGGCTTGTGCCTGGTGGGGGGCAATGGGTCAGTGCTGGCTGACAGACCCAGCAATTATGGTGACAAGATTTACTCAGATCGTGAGGAGAAGGAAGACAACTGTTGTTCATGGGACACTTCTGGTCTGCGGTCCCAGGATCTGATGGCCAAGTTCCTTCAAAGAGTAATGGCCTCGTCTTCATTCTACCTTCCAATCTTAAGTGAGTTGCTTTCTTGGCAAACTCGATTCTGAAACCACACAGGAAAGGTATTCTGATGTGGACCAAAAAAAAATATTGCCTGCCATTTTAGCAAATAAAAATGTTGCCTGCCATCAAGACATGAGCCACTATAACTGCCACCTGCCCCTGACACTGTGCCCCGAGGGGGATTCAGGATGGAGAAAAATAGGATACTGTTTCTAGGTAATTAAGATTCTTATCAAAGGAATAATTTCAATGTCTCAGACTCTTGCATTTTCCCATACATAGAAAAGTATTAAGATCTTTAACTTGAGATGTCTGGTTTTTGGGATTAGCTTTAGTTTTTTGGTGTTTGACTCGTTCTTTTTTTCAGCTGCTGCTGCTAAGTCGCTTCAGTCGTGTCCGACTCTGTGCGACCCCATAGACGGCAGCCCACTAGGCTCCTCTGTCCCTGGGATTCTCCAGGCAAGAATACTGGAGTGGGTTGCCATTTCCTTCTCCAATGCACGAAAGTGAAAAGTGACAGTGAAGTCGCTCAGTCGTGCCCGACTCTTAGCGACCCCATCGACTGCAGCCTACCAGGCTCCTCCATCCATGGGATTTTCCAGGCAGGAGTGCTGGAGTGGGTGCCGTTTTTTTCAGCAAAAACTCCTATAATGTTAGCCATGTTGATAAAACACATTCAAGTGCATAGCTCATCACCTTATTTTAGAAATGATTTTTATTATTTGCAAGTTATAATGATTTTAGAATCATTTATACATGATTTTATAATAGACACCACCACCAGCACCAACAGTCGCTCAGTTGTGTCTGACTCTTTGTGACCCATGGACTGTAGTCCACCAGGCCCCATTCTCCAGGCAAGAATACTGGAGTGGGTTGCCATTTCCTTCTCCAGGGAATCTTCCGGACCCAGGGATCAAACTCAGGTCTCCCGCATCGCAGACAGATGCTTTAACCTCTGAGCCACCAGGGAAGCCCCTTATAATAGACATATGCTCCTTAATTTGCAAATGAGTTTCAATATTCTGTCAGTGACTGGCACAAGAATGTCTAGTGGGGGTTGTTATTAGAACACTGGTTTCTTGATCCTCAGTACCTGGAGGACTCTGTCTGTACACAGCTGGAAAGCATGCCCTGGAGCCATTCAACTGCTCTTTCTCTTATGCTGATGAGAGAGGATAAAGGCCTGAATAACATCCAAAGACAGTTCATATTTCCATTCAAAGACAGTGACTCCAGTGGAACCAGCCAATTGATCACTGGCAAACACAGAAACACCTCAAGGCTAAATTAGTCCTAGAGCTTTCTATCTCCCTGTGGATTATTAGCCTTTGGCTGAATTCAGGTATATCTTTATAAAATAAAAGACTAGTATCACCTTCTCAGCAAAAAAGACTGAGGCAAATTATTGTGCTCACATTTACCCATTGTGCCCGCCCCGCGGCCCCCCCCCCCCAAGAAGATAAATCAATCCGCATTTTCTTTGTGACAAACTTGTAGAAATAATGGTGTATAAGCAAAAGAAATGCGAGGGAATTATTTATGTAATGGAGATATTTTTTCTCATAAATTGTCAAATTATAAATAGCTGCCAACCTGTTGGATTTTCCTAAGGCTGTGCTCTTTGCTTTTATCAACTTTATATATGATTTATGCAGGCAAATGCATCAGATTGAGAAACGATAAAGAAAATGTGACTTGCCTGAAAACTGAATCCAGAGATAAGCTTGTGAGTTTTAAAGCATTGTATCAGAATATAAAATTTCACTGTAATGATGATATAAAGTTTATCTATTATTCATCCAAAAATTGCCATGTAAAATACTGTATATTTAATCACCAAAACTTTGTGATGTTGATATTACATTGTTCATTTTGCATAGAAAATACTTAAGCCTCAAGGATATGCAGCAACTATTTTACATTGCTGTCCAAGCTAGTGGTGAAGATGGATGTGTCTACCAAGACATGCAGAAAGCTACAAATAAGAGTTTGTCAGGGATCTTAAGAACTGCAATTCAGGAGGCACTGCTTCAACTAACAATTCAAATCTGTTCCAAGGGAAATAGAAAATGGCAGGGGTTATAAGACAAGACACCATGCTATTCCAGAGAAACTTTGCAGGTTATTTTCACATAACTATGATTGGTACCAGTGAAACAGGAGGGAGGGGGGCAGGGCACAACTTTGAAAGAAAGACATACCCTGAAGGCACAACACAACTGATTAGAATTGAATGAGTCCAAGATGGCAAAGAAGTCAACTTGACTAGACCTTGATCCTCAGTATAAGCTCCTTGTAATATATCAGCACATCCGCAAGCTGAATGACACAACCAGAGGTGCCATGACAGTTCCCAAGTCGCGAAAGACCAAAAGGTGGGAAGTAGCTCAATACCGGGAAATCTCTGCCCCTTCCCAAAATTGTTGGAATAATCCTCCTACTCATTAGCCAGTGAAATTACTCAGCCCGTAAAAGATAACCACATTATATTTCCAGGCCACACCCACCCTCGGTGATGGCCCACACTCTGTTTGTGGAGTGTGTTTCTCGCTGAATAAAATCTACTTCTTGCCAACCACTTAGTTTCTCAGTGAATTCTTTCTGCAATGAGACACACAAAACACATGAACCTCAGTCAGTCAATTCAGTTGATCAGTAGTGTCCAACTCTTTGAGACCCCAAGAGTGGTAGCACACCAGGCTTCTCTGTCCATCACCAACTCCCGGGGCTTATTCAAACTCATGTCCATCCAGTTGGTGATCCATCCAATCATCTCATCCCCTGTCGTCCCCTTCTCCTCCCGCCTTCAATCTTTCCCAGCATCAGGGTCTTTTCAAATGAGTCAGTTCTTCACACCAGGTGGACAAAGTATTGGAGTTTCAGCTTCAGCATCAGTCCTTCAAATGAATATTCAGGACTGATCTCCTTTAGGATGGACTGGTTGGATCTCCTTTCAGTCCAAGGGACTCTCAAGAGTCTTCTCCAACACCACAGTTCAAAAGCATCAATTCTTCAGTGCTCAGCTTTTTTATAGGCTAATTCTCACATCCATACATGACTACTGGAAACACCATAGTTTTGACTATATGGACCTCTGTCACCAAAGTGATGTCTCTGCTTTTAATATGCTGTCTAGGTTGGTCATAGCTTTTCTTCCAAGGAGCAAGTGTCTCAATTTCATGGCTGCAGTCACCATCTGCAGTGATTTTGGAGCCCCAAAATATAAAGTCTCTCATTGTTTCCATTGTTTCCCCATCTATTTGCCATGAAGTGATGGGAGCAGATGCCATGATCTTAGTTTTCTGACTATTGAGCTTTCAGCCAACGTTTTCACTCTCCTCTTTCACTTTCATCAAGAGGCTCTTTAGTTCATCATTGCTTTCTGCCATATGGTGGTGTCATTTGCATATCTCAGGTTATTGATATTTCTCCTGGTAATCTTGATTCCAGCTTGTGCTTCATCCAGCCCAGTATTTCACATGATGTACTCTGCATGCAAGTTAAATAAGCAGGGTGAAAATATACAGCTTTGACATACTCCTTTCCTGAATTGGAACCAGTCTGTTTCCCCATGTCCAGTTCTAAGTGTTGCTTCTTAACCTACATACAGATTTCTCAGGAGACAGGTCAGGTGGTCTGGTATTCCCATCTCTAGAAGTATTTTCCAGTTTGTTGTAATCCACACAATCAAAGGCGTTGACATAGTCAATAAAGCAGAGTAGATGTTTCTCTGGAACTCTCGAGTTTTTGATGATCAAGTGGATGTTGGCAATCTGATCTCTGGTTCCTCTGCCTTTTCTAAACCCAGCTTGAATATCTGGAAGTTCAGGGTTCATGTACTGTTGTAACCTTGCTTGGAGAATTTTGAGAATTACTTTGCTAGGGTGTGAGATGAGTGCAATTGTGTGGTACTTTGAATATTCTTTAGTATTGACTTTCCTTGGGACTGGAATAAAAACTGACCTTTTCTAGTCCCGTGACCACTGCTGAATTTTCCAAGTTTGCTGGCACATTGAGTGTAGCACTTTCACAGCATCATCTTTTAGGATTTGAAATAGCTCAGCTAGAATTCCATCACCTCCACTAGCTTTGTTTGTAGTGATGACCACATGACTTCACATTCCAGGATGTCTGGCTCTAGGTGAGTGATCACACCATCGTGATTACCTGGGTCGTGAAGATCTTTTTTGTACAGTTCTTCTGTGTGTTCTTGCCACCTCTTCTTAATAGCTTTTGCTTCTGTTAGGTCCATACTATTGCTGTCCTTTATTGAGCCCATCTTTGCATGAAATGTTCCTTTGGTATCTCTAATTTTCTTGAAGAGATCTCTAGGCTTTCCCATTCTATTGTTTTCCTCTATTTCTTTGCACTGATCACTGAGGAAGGCTTTCTTATCTCTTCTTGCTATTCTTTGGAACTCTGCCTTCAAATGGGTGTACCTTTCCTTTTCTCCTTTGCTTTTCACTTCTCTTCTTTTCACAACTATTTGTAAGGCCTCCTCAGACAGCCATTTTGCTTTCTGCATTTCTTTTTCTTTTGGATGGTCTTGATCCCTGTCTCCTGTACAGTGTCACGAACCTCCATCCATAGTTCATCAGGCATTTTGTCTATCAGATCTAGTCCCTTAAATCTATTTCTCACTTCCACTGTATAAATGTTAGAGACTTGATTTAGGTCATACCTGAATGGTCTAGTGGTTTTCCCTACTTTCTTCAATTTCAATTTGAATTTTGCAATTAGGAGTTCATGATCTGAGCTACAGTCAGCTCCTGGTCTTTTTTTTTTTTTTTTTTTTTTTGACTGTATAGAGC
>SJXO01001791.1:22551-33497 GCA_006408615.1 Connochaetes taurinus | reverse complement strand
GTTCCTTTTTTTTTTTTTTTTTTTTTTTTTTTGCTGACTGTATAGAGCTTCTCCATCTTTGGCTGCAAAGAATATAATCAATCTGATTTTGGTACTGACCATCTGGTGATGTCCATGTACAAAGTCTTCTTTTCTGTTGTTGGAAGAGGGTGTTTGCTATGACCAGTGTGTTCTCTTGGTAAAACTTTAGCCTTTGCCCTGCTTCATTTCGTACTCCAAGGCCAAACTTGCCTGTTACTCTAGGTATCTCTTGACTTCCTACTTTTACATTCCAGTCCCCTACAATGAAAAGGGCAAATTAGGCGGGTGTTAGTTCTAGAAGGTCTTGTAGGACTTCATAGAACTGTTCAACTTCAGCTTCTTCAGCATTACTGGTCGGGGCATAGACTTGGATTACCATGATATTGAATGGTTTGCCTTGGAAATGAACAGACATTTTTCTGTCGTTTTAGAGACTGCATCCAAGTACCGCATTTCAGACTCTTTTGTTGACTATGATGGCTACTTCATTTCTTCTAAGGGATTCTTGCTCACAGTAGTAGATATAATGATCATCTGAATTAAATTCACTCATTCTAGTCCATTTTAGTTCACTGGTTCCTAAAATGTGGATGTTCACTCTTGCCATCTTCTGTTTGACCACTTCCAATTTACCTTGATTCGTGGACCTGACATTCCAGGTTCCTATGCAATATCGTTCTTTATAGCATCAAATTTTACTTCCATCACCAGTCACATCCACAACTGGGTGTTGTTTTTGCTTTGGATCCATTCCTTCATTCTTTCTGCAGTTATTTCTCCATTGTTCTCCTGAACCTTGATGTTCACTCTTGCCATCTTCTGTTTGACCACTTCCAATTTACCTTGATTCGTGGACCTGACATTCCAGGTTCCTATGCAATATCGTTCTTTATAGCATCAAATTTTACTTCCATCACCAGTCACATCCACAACTGGGTGTTGTTTTTGCTTTGGATCCATTCCTTCATTCTTTCTGCAGTTATTTCTCCATTGTTCTCCTGAACCTCAGTAAGTCCAGACACTGGGTGAGTGATTCTAATTAAAAGACTATGCATTCAAGTCCCAAGCATGGTTTTGGCTGGTTTCTAGTCCTAGCCTCTTGGGTTCAAGTTCCAAACTGGGATTTGGCTGGGTTCATATCCTGGTGCACGGGTTCAATCCCAAATCTGAGGTAAACAGTTTCACCAGCAAGCATTCAGTCACTTGCCAGCAGTAGATTGATTGTTTAGCTGTGATCTCTAAGGAGTAAAGAAAACACGTTCCAGGTGGCTTTGGATGGTTTTTAGATGTCAAAAGTTTACATTGCTCTTAGAGATGAACATGTATAAGTTTACAGTTCAAATTTCCTCCCTTTGATGACTCCTTCTTTGGAAAGCATTGATGATAAATCATCTTATGTGCTAGTACTCATTTGTTAATATCATTAAATAAAAGTCCCTCAGAACTGGGAAGTTTCATTGTTTGTATGTCAAGTCCCACAGAAGAGGAAAAGGGACTAAGAGTCATAATCTGCAGAGAATAAGCACGTTCAAGCAACAAGGAGATTTTCAGGAAGAAAGACTAGGCATCGTCCACACCTGAAATAATGACATACTTAGTCCATTTTTAAAATCTGTGGTATAAATTGTGGGACATGTCTAGTTGAGTAATTCAAGACTTTGCACACTCATAATTTTAATATCCTGAGTAGCTGAGCAACAGCAAGACATATGGAACATCATTAATTTAAGAAGGACAAAGAGAGAACATATGAGGTATCTGAATTACATCCAAGACCCTTTAACATCTGATGAAATTTACTTTTATTGACTATTTCATCCCAACCAAGAATCAGAACCATCCATATCCACACAGCTTACTGCCTATATTAATATGACTTTAAAAGATGCAGATAACTGTATTTCATTACAGGCAGTTCCTGAAAGATCCATCAACTCTTCAGTTGAAAGGATCAAATGATAGTGTGTACTCTAAGACTTTCTTAACCTCTTGCTTCAAAATACTTGCCTTGATGCTGTGTACAAATCCAAAAACATATGTCATTACAACTCTCATATTTAAAGACCTTAAACCTGATTTTAAACTCTTAGTAAATAACACAAATTTGCTCTTCACTCTGTCCATCAGTACTACTGGGGAAGAATACCTGTTCCTGAGGTAAGCAATAAACTCGACTTTGTTTTATTGGCTAGTCATTTTTCTGTTTGGGGAACTCTGCCTCTGGCTCAACTCAGCCAATATTAGGAAAGTCACAGCTCATTGAATGCTCCATTCTCAGTCACACCCTGTTTTTCCCACACATCTGTTTCTACGCACCTGCCTGAAATGCCTGATTCCACACCCTCTGTCTTTATCCGACAAGCTTCAAGTTAAAATTTAAGATCAATTTGATTGTTATGTGAGGTCTCCTTCAACAATTACAGTTGGAGATAATTATTTCTCACTTGGTTGCTACCAAAGAAATTTGCCCATAACTCAGTTATTGTAACTCCATTCTTTATTATAAATATATGCATGTTTTTCATGCATATATTTGGTATATGCATGGTAGTATACATATATTTGGTATATACATTGGTAGTATGTAAGGTCCCTGAAAGCAAATAACATTAACATTTCTTTTACCTCAGTCTCCTAAACAACGGATTTATTGACTGACATGTTATAGCTATGCTTTGTTAGTTTTTGAGGAAATGAATATATAGTCAGCATGTGTCTTTTTAATATTAAGTACTCAAAAATTAAGTTATATTTTTAAGATATTGAACAACTGGAGTCAATGATTCAGCAAGGTAGTGATGAAAGAAAATGGGGCAAATGGCTCCCTACTGTTTTTTTTCCTATAAATACACCTACGAGACAGTTTAATTTATAATCAAGCACAGTCAGAGATGAACAACAAGAGATGAGAATAAAGCAGAACAATGATAACACGCGCTGTAATAAAGGCTGTGACTGTGGTCTCTGTTTCTCAAAATATCCTATTGTACTGTCCCACCTTCTTCTTCTGATGATGATGTGCTGACTTGGTGAGATGAAGTGAAATGAGTGATGGAGGCGTTTTGATCACTATATTAGGCTATTACTGACCTTCTGATGATTTGCCAGAAGAGGGTTCACTTGCTTTGGGTGATCCTGGATGACTGAACTGTGACAAAGTTGATGGCTGGTTGTCAGGAGTGGACGATGTCAATGGTTGGAGAACTCAGGTGAAACAGAGCAGAGTGGCAGGAGGTTTCATCACACTACCCAGAACAGCACGCAGTTTAAAATGTATTATTTCTGGAACTTTCCATTTAGTATTTCTGGACCTTGGATGAACTCAGGTAATAGAAACCAGAGAAAGTGAAACCATGGATAAAAAGGGACGAGTCTGTGGTCCAAGCCTCAGGGTCTTTGGCACAGTCTCTTTCCCTCTCAATCTGCAGAACAACACTCTGCTTGTTTTCCAATACATTGCTAGCTCACTGTTATTTTTTTAAGTCAGATATTTCAAAGCTGATTTTCAGATCCAGAGAGTAGATACTGTGCAAAATGGGAACGGATTTTACAGAAAGCTCAGGTTGAACATTATTCACTAAAGAAGGTATATTCGTCTACCTTCCCTATTCATTATACATTTTGGCTCTTATTTCTCCTCCATTCAGTAAGGAAAATTTGTATATAAGTTAAATATAGAATCTTCTTGGGTCAGAAAGAAAAAGATAGCCAAAGGACCTATATTTTAGAACTGCATATACTATATTCTAAATACAATTCTGAATAATTTACTGTTGCTAACCTAAGATATGCAGATGACATCACCTTTATGGCAGAAAGTGAAGAGGAACTAAAAAGCCTCTTGATGAAAGTGAAACAGGAGAGTGAAAAAGTTGGCTTATTGGCATCATGGACTCAATGGACGTGAGTCTGAGTGAACTCCAGGAGTTGGTGATGGACAGGGAGGCCTGGAGTGCTGCGGTTCATGGGGTCGCAAAGAGTCAGACACGACTGAGAGGCTGAACTGAACTGAACTGAACTGACAGAATAATTAAAAGATACATAGACAAAAGTCATGAAGATTAAGAAGAAAAGGTGTTAGAATATTTGTTTCTAAAAACATATTATTTTAAATCAGTATCTTAAGATGCTGATTTAAACAATGCTATGCAAAGGTTTAGAAAGGCAATCCATGAAAGGAAGAATTTAAATCCAAATTAACAAATGAGCAAAAAGTCATTCCCCTTTGTAGACAGAGAAGTGAAAATAGCATGATGCATCTAATAAGACCCCATTTTTTCGCCTCTCAAGTTGACACAGGGCAGCAGCAGGAAAGCTGGCCTAGCCAAGAACAATGGTCACTGGCGGAGTGTGAAGTGTTGCAGGGAACCTGGAGCCAGTCTCGGTGCATGTGTCTGGAGCCTTCCAAAGGGTCTGTGCACACTGGTGTAGCAAGTTCGCTTCCGGAGTCTTTGGTGAGAAGGTGACACGCATACGTGCCTGTCGGTCTGCCTCTTGCTGTTTAGTCTCCCAGTCTTGTCCAGCTCTTTGCCGCCCCATGGACTGTAGCCTGCCAGGCTCCTCTACCTGTGGGGTTTCCCAGGCAAGAACACTGGAGTGGGTTGCTATTTCCTTCTGCAGGGGTTCTTCCCAACCCAGAGATTGAACCTGTGTCTCCTGCACTGGCATTCAGATTCTTTACTGCTGAGCAACCTGGGAAGCATAGATCACTTAGAAATAAAAAATGTATCTTACGAGAAGGATTATTCAAGTGAAGTCTTTCCTCCTCTGTGTGTTTTGCAATAGCACAATTTTGAGGACATTTTACATGTTCAGAGAAAAGAATCATTAAAAAATATATGATGCATCAATGTGATGGATCATCATATAGCCATTAAAATTTTGTTGTCAAAGAACATTTTTGACATAGTGCCATATAATATAGCATTGTAGGAAAAAGCACAACAAACTTAGCTATGCATAGAAGTAGAAAAAGAATAAAAAAGAAGACAACTAACTTTGAAATTATTTTAATGTTTTATACTTTTCTCATATTTAAATTTTCTAGATGAACACATAATAAATTTATAATCAGAAAAACAAGTATTATTTTTAAAACAAGTACAAATATTAATGCAATTATATAAAGGAATTTGAAAACTTAAATTCTGAAACAATTCTCTGAATGCTACACTATATTTTCTATCACTGGCTTCACTGCTAACAGTGGAATGACAAAAGACAAAAATTCCCCTTCACCCAAAAGGTAAAAACAAACAACTAATAACCATCATGAAATTAAAAAAAATAAAAGCCATTATTATATTAAAGTGTGGTTTGAAAAAACAGGTTAATCAGTTTTTGTATGAATCCTTTAAAGGAGCAAAACACTAGTTTAGTGATGCAAACCTCCCCCTCAGAGACCCAGTGTCTTATTCGGGGATTATTTTACAAATAGAAACTTCTAGTTTTGTCAGTCTGAAAATGTCATCTTCATTAGCATCACCTAAAAATGCGTCATTTATCCCTGCCAAGGTCGGTAATGATATGCTAAATACTGATTGAGAAATATGATTGATGTCTTTTTTATTGTTTTAATTCAAAACCAGTTCAAGGCAGCTAGGTGTGAGTATAAGCCTCTATTCATATTTTAGCAGTTACCATATATTTTTTGTGTGTGTATATTAGGATAGGAAGATACTTCCTGAAGAGAGCATTAGACTACAAGGAAATCAAAAAGGCAAGAACTCAACCAATTCCAAGAGGCACACTGTTCCCTTGCTTCACACGGGCTTCTGGTTAATTTGCATCACAAGAGCTGATCCCTTCTTTACTCGTAGCCTTGATTACCACCATCATGGTTCCACACTGGCTCTTGTTTCCTCGGCGTCTTCTCTCCTTCCAGACTCCAGTCTGTGATGTCCGCTCTGTAAGGCCCGTCATCTGGCTTCCTCCCTGGCAGAGGGAGCACCTCTCTTCAAGCTACACTCTGCGTGTATTTGCAAGCCTCTGGGCTCTCCTCCTTGAAACATATCACAGCAGTCTTATCTTTAAGAGATGGCTATCATCCATGTGGAGAAAGAGCCACTTTCTGTGAAGGAGAGTTAACCAAAAGTATTCCTTTTTATGATTAGATACAGATTTTCCATTAAGAATAGAATCCTTCATTTCAAATACTGCTATATTTGAATTGTTAACTAATATTTACAGTTGCTTCTAGTCATCATATTTGGGTTCTTCAAATGTAATATGCATGTTTACTGTACCACAAATTTCATTGTTAATGGGATATTTTTGGATTAGGTTTTTAACAACTTTTCACTCGTATTTTAAACTTGGGAACAACTAGACATCATTTACTAAAGCTAGGAGCTATTCTTATAGGATGATTCATCCAAATGTTGCCCAAACCTGTAATCTTCTTTAGCTATGAAAGTTCTGATACAACTCGCACCTTCCGGTAGCTTATTGCAATTTCCCAGCACGTGACCTTTGTGCCCACAGAATGCATCTTCTCTTTTCAAAAATATACACTGGTCATATCACACCTATATGAGAAAAAATCCTCTAATGGATTCTTACATTAATTAGGGTAAGACAAGCTGCAGTGACAAAACTGAAAACGTCCATTGCATGTTAGAGTAAACACTGAGTTTTCACTCATGGAGCCGTCCAGCAGGGGTGTTCTTGATTAGAGAGCAGGGCTAAGATTCTAGTCATTCAAAACCTAGGTTGCTGGTGACCGTTCCTTCTTTATGGAGCTTCCAAGGGTGCCCTGCATATCATTATTCAACCAAGAGATGAGAGGCAGTGGAGAAAACTAATCCTTATTTTATATTCCCTCCACCTGAGAGAGACACAGTTAATTAGTAAACAGTAGTCACTATATGGAGAAGGAAATGGCAACCCACTCCAGTGTTCTCGCCTGGAGAATCCCAGGGACGGGAGAGCCGGGTGGGCTGCCGTCTATGGGGTCGCACAGAGTCGGACACGACTGACGCGACTTAGCAGCAGCAGTCACTATATGGACTTCCCTGGGTGGCTCAGTGGTAAAAGCCCTGCCTGCCAATGCAGAAGGCAAAGGTTTGATCCCTGGGCCAGGAAGATGCCCTGAGGGAGGAAATGGCAACCCACTCCAGTATTCTTGCCTGGAGAGTCCCTTTGTCAGAGGAGCCTGGCAGGCTGCAAAGTCCATGGGGTCACAAAGAATTGGACACGACTGAACGACTAAACAACAGCAGCAAGCACCCTCTAGATTCACAGAGACTATAAAACGTAGCTGATAGGGAAGCCACTTTTTAGCAGTGATTCTGCCTCACAGCAGGGGATCCCAAATCTTCGGTGGTCAGTTTCCTCTCTCTGACATAGTTTCCATCCCAGCCTTCTCAGTAAGAAATGCAAATTGGTGAGCTGATCTAGGCTTTTACTAACACGTCTGCTTCTTTTCCGGTCTCTCCCCTTTGCAGGCATACAATTCAGTGCCTCCTAACCCTGCTGCTCCAGAATCTCACCGTCAAGCCTCCAGACTCCTGAACAAGCTCTTTCCTTGCCTGGATTTCTTTCTCTTGTTGATAGTTTCCTGAATCCTGAAAGTGTAACTGAGATGTTCTCAAGCTCATCTTCATGTGGCAACTGATGCATTTGATGAACTCTCTGAAGGCAGGCATCATTTTATGTGAATGAGGAGTTGAAGATGGGCCACCCCAAATACACTTCTTTGGCACATTGATTACTTAGAGCAGAAGGCTCTTGAGAAACAGCAGATGCAGGAAGGTCTCTCTGAGCTTCCCTTTTCTACCTCAAAGCCAGTCGTACAAGTTCCGTGAGAAAAGAAACCTCTTTGGACTGAGAAAAACATTCTATCGCCTGATGGGAGTCAATGCTTTGAGTGTAGAAAACGACTTAAATGACCTTTCGTTTCCATCAGTTTCCTGCATGTATTTCCTTGTCCCTGGCCCACTGTTTACTACCCCTGGCCCAAGTTAAATTGTCTTGTCCCAGTCCCACAATTTATCATTCTTTGTTTTGAAAGTGTATGAGATTTGGGGCCTTACTTCAGGTCTTCATTTTCCTTTTTAAGACTCTCTTGTCCATGTAAAAAATATTAAATAAAATGTGCATGCTTTTCTTTTGTTAATGTCTGAGGTCAGTTTAATTCTTAGGCTCAGGCATAGAGGTAGAAGAAAGTTTTTTCTCCTTTCTATTAAGTTCCTTTATGGAAGGCATAAGCCTGCTTGGCTAAAAATGTATCCCACATTTCTAACACATATTGGGGCACAGAACAGATGTTCAGAAATGTTTGTTGAATAAGTGAGGGCACACAGTTTTGCATTTTGTGTTAGGAGTATCTATCAGTGTTGATAAAAACATACAAAGAAGCAGGTAGGAAAGAAAGAAAATAGAGGGGAGGGAGATTAGGTTCTGTAGCCAGGTATCCTTTATTTCAAAGCTCACCATCCATTTGAGGTTTGAAGTCATAATTAATACTGTTGTTGGATAAAATAAGTGAATAAGCAAATGAGTTTTCATCCTGGTGGTAGACTTCTCCATGAACAGAAAGGACAGTAACTCTTCTTTTCTAATTTACCTACAACCTTTTAGCTAATCTCCAATTTCTAAATCTCAATAAATGCTGTTTGGCAGGAAGGGGATCAGGAAATGCTACGATTTAAAGACACCAAAAAGATATGGTGAAGAAAAGTTTAAACACAGAAACATTCTGAATCTCAGACTATAAATCAGTTCAGTTCAGTTCAGTCGCTCAGTCGTGTCTGACTCTTTGTGACCCCATGGACTGCAGCACGACAGGCCTCCTTGTCCATCACCAACTCCCGGAGCTTTCTCAAACTCACATCCATCGAGTCAGTGATGCCATCCAACCATCTCATCCTCTGTCATCCTCTTCTACTCCAGCTTTCAATATTTATAAGCATCAGACTAAAAATACTCAGAAGAAATAGTAAACTTTTATAACAAAGCTATGATTTTTCTAGTAGTCATGTATGGTTGTGAGAGTTGGATCATAAAGAAAGCTGAACACCAGAGAATTGATACTTTTGAACTGTGTTAGAGAAGACTCTTGAGAGTCCCTTGGACAGCAAGGAGTTCCAACCTGTCCATCCTAAAATAAATCAGTCCTGAATATTCATTGGAAGGACTGATGCTAAAGCTGAAACTGCGATACCTTGGCTACCTGATTTGAAGAACTGATTCATTTGAAAAGTCCTTGATGCTGGAAAGATTGAAGGGGGGAGGGGAAGGGGATGACAGAGGATGAGATGGGTTGGATGGCATCGCCAACTCAGCGAATATGAGTTTGAGCAAGCTCCAGAAGTTGATGATGGACAGGGAGGCCTGGTGTGCTGCAGTCCGTGGGGTTGCAGAGTCGGACATGACTGAGCAACGGAACTGAACTGAGCTGATATCTATAGTTTAAAAAGCACTGAAGATGATATCACCCCAGATATTTCTGGGGAGAGTGGAGGGCTCAAAGAGAGCTCATGGGTGCAGAATTGCTTAGAAACTATCTAAATTCTACAACAAAGTCTGTTATAAAAATCTATTAGAGCTTTCTTTTTCAAATATTTGGGAAGTTTCAATGAGATATCTCCAAAAGTGTCATTAATATGAAAGAAAAACAAACACAAAAACAATTGCTTTCTTCCTGGCTCCATGCTGGTTATCCTGGGAGGCATTCAGTGGAGAGGCATTTAAAAGGCTCAGTGAATGACTTCATTATGTATAAATGGTAATGAGCTTGAATGTTCCTCTCTAGTAACATCTACAAGAGAAATTCCCTCATTTACTCAAACCTCTTTCCCTGTAGAAAATATGATGTCTTTTCTCAAAGAGTCATCCAATGACAAGCTTAAAGGCAAAGCATGCTTTACTCTGGGATCTTTATCTAATTTTTAAACCCTGAAGATTGCAAAGGGAAATGTTCCTTCTCTTTTGAGACCACCACCTAAATGTGTGTCTCTGATTTCTAATATATTCAAGGTCTGAATCTAATTATCTTTCACTGTAAGAGTCCCTCACTTTATCTAATGCCCTTCAAGATCAGTGCTCTTTTAAATCCTATAAACTCAATCCCTTTTGTTAACCTAAATTCAACTGCTGTTTTCATTTATTTAAGCCATTCATGAAATGTGTTTTCAAAATGGAAACACAAGCACCATGGCTGTGTAATTGCCTCTGTGATCTCCACAGATCATAGTGAACCCGAGATCCCGAAGCAGCACAGGGTGGATGAAAGTGATTTCCTTGGGAAGCAAGTCCTGGGGTGGACAATTTACCAGGGAACGTGCTGCGGGTTCCACCACGGAAGGAACTCGGGACATGCAGGACTGGACAACATGAGGCTGGGACTGCCCTGTGGTCTCAGTGGCGGCGTGGGAAGGAAGCGGTGGGCCTCTGTCCCTTCCCCTCTTCAGGCTGGATGGTGGGTCCTCTCCACCTTTGAGTCCTGGCTGGCTGCAGGCTGTCCAGGGAGTGAGCCTGACCCGGCGAGGCGGGTGTCCAGTCCCGGCGGTGCCCAGAGGGCGGGAGGCCTGGGGCTCGAGCCGCCGGAGGGCGATCTGGGCACCCAGCAACCAGCGGGGCGGGGCAGCCGTCGCCCGGGCAGCGCGGGGCTGTGGGCGCTGGGCCGCAGCCGCACTCGATCCTCGGGGGCCCCTGCAGCGGGAGGACGGGCCTGGGGCGGCGGCGACGGGCGCAGGGCCGCGTCTCCTCGCGCGTCCCAAGCTGCGCGGGGAAGGAGGGCCCTCGCCCCGGCGCCCGGGGCCTCCGCGGGGGAGCGGGCGCCCCGGGGCGGCCTGGCTCGAGCCTCGCGTCCCTAGACACGCAGATTTCTCCCGGTCTCTGCGGGCACACGCGGCCCGGGCCCCCGCTGGAGCCCGCTGGGCCCCGCAGCCACACGGCAGGGGCGAGCCTCTCCTCTAAACGGA
>SJXO01001791.1:5106-22380 GCA_006408615.1 Connochaetes taurinus | reverse complement strand
AGCGCAGTGCATCTGCGGGAGGAGGAGCCTGACCTGACTCCACACGCTTTATTTAACTCATCATCCTCCCTCCAATTATTTCTTTCATGAAGGAAGTAGAATCACCCCTTGGACCTTACCCTGGCTCCAATGTGGGAGGCGTTAGGCAAGCGGCTCTGGTGGTTTGACGAGGAAAACTCCGGGACGACTCGGGTGTCGCACCGCCCACTGCGCTCGGCGGTCAGGCCCAAAGACCAGGATAATTATGCTTTCTTAAATGAATAAAATGAGACTGGAGAAATGATGCCAAACCAATATTTATCTTAATATGTATATAGAGAGTCATCTGCAGTATTAAGTGGCTACACATGGACTCCCAATGGAATGTATTACATTATTAAAATTGTGCAGTGAATGACTTTAAAAACAATAAAAATTCACTTTATAATCTAGATTCTATTAACAATAAATGCCCAGTTACCCTACTGCACTTTTACTAATCCATTAATCTACAGTTTTAAAATCACTTATAAGGAAATGTTAGTATTAGATATAATAAAATGCTGCTATAACATGTTGGATTTTAATTACTGTTCTTATAAAATATGAATTAACATAGTGGCAATTCACTTGAAGTCTAATTAACTTGCTTAAGTTATCTTGCTCAATGCCTACAATATTCTGCAATACTACAATGCAAATACTCTTTACAAAGTTAACATATTAATAAGAAAATGATTATGTATTTTCTCCAATTTAGTTTCTATTTAATTATATCACAAACTTGGTTTGTCTCCCAACAAAGTATCAATTTTGTAAATGGTATCTGGAGCAGTCACTTGATCATAGATCTTAGAAACAAGCTAGCTGCCGGGGTCCAGCCCCGGTGGATCCAGGGTGATTCGAAGGTGGGGACGGAGTCGGCGTCCTGGAAAAAACTTATTTGATTACAGATATAGAGAGAGATTAGAAACGGATAGTGTAGTAGGAGAATTAGTGGAGAAAAGAAGGCTGAATCCAGATGGGAATTCAGCCAGAGAAACGGGAGCGAGAAAGAAGCGACATGGGGGAATCGGTCTTTCCAGAAACTGATCCGATTTCTTTATTTTGGGGTTTGCTTATATACCTTTTGTTACACATAGGGATGAATACAGAGTCACGCGGGGGTCTTAGGGGCATTACATCATCTTCTGGCCATGAGTGAGACCTGCTGACATTCTATGATCCCTTCTTTCTGATAACCAAAAACCTTATTTCTTCCAAGGGTGTTTTTTCTTAAACCAGGCACCACCCTCCAGATAAAGTTGCATTCCTATAGGGTGAGGGTGTAGTGAGTTACAATCAAGAAAGTAACTTATTTAACCCAAGGTTAACAGGATTAATCTTAAAGGTTAATACCTATCTCTCCTATATGCTTAAAGGTTAATATTTATTTCCCCTATATGTTTAAAGGTTAATACTTATTTCTCCTATATGTTAGTTATATTCATTATAAGGGCAGGGGACGTGGAGATTTAGCAGCAAACATCAACCCAACAAATGAAAATCCTTTCACCAATCCTCCCCTTAAGATCTATTCTTAAGATAGTGATCAAGTTACATTTTTACATGGCAAGGACACAGTGATTTATAACAAAGCACAGTGATCTATTACAAAAGAGAAAATCCATTAACTCAAAAAGTCTAGTATTGCTAACATCAAAAACTACTATATTTCCTTTTCTATATTCCAAATACATTGATTAATATATTCCCAGGTGCCTAAGGATATGGAGGCCTGATGGCAATCATTGACTCATCAATGAAAAAAGCCCTATGCTAATACTCCAAACTCTCTGTGCTGTTTATGGCTGGGAGGCTGTCACACAAGCTAGTCTGTCAGCAGAGAGGTTTGACCTGAGACATCCTTGTCCCACCCAGAGCAGGGAATTAGCAGCAATTATTGGCACAACAAATGAAAAACCCTTCACCAATATAATTCCTAACCAACACACTATACTAATAATTTCTAACTCCCCAAAAGAATTTGCCTTTAGTAAGTCTAAAACATCTCATGCCTCTCAGATTTGGAGGCTGTAAACAATCACATGTGGCCGGACGAACCTATACAGGCGGGCTAGATAACCTTCAGAGGAGTCCGTAAGCTGAAACACTCTTGTCACGCCCAGGAATTTTTATTGCCTTGGAGCTGCACGTTTACTCCTTCTCCGAGAGAAATGGTTATGGGGGAGAGCATAAAACAGACTCTGGTTTTGGGGTAGATGTTTGGGAACAGAGGGTTTCCTGAGGCTTGATCACGCCTTTGCGTATGCCAAGCCTCTTTCCTCATGACCTTTGCCATGGGCGGAGTTCCTCACGCTGGCCCCCAACAGCTAGCGCCTTATTAATTCTGCACAGTTTTTTAAAGATAGCTGTGCTTCCTGTCCGATGCCCCCCTTTCCTGCCCCTCCGACCGCTGCTGCTCCAACTCTTCCACAGTTCTGATGAAGTGAAATTAAGACCACACGGAGCCCCAGCTCCACGCCCTCGGCATCCTCTCTGAGGAGTGGGCTGACGTGGAAAAGACAGGAGACTGGCAGGAGAGAGGGATGCCAGGGCAAGCATACTGGTCACGGATAAAATAGTATAAAGTCTGAGAAAACTGATGTGGTATATCTTACAAAATATTAATGACAAGATGAGTTGCTTTCATTTATTTTCCTTTGTAATATTCGTGCAAAACAGCTCAAATTTTCTTGCCAATTCTGGAAGACTGTGTCAGATAACAGAATTGGAAATCTGGTGTACTTCCATCAGCTGAACAAAGCCCCATCCCAGCTTCCAACTCTGTCATCCTCTAGATCCTCCTTGGCAAGCTCTAGGGTTCATTGTTTTCCTCGTGGGATATCACACATCATAAGTGATACTGAATATCACCCTTGAATATCCACTTCTGACCGGTTTTCATAGAATCCCAAATTACAACAACTTTTAAGCTGTTTGGATCAACTTCTTCCCATTCCCTTGCATATTGAGGAAAAGGAAAAAGGGGAGGGGACAGAAGGAAACTTTCCAGGTGAACTGATCCGTGCATGCTGCTTTTGCCCTTTATCCAGAGAAATTTCCAATTCTAGCTTGTGCATGGGACCCCCTGGCATTTTATGATCTTTAGCATCTGCCCAAAGGAACACTGCTAATGCTTCCTGCCAAACTGCAAGAGTCTTCCATTTGAATTCCTTTCTAGTGCCTTATTTACCGAGACCATTGGAAACAGTTCTGCTAAATTTAAATCATACATGCTCAAGGGTAGGCTTCCCAAGTGGCTCAGTGGTAACGAACCTTCCTGCCAATGCAGGAGACAGGGGATGAGGTTCGATCCCTGGGTCAGAAAGATCCCTGGAGAAGGAAAAGAAAACCCACTCCAGTATTCTTGCCTGGGAAATCCATGGACAGAGGAGCCTGAGGGGCTACAGTCCATGGGGTCACAAAAGAGTCGGATCCTACTTAGCAACCAAGCAGGCACAATTCTTAAGGGTTAAGGTTTTTTCCAGGGGTCATGTATGAATGTGAGAGTTCGACTGTGAAGAAAGCTGAGAGCCAAAGAATTGATGCTTTTGAACTGTCCTGTTGGAGAAAACTCTTGAGAGTCCCTTGGACTGCAAGGAGATTCAACCTGTCCATCCTAAAGGAGAGCAGTCCTGGGTGTTCACTGGAAGGACTGATGCTGAAGCTGAAACTCCAATACTTTGGCCACCTCATGCGAAGAGTTGACTCATTGAAAAGACCCTGATCCTGGGAGGGATTGGGGGAGGGAGGAGAAGGGGACGACAGAGGATGAGATGGCTGGATGGCATCACCGACTCGATGGACATGAGTTTGAGTGAACTCCGGGAGTTGGTGATGGACAGGGAGGCCTGGTGTGCTGAGATTCACGGGGTCGCAAAGAGTCAGACACGACTGAGCAACTGAACTGAACTAAAGGTGATATCATTTCCAAGGAGGTAACAAAAATCCTTGGTTTTTGTGGAACAAAAAAGCTTACTCTTTTTATGTGTAAAGCTCAGATATACATATGGCATATGAATAGATATCTAGTATATCTGTAGTAGTAATAAATCATTGGGGAGCCATTTGGAAAAATTAAATGTCAAAAAAAAAAAAAAAAAAAGAAAACTCCCTTAGGGGTGAGATAAAGAAAGAAAGTATTGAGAAATAGTAATGCAGATAAACAATTTGAAAAATAACAGCAGGAGCACTTTGGTATCTTCCAAAGAGGACTCCATCCTGAACACCACACGAAGTGGTCAGAGCACCGCATCCCACCCACACAGGCATGTTCTTGAGACAGTGTCTGTGTTTTCTTCTTATATTTATTTCTGAATAGCAGGTTGGCGGCCCTGCGCTTGACCTGATTTGTTGCAGCAGAGAAGGACACGAAGGTTTGGGTACAATCAGACTGGAATGTTCACTGAGTGCCCTGCTGTATTTCTCAGCCCCTCTCCAGTTAGATGGGGCCAGAGGGCCTGTGCTGGCCAAGAGGCTAAAAGCAGAAATAAGAGCCTCACTTCCAGGGCAAAGCACTCAAGAGCCAGTGGCAGAGGCTCCAGATGGTGCAGTTACAAATGGGCAGAGCCTCCAACAGCCGGGTCCTGTGGGTGAGGAGGAGTGGCCCCTGCTTGTTTGCCTTGGAAATGGAGCCGCAGTGAGAGATCAGCTCTGCTAATGTTCAGGCCCTGAAATTCTGGGATTAATTTCTCAGAATCTCATAGCCTAACCTATCCTGAAAAACACAAAGGTGATTTCTAGCTTTGAGATGTAGAGCTGATTTGGGGGTTCCAAATCTATTAATCTCTACAGTGACTTTCCAGCCTTTGCAAAATTTACTGTGGTATATAAAACCCAGTTTTATGTACCAGATAGAAATGTTTCATAAGCTTCCTAATGGAAAACCCACAGATCTTCCCCAGAAGCAATCTGCTGTCTTCCGACAGTTATTTCTTAAAGAATTTATTTCAGTGACCTCAGTGGTGAATCTTAATAATAGTCAAATCTCAGGGTGGGGTTCACAGGATTAAAAAAGAAAATACCATAAAGCAAAAGTACCAGTGCTTTGGAAATTATTTATTTTTATTAAGATATGCTTGCCTCCAGCATTTCTTTTAGACCCAGCCTCATTTCTTTTAAGTCCTGGGCCTGTGGGCCAGTGCTTATTTGCATGCTAATTACCAGCTCAAGGCATTTTATGCTGATCTAAGGTCTTTAACCAATTAATGAACCAGAGAAAGCTGATCTTTCCTCGGAGGAGAACTGCTTTACCTTCATCATCATTACCACGGAACTGCATTCAGTGTACCCTTTGCTTCCTAGTTCACGCTCCTTCCTGAACATACAAGTGGACAATCAAGCAGCCGCGCTTAGACGCCACTGAGGGTCTCGTGGGGTCTGTCCGCATTTAGGAAACATGCCAAACACTGCAGATATGCAATTGACGCAAAACGGAGACACGGAGAGTCTGAAGCACGCTAGCCAATGAGAAACGAAGTCTAAAAGCACGCTAGCCAATGAGACACGGAGAGTCTAAAAGCACGCTAGCCAATGAGGCACGGAGAGTCTAAAGCATGCTAGCCAATGAGACACGGAGAGTCTAAAGCATGCTAGCCAATGAGACACGGAGAGTCTAAAAGCACGCTAGCCAATGAGGCACGGAGAGTCTCAAAGCACGCTAGCCAATGAGACACGGAGAGTCTAAAGCACGCTAGCCAATGAGACACGGAGAGTCTAAAGCACGCTAGCCAATGAGACACGGAGAGTCTAAAGCACGCTAGCAAACGGCGACCACTTGGCGGTCAGCCAGTCTACATGCGGTCTTCTTGCTATCCCGGGAGCTTTTTAGAAGAATCTATATCCTGCCAAAGGTCTTAGATCTTTAGATGAAACCCTATACAACCCCTTGATCATAGACCTGTTAATGGTGCCTTTAGGGACACTACAGAAATATAAGACAGCCACGTAGTGCATAAAAAGTAAATAAGACGACGTTAAACACTGACTGAGTGTCTGACAGAGGAGGAAAGGTGAGCTCCTGATGTTTGGGCGGAGCACCTAAGTATTTGGTTCCGTGTTTCACAGGTGGGTTCCACAGAATCAGGAGAGTGGTTTGGAAATCTATGGCAGCCCATAATGGCTATTCCAATGACATAGAATATACATACATTTATACAAATTCCTTCAAGCATGACATTATCTAACTTCAATGACCAAAACTGCTCACCTATACTACTCTTTGTTGCAGGAATTTGAGCTTTGTAACTAGGGCACAGTTCCAGTTCTTAAAGGGTTTGAGAAGTGTATCGGCACAAACAAACAGCAGTAGTGTGTCAGTTCTTCGCGCCCCGAGCCGTCTGTCTCTTGGTGGCTGCATCTCCCTGGGGCCTGTCGGTGCACCAGCGTCAAGATGGTCCAGGGCCACACTCTCTGTCTCAGGCTTTCTGGCGTTCTGCCGTCCCATTCCATCCCCTGTTCTCTACTAGATCAGAGCTGCAAAGTTACTAATACATGTGCTAAGAAACATAGCTTTGTTTTTTCCCCCGTTGGAACTAATTGATGCGATATGCCCTGGAGTACCTTGGAAGAAGAGGGTCAATTTTATTTTTCTATTGGTTTTGCTTCAGTAACCTCACACCAAGTTAATGTTTAGACTCTGGAAATTTTTGTCTCTGTGTAGATGGTTCAATAGATACCTTTCTTTCAGATCTAAGTCAACCCTCTAGCAAAGGTCCTCCCTCCTGTCACCAGTGCTGGATTCAGACTGAGCGAAAATGAACAAGGTAGGCCTGCCTCCCTAAGTTCTGAGGGCCTCCCTGTTACAGGGGTTCCTGGGTTTTGTGTTTTTAATCGTATTGGAGTGTAGTTGATTTAGAACATACTGTTACTTTCAGGTATGCAGCAGAGTGATTCATTCATTCAGTTACACATACACACATGTTAATTCTTTTTCAGATTCTGTTTCCATTTAGGTTATCACAGAACACTGAGGGGGCTCCCTGTGTGACACAGGCGGTCCTTGCTGGTCATCCGTTCCACATACAGTGGGGTGTGCATGCTAATCTCAAGCTCCTAGTTAACCCTTCCCCTCTCGTAACTAGAGCTCTGTTTTTAAAATCAGTGAGTCTGTTTCTATGTTGCAAATAACTTCATTTATATCATTTTTTTTTTTTAAATTGAATCCATATTTGAGTGATATAGGGCTTTCCAGGTGGCTCATTGGTAAAGAATCAGCCCGCAATGCAGGAGATGCTAGAGAGGTGTGCTTGGTCTCTGGGTCAGGAAGATCCCCTGGTTGCCCAGCACAGCAACCCACTCCAGTACTCTTGCCTGGAGAATCTCACGGACAGACAAACCTGGAGGACTGTAGACCACAGGGTCACAAAGAGTCAGACATGACTGAAGCGCCTGAACATGCGTGCATGCATGGGTGATATCATACGATACCTGTCTTTCCCTGCCTGACTGACTGTGAGAGTTTCTAGGTCCATCCACGTCGCTGCAAATGGCATGGTTTCATCCTTTTCTGTGGCTGAGTCACATTCCTCTGTACGTATGTACCACACCTTTACCCATTCAAAAAAGGGGAAGATCGACATAGACGCTTCTCCAACAGAAAATACACAGAGGGCCAAAAAGCACAGGGAAGGATGTTTCTGTTTGTCTTGCTTGTTTAGTTGTTTTGCTTGCTTATCTCCATCAGTTAGAACAGGCACCAGCACATAGTAGGCACGCAACAAATATCGCTGAATGAGCAGTTAATAGATACACAGAGTGCTCCTTCTAAAGCCCCAACAAGGGCCAGAGTACTTGAAGTGCTCATCACTCCATCACAAGCTATCAACGCAGGGATATGGAACATCATCTGAGGCCTTCCTGCTGTTACCAGTTTTGTCTGCTGTCTCTCCTTTCTTAGACCCAGAGACCAGAGTGGTCTTCCTCACACTTTATCTTTCTGCCTGGGTCATGTTTATGAAAAGCTGTTTCTTACTCCACCTACCAAGTATGGATTTACATCAGTTAAGGAAGAGATCGCAGAATTTAATGAGTTCCCTCTTTTCCCAAGTCTTGCTTTCTAATCTAGCATCATGCTAAGCAGGTCAGTTCATTCCATCATCTGTTTTATTTTAGGAGGTAAGCCTCTGGACTTAGTCTCATAGGAAAGAGAAGAAGAGAAAGAAGCCTGGGTTTTCTTTCTCTGGTGAGAGGTGTGAGGGCAAAGTTAGTGCAGACTTGATATTTGCAAACTGTTCTTTCCATTGCACTGGGGCATTTTCATTTAGAAAGAACAATAAAATGCAAGTCACAACTACTTTGAATGGAAATTTACAACTCAGCAGTAATGGACCTTGGAGAAGGCGATGGCACCCCACTCCAGTACTCTTGCCTGGAGAATCCCAGGGATGGGGGAGCCTGGTGGGCTTCTGTTTGTGGGGTCACACAGAGTCGGACACGACTGAAGTGACTTAGCAGCAGCAGTAATTGACCTTGGAGAAAAAGTAACTGGTTGGATTTGGTCAGGGACCATATTGCCACTGGTAATCTTACCTCTCTCCTGGGTATATACCAAAGCCAATGATTGGTTCCATGAGAAGAAGCAGTGGTATGCATGGGGATGGTGACACTGGGTACTCAACAGGGTCCACTACTTAGGACTTTCTCTGTTTGCTGTGTATGCTGTTCCTGCTGTTTCAAGGGATCAATTAGCTAATCATATTAAATATCCCCATAGTTTCATCGTATATTCACTGCTAAGTTAGTTAGTTCAGTCCCTCAGTCACGTCCGACTCTTTTCAACCCCATGGACTACAGCACGCTAGGTCTCCCGAAGTTCACCCAAGTTCATGTCCATCGTGTCACTGATGCCATCCAACCATCTCATCCTCTGTCGTCCCCTTCTTCTGCCCTCAATCTTTCCCAGCATCAGGGTATTTTCCAATGAGCTGGTTCTTTGAATCAGGTGGCCAAAGTATTGGAGTTTCAGTTTTAGCATCAGTCTTTCCAATGAACACCCAGGACTGATCTCCTTTAGGATGGACTGGTTGGATCTCCTTGCAGTCCAGGGACTTGCAAGAGTCTTCTCCAACACCACAGTTCAAAAGCATCACCTGGAGAAGGGAATGGCAGACCACTTCAGTATTCTTGCCTTGAGAACCCCATGAACAGTATGAAAAGGTGAAAAGGGATGACATTTCACTGCTAAAGACACATCTTAAAAAAGCCTTAATGAAAGAGAATAAGAGATGAAAAATAGCAGGCCAGCTTTTTGCTTTTAGTGTGCCTGCCTATGTTACAAGATGCTGAATTGATTAAATAATTTATGCTTCAATATTAGCCATAATAAAACAATCTATTCACATTGCTGCTGTGGATCCCACCCTTGGCTGCACCTCAGAATCTCCCAAAGAATTTCTAAAAATGACTGATGCTTAGACCCTACACTTAGCAATTCTGAATTAGGGCCTTGTGTTGTTCGTGTTTAGATGCTACGTCATGTCTGACCTCATGGGACCGTGGCCCACCAGGCGCCTCTGTCCATGGGATTCTCCAGGCAAGAATACTGAAGTGGGTTGCCATTTCCTTCTCCAGGGGTCTTCCTGACCCAGGGATCAAGCTCTTGCATCTCCTGCATCTTCTGCCTTGGCAGGCAGATTCTTTATCACTCAAGCACCAGGGAAGCTCCTGAGTCAGGGCCTGGGCATTGATACATTTTTTCAAAACTTCCCAGGTATTTGTATTAAGATGCTCTGGGGGCAGAATGTGGAACTGGTGGTGCAGTGGGAAGAGCACTGGGTTTAGGGCAGCTCTGTTACCAGCTGTCTGGTCCTTAGCTGGCCACACTACTCCCCAGACATCAGACTCTTCATCTCAGTGCTAAGTCACTGCATTGTTCTGAAGAATACATTTGACAGTGCACCCAAAAAATGGTTGGAAACTTCAAAGTTCTATATAAATGTTAACTATACACCTGAAACTTAAATGATTATTCAGACTATTTTAAATGGTTTGAAATAAGAAAATTCAAAAATCCATAACAATAATGATAATAATAATAATACCTTTCTGCCAACCTCAGGACATCTTAGCAATTTTATAGAGAATGTGATTTCTGTGACCTTAGTGAAGCACTATAATGTTAGTGTTATTTTCTTTAGTACACTGTGAATTTCTCTCTAGAAACCATACCTAATAAAACTGAATTTTATTTTCAATTTATTTTTACCTAGGTAATTCTCATTTCTAGGTTTTGCCCATCATATGGATTTTTCCAGTTCAGAATGGAGTTTTAAAGTGCTACGGATCCTCAGAGAGAAGCATGCAAGTGGAATGCAAAATTGATGCTTGTTATTCCTACTGCTTGTTTATGAAACCAAAGAGCACCAGAAGCCAGGTGAATATGCTGTTGTTGCAAAAGTAAGCTGTAGAAACATGAGCCGGGAGAGAAGTTACCTTAAAGCAGGGGAGAGTCACAACATAGGACACAATGTTTGGACAGCCTTCCAATGAAAATGACCTAAGTAGATTGCTGAAACTGTTCCTGGATGGAAGGAGATAACATAACTGGCAAAGAAGATAAAAAGGTAGAAGGAGTCAAGCCAGTGAAGAGCACGTTTGAATGTTACCAAGAAGAGGTGATTTGATTCTTTAGTGAGAGCTTGATAGACATGCTGGAGATGTGCAATATTTTAAACCCTATTCTAGAAAACACGGATGTTTTCTGCATCTGATGGAACAATTCCTGGTTACTCTCTCTGGGTGGATTTGCCTTCAAGTCAAGGAGCTATGAATTGGCTCAAATTCTTTCTCAAGGCCATAGAAATACAGCTGAACTCTGAGTATAGCCCACACATACAACCACATACAAAGTCCAGAGAATTCACAGTGATATTTCAGTAGGAGAACCAAAATGGCAGACTTCCAGTGGTCGAGCCAAAGATGGTGTGCTTAACTCTCCTTGTGGTTGAAAGACATCCTTAGCACATTTATCTTCCCAGTGAAGCTTTGGCTTGGAGATTTGTGTTTCACTTAATCTCTGACTCAGATCAACCATCGAGGACCAAATAGCATCCTCAGTGACCTCATGTTAGAGACATCAATCGTTGCTGCAATAATCTTGCACATTTAAAACTTGACATTGTGTACTCAGGAGATGAACTCTCCTCCCCTGTCTCTTTGGATAAGATGTCAGGCTAATTTTAGGGCCAGTAAAATGTATTTATGTAAGAACAATTATAGCAGAAAATGGGCACGTGATCTTGAAACTAAGTATGCAATAAATAGTCTCCTTAAATGAATCATGCAGGAAATGGAGTGTGATTTCTATTCCAGGCTTTGCTGATCTACATTTGCTTTCAGCTACATATTTCAACACCGCTGACATCTAGAAATGCGGTGCATACGTTCTCACATCTGGCTCATCTCACGCCCCCTTCCGCCCCAGTCCTAAGGCGTGCCGTCTATTTCACTCCAAACATTTCCAGGTTCTTCTGATTATCTTATGGTCAGATGATGACCGTACTTGGTGTCAGAGAAGGCATTTCAGAAACCTCAATAAATAGTCTTTCAAAAGGAATGCTAGTGCTTGAAAATGATGAAGCCAAGACGTGACTCCCCGCCAAGCTCCAGAGAGCTGAAATTCTTTCTAAAAGGATGATGAGAGCAGGTCCTTCTGTCTCTCTCGGGGCCGTGTTGGTGCCGGCCAGATGCCCAGCAGAGCTGGGCTGTTAGCACAGGCCTTGCCAGGGAACCGCAGTTGGAAACATGAGAAATGGCCTTCTTTCGGGAAAAAAAAAAATTAGCAAAATCCTCTCGATGTTCAAATATCGTGTGTTTTATGCACAGCTTACATTAATAAAATGATGAGAATAAAACCAGATTTTACTCTTTATTTATGCTCCAAGTGTTCCAGAATGTTTTCAAACCAATTGGTCAAACAGACCTAGGGTGCCAGCTTTCCATTTATCTACTGACATGAGAGTAGATACAGTGTAGGTAATTAAATCCACTTACAGGATCAAATGCTGGAAAGGCTAAAAATAAGTGATGTTTGTTCTCGATGGTTTTTGGTACCTCTCCAGACCTGGGTTTCAGTCTGATCCCTGTCATTACCCGAACAAATGGATCTGGTCAAGTTGTTCTGCTTAATGGGGTGGAGCTGGCTCGTTCGTTTCTCTCTCCAATCCCTTCTAGTCTGCAAGACTCAGTAACTTTTTTCAAGGTGATTTTCTTCAAGTTCACTTTCTGCTAAAAACACCTGGAGCAGATTCTCAAGCTGACTCATGCTTTGCATTTTCCAGGCCAGTGGTTCTTGAAGTAGAGTTCAAAAGCATTGTCATTACCTGGGAAGTTGGGGAATGCAGATTCTGAGGCCCCACCCCACCTGCTGACTCAGAAACTAGGAGTGGAGCCTGTCCTGCATTTTATCAAGCCCTCCCCAGGAGCTCTGACACACTCAAGTGTTAGAACCACGGCGTTAGTCCAATCCTTCCATCTCCCTCATGGCCTTCATTTAGCTAAAGTCTTAGAGTCAAGGTGTAAATTGATGAGAATAAATTACAGGTTTTCCTGTCTATCTCAATGCAGAACATTCCAAGAAAGCCTTTGTGCGATGGAATTGTGCTCAGTCTCTTAATCATGTGCAACTCTTTGTGACCCTACGGGCTGCAGCCCACCAGGCTCCTCTGTCCATGGGGATTCTCCCGGCAAGAATACTGGAGTGGGCTGCCACGCCCTCCTCCAGGAGATCTTCCCAACCCAGGGATTGAACCCAGGTCTCCTGCACTGATAGGGAGGTTCTTTACCCTCTGAGGCACCAGAGAAGCCCAAGAATACTGGAGTGGGTAGCCTATCCCTTCTCCAGGGGAACTTCCCGACCCAGGAATCGAACCAGTGTCTCCTGCATTGCAGGCAGATTCTTTACCATCCGAGCTACCTGGGAAGTCTGTGAAATGGAAGATTTCCTGCCATATTGGTAAAAAAGGATGCCACAGCCATCAGGGATTTCTGTCTTCCAGAAGTAAATTTCTGAGCCCAGGAAGAGCAGTGATGTCTGTCCAGCAGCCGTCAGTCACTTCCTGGTCAGCAGTGAGCACTGAAGAGCTGGGTGGGTTGGAGGCAGGATGCAAGATAGCATGGGAGGCAGCCACACCACAACTCCCTGTGGAGAACACGGAGTTAAGAATGTGAGTAATCAAGGAGCAGGATTTGGCCCCAGATAGCAGAGATGCATACGAAAGGGATGATTTCAGTGAACCCAGATGCTTGCATCTTTCCAAACATAGACAGGCGTTAAATTCCTTAACCTAAGATATCTGGTTTTCCTTAATTAGTAACAATCTTTGATGTTCAGAGCACCTGCCTGCTTTGTTGCAAACTCCTATATAACCAGACTCCTCCTCAAGGCAGTTGTCTCAGGGATACTTGGGATGCTGCCTCCTGGACTTGAAGTCCTAAAAATTCCCACCGAATAAGCATAACTCTCAACTTTCAGGTTGTGACTACGTTTTTCAGTTGACATTTTTCATAAGTTGAAATGGCATAAAGCAAAGAAACAATTACCTTCGGATGCATCTTGCTAACAAATGCACGAGATAAATAGAGATAAAGCTCAGACGCTCATGGACAGAGTGCAGAGCACAGCGGCTTTGCGCTGAGCGCTGAGTGTGACCCTTGGGGAAGGAGCTAGGAGGTGGCCTGGTCCTCGCTGCTGCGACAGTGGCTGGAGGTGATGCCTCTCCAACAGCTGCAGCAAGACCGACTCCAGATGCTACTTCTGCTCTTCCCTCTTTTTGTAATAGTGAAAATCCTCTTCAGATTTCTTTCAGTTAGGGAAAACAGGCATTAACACAGGCCTTTCACGAGTGTGATGTGGTGTAAGGAGAATTTTCCAAAATCGGGGCATGGACTCTGGAGCCAGGAGACCCTGGTGTGGGACATGGCCTTTTTTACCGAGCTTGGTCAAAGGGTGTGTGACTTATCCTCCCTCTCCTCACCTGTAAAATGGTGATAAAAATGATGCCTGCTTCATGGGCCATTGTAAGAATTACGTGATACTGTCTGACAAACTACAAGCAATCAGTATCAGGGAGGTATGATTACCTCGTCCGAGCTCACACTGCTCACTGCAGCTGAAGAATACGCCAATAAATCAAGAGACAAGGTGTTGGGGTGATATCGCCAAACTCTTGTCTTTCTCTGCCCACTGAAGTGGAATAAAAATATAAGAGATAAAATTTGGAAGTCCTCAGTCAGCAGGGAGGAAATGCAGCTGGCTAGAGCCTCAAGAACTGTGCCCCTCCCTTCAGGAGGTCTGAGAGGTTTGTCTCCCGGGCTTAGGGTGAACGATAAGGCGCAAAGTGCTGAAGGTCTGACGTTCTCCCGCCCGCGTTGTTTCCTAGCTGTCGTAGTCGGCGGCGGGTGGCCTCGTTATTAGGTCCCTTTGTCTCCGGTTTACTGCATGGTGGCCTTCTTTCTGAAATACAACAAGAAAGAAAGCTACAAGGGGTGATCTGTTGTAAAGGTGAGACCAGATACAGGATGTGATTAGCATAGAGTTGGTGCAGAATGTAGCTCAGGCTACATTAGAATTAGGGGACAGAAAGCAAACAAGTATAGACTACAGGTTAGGAAGAGTTAAAGTAAAAACTAGGAGTGATGGGGCCTGCTCACGTTCTCTTTATCTTCTTTGTTCTCAGGAAAAAGAAAGAAAAACTCCTTCTTCTTTTTTTTTTCCTTTTTTACTGCAATAGGGGCAAAGATTAGTGATTTTATTCAGAAAGCCAGCAGGCTGAGAAGTTGATGACCTCGTGTTCTCAAGAACATCTTGCTCACATTTGGGTGCAGCTTCTTTTACAGAACAAAGAGTAAAGTAGAAAAGGTGATGTGTGTGTGTGTGTGTTGTATGTTTGCTCAATTGTGTCTGATTCTTTGGGACCCCATGGACTGTGGCCCGCAGTCTCCTCTGTCCATGGGATTTTCCAGGCAAGAATACTGGAGCGGGTTGCTATTTCTTACTCCAGGGGATCTTCCCAAATTGCTGCAAAGGTTTCCTGGTTCCAGCCAGACTCTGGAGGGGATGTGCTAATTTTTCCTCTCCTGCAGCTACTCATAGGCAGGCCGGGACAGGATGCTTCCTGTGACTTAAACACAGGTCCTTTAGCTTAAAGCTCAGCAAGGGAGACAGGGTCCCAGGAAATGGGCCCTCATATATACTTTAAGCTATAGGCAGCATCCCTTTAGTGATTAGCTTGTAGTAAAAGTAACAGAATATAAAGGTTTAAGTAAAAGAAACAGTTCTAATGTGGAGTCAGATTTGTTCCCCTGAAATGCATGAATATGTTATTTTACATAGCAAAAAAAAAAATTTTTTTTTTGGTGTATATCTTGAGAAGGAGAGATTATTCCAGATTATTTGGATGTTTAAAGGTTAAGAACCTCTCCTGGTTGTGGTCCAAACAAGGTGTAAATTACGATGAAGACCAAAGAGATGCTTCATTGCATGAAGATGCAGGGAGGAGGCCAAGAGCCAAGGGAAGTGAGCGGAATCAGTAACCAGAAAAGGCGAGGAGGCAGACTCGCCCCCATCAGGGAAGATACTGGATGGTGGCAAACATTCCTTAACAGCAGGAGGAGCGAGGAGGCTCGGGCCTGCCGGACAAGAGACCACGGTTCTCACCCTTGACGTCACGGAAGCCTCTCAGACTACGCACGTGCAGAGAGGCCCCTTGCTGGTCAGCAAGGGGAGGGGCTCACCCCGCAGGAGGGCAGGCGGCGTCCCTCTGGCCTCCGTGGCGGAGTCCGGCTCGGCTGGAAGCTGCCGGCGCACGTCCGCGAGGACGCTGAGACGACCCGAATGTGGACACTCAGAACCAGGCGGGCCACGTGCTTGGCGGAAGGAAACCTGCAAGGAACGCCCCGCAACAGAGGTCCAAACCGCCACGCACGCGGGCTCGGCTTTCCGGTGCCGCAGAGTGTCCGTCCACAGGTACTGCATGCTTTTCAATTCTTTTCTTCCTCATGCATACCTTACTTGTTTCTCTGTTTTTCTCCTTGCTGGGAATTCTTTTTCTGCAGAGATGAAGGGCCAGAGCGCTTGTCACTGACCACTGGTCTAGTGGCTTGTATTTAGTGTTCTCACCGCTGTGATCTGACAATCTCTGCCCAGGAAACCAAGCCCCGCTTCAAGCTGGAGGCCGAGGCCACTTGCGATCACTTACATCTTGATTTTAGTTCGAAAAGACCTGTTCCAGACTTCGGACTTAAAGAACTATACGATAATACACTTGCCTTGTTTGAGTCACAAGGTTTGTGATGGTTTGTCAAGACAGCAATTGCAAAGGAAAACATTGGGTCACTGGAATGATTTAGGGGCAGGTTTCCTTTAATCTCCTTTATGTAAATAGCTAAACACCTTCATTTATGACTGACCTTGCCTTCAAATCACTTCAGATTTCCTCCTGGCTAGCAGCTGTAGCTCACTCCCATCCCAAAATGCATCCAAGGCTACTTTGACCTCTGGCCCTTCATTAGGTCCCCACTATTGCAAGAAAGAGGAACTAACACGCTTGGAATTAATGACAGGAGAAGCAAAGAACTTGCATAATTCATAAAATTCATAAGCAGCCACTGAATATTTAATTGCAAGTAATTTGGGGTTAGAGCTTCTTATCTAAAACAAAGATATAATAGATTCCAGGACACTTAAAGTTGTAAAGCTATAAACTCTTCCTCCAAGTTCTTCTTGGAAGTCTCTGTGAAAGACGGCATCATATTCTGCCAGACTTTCCATGAAATTTGTGAAAAATATGAGATTCTGCTCCTTTCAGTTCAGTTCAGTTCAGTCGCTCAGTCGTGTCCGACTCTGTGCGACCCCGTGAATCGCAGCTCGCCAGGCCTCCCTGTCCATCACCAACTCCCAGGACTCACTCAAACTCACGTCCATCGAGTCCGTGATGCCATCCAGCCATCTCATCCTCGGTTGTCCCCTTCTCCTCCTGCCCCCAATCCCTCCCAGCATCAGAGTCTTTTCCAATGAGTCAACTCTTCGCATGAGGTGGCCAAAGTACTGGAGTTTCAGCTTTAGCATCAGTCTTTCCAACGAACACTCAGGACTGATCTCCTTCAGGATGGACTGTTTGGATCTCCTTGCAGTCCAAGGGACTCTCAAGAGTCTTCTCCAACACCACAGTTCAAAAGCATCAACTCTTCGGCGCTCAGCCTTCTTCACAGTTCAACTCTCACATCCATACATGACCACAGGAAAAACCATAGCCT
>SJXO01001790.1:221386-339062 GCA_006408615.1 Connochaetes taurinus | reverse complement strand
CTCCAGCCCCCTTGCGCCGAGCGGGAGGGCGCCTCGGGGACTCCCGGGTCCCCCGCGCCCGGCACCGCCTCCGCGCCCTGGGCCCGCCGCGCCCTGCGCTCGCGCCTGGGCGAGGGGAAGCCCGGGGAAGCCCGGACGCCGCCGCCTCCCCTGCGCGCTCCCCGGCTCCCCCGCCAGTGGGCGGCCCCTGGGCTCGGCGCCCGGGCAGCGCGCTCGCTGGGTCTCTGCCTGCGGCCCCTCTGCGTCTGCTCGCTCGGCCTCGACTCCCGCTGCTCCCGGGGCTCTGGCTCCTTGGCACACGCACTCACGTGGGCAGGTAGTAGCGGAGCGCTTTGAGGATTCTCTCGGGCTCCAGACAGCCCTGGCACCCATTGTTCGTGGCGGGCAGCGCTCCTTCCTATCTATTCTCTGCCCCCTTCCTACATTTTTCTAACCTGGATTTTTTTTTTTTTTTCTAAGAAGTTACCCGAGATTACTTTCAAGCTTTGCTTTGCCCCCCGGAAGAGCCGGCCAGATTCCAGGGTCCTGGCACAGGCTGAGGGCAAAGGGGAACCTGGCTCTTCGCCAATCACCGGCGTCAGGCCAAAGGAAATCGCCCTCATCCCCTCCCCGCGCAGCCCCCAAGCAGCTCCGGACTGTGCTGTGAAAAGTAAAAGAGAGAGAGACTGGCCCCTACCCCAGCAGGTGGGCAGGGTCCCTCTTTGCTGACTCAGCATCGTCATCAGCACCTGAGGCAGCAAGGGCTGCTGGGAGGACCAGGAGCCTCATCCAAAGGGTTCAGAGTCAAAGGCCAGACCCTCACTGGTGACCCGAGGGTCAGGACGTCAAACCAGAGCCCACGCAGGGGTTAGGTTTGCTTTCCCATCACCTGTCAG
The DNA here is from genome assembly GCA_006408615.1 of Connochaetes taurinus. Classification (NCBI taxonomy): domain Eukaryota; kingdom Metazoa; phylum Chordata; class Mammalia; order Artiodactyla; family Bovidae; genus Connochaetes; species Connochaetes taurinus. Next base: position 338,187 of record SJXO01001790.1, on the reverse strand, counting down.
GATTATGTTTCTCAGAATTTGAACTTCCTATTTTTATTAATTTAAAACAAATGGACATTCGAGATGCAAAACTCATATTATCCATAATCATCAGGTTGTCTCTGGGGAGCCCAGATCTCTCCTGGGTTTAGAGATCTGGGGAGATGGCAGTTACTGGGAATGAGAAGCCAGAGTGCAGCCTTGGACAAGAGGGCGGGTAGGAAGAAGGAAGACCTTAGAAGGAGAGCTTAGGCATCAGCAGAGGGCAAACTGACTCTGCCTCAGAAGGGACCCATGACAGATCCAAGATTCCAGAGCCAAGACATCTCAAGGACTAGGGAGAGAAAGGCAGACAGACGACGAACAGTCCTGGCTGTGTGGAAGGGACTCCATCCTGGAAGCCCCAGAGGCAGGCGCGCATCTAGTTAGCCTGCCACTGTATACATGATGCCTGGCACACTGTGCTTGGTAAATATTTGGTGAATGAATGAATGAATGACTAGTGTCAGGTATGGGTAGAGTAATGAGGACTTGGAGGAAGGAGGTGTGGGTCTGTTTCCTCTGTTCCCCGAGCCTTGCAACTACCCTGAACACACTGGACTGAGTTGGGGTGTGGGAGAGTCCATAGTCAACCCAGTGAATACTAGGAACCCAGATCCAAGAGGATCTGGTCAGGTGGCCAGATTCCAGATTACTAACAAGAGCCAATGATATTAATACATCACTTACCTATGAGCATCGACTGAGCACAGTTATGTGTTGGCTGCAAGGACTCATAATCTAAATCTGCCCTCAAGCAGACAGACAGACAAGGAACCGTGAAGAAACGTTAAGGAACTTGGCAAAGCGGTACCAATCAGTCCCAAAGGAGTGCTTCTGAAAACTGAGATCAGAGGTTGGAGTCCTCCCTTCAGTCTGGGGTGGCCAGAGCACAAAGCCTTGTTGGGGAGAGTTGGTTCTTAAAAGGCGAAGGAAATTCCAAGTGAGGGCAAGAACATAAATAGATGAAGGGAGAAGAGGTGGAAGAGGTCTGGAGGGCAGTGTGGATCGACCTCTCTGGCAGTCAGAAGGGTGGACCAAGGTTAAGTTCATGGTCAAGACCTAATTGCGTTGGTGCTGCCCACCAGGGACTGTTACCAAGATCGTAGATTTAGAGTCTTTGTGCCACATGTTCCTGACCATTGCTTGCTTTTATGAGAGATGCCTAGAGAAGGAGTTTGAAGGGCATGTGACCACACTGCTATCATCATTAAAAAGGGACTTTGAAACACACAGCTCTAAAGAGCTGCCCAGGTAACCCCCTCTTTTGATGCCTTGAATTGATTCTATGCTCTCCCCTCAATGTGGTCATTGTGTTTGGATCAGAAATCCTGCTCCTGATGAAGAATTCACCCTTGAGGGAGCCTGTACCCTCTCCAAACAGCTCTGTCGAAATCTCTCCCCTATAGGGAATTACAACAACACACCATCCTGTAACATATAATGATGGATTAGTCCTACTTCACCTGTTCCCATCCTAGGCCTGCCAGCTGCACAGAACTGATACCATTAGAACTTCTGTGGAACAAGGAACAGATGGCTCAAGCCAAATTCATTTTAAAGAAGAAAGAGAATTGTAAAGTTCAGAAGATCAGGCTTCAGACACAGTTGGATTCAGCATCCAAGCAATGTCACCAGGATTTGATTCTTTCTATCTCTCCACTCTGTCTGCATTTGTATCGGCTTCAGTCTTGAGTTCCTGGTAGCTCCAAGGTGACTGCAAGAATTCCAGCTTTCCATGCTCTCAGGATCAAATCTGATGGGAAAGACCTCTACCTTGAAGCCAGCAGCCCCAACAAAAGTGTCATTGAAGGTCACTGGCCCTGCCCAGCCCTGAACCAGTCACCATGGTCTGGGAATTATGATTGGATTGATTGTCTCAGGCCTGGGCCACATGTTTCATCCCTAAGCTGGGAATGGAACCTTCACCCACAGCTTCTGAACTGAGAATGGGAAAAGACCCACAAATGATGCTTTGGAGGAAGAAAAATGTTTCGTGTAGAGCAAACGAACATGGACCCGGATACCTCCTTCCATGCCATAACCATGCAGATTAAAGAATGCTAGCGTGCTTCCCTGAGTTCTGGGCCAGCCCCTCCATCTTTAAGTAGTAGAAGAGTTACACATGGTAAGGCTTCCTTGCCTTTGCTCTGCCAGGCAGACTGGCAGAACTGCCTTTACACAAAGCGGTGATGTCACCCAGGGGCTCCTCCTCAGCTGCAGGGGCTCCTCCTTCTCCACTCCCGCTGGTAACTCTGTCATCTGCTCTAATCATCTCCTTTCTCTTTCACCAAAGCCAGCTGTCAAGGGAAAGCTCTAGCCTTCTTCATTACATGGTGGCTCAGATGGTAAAGATTCTGCCTGCAATGCAGGAGATCAGGTTTCAATCACTGGGTTGGGAAGATCCCCTAGAGAACGGAATGGCAACCCACTCCAGTATTCTTGCCTGGAGAATCCCATGGACAGAGAAGCCTGCGGACTAAAGTCCATGGGGCTGCAAAAAGTCGGACACAACTGAGCAATTCACACTTTCACTTTCTTCATTACATATCCTGAATCAGGATATTCCATGGGCTCGCTCTCTCACACACACAGAAGCTCTGATTATTTAAGGCGGGTCCCTCTTGCAGGGCAGTTCCCAGAAATGGCCTGAAGATGGCATCCTCTGTGTCCCAAATCGCCCACAATTGGAGGCCACTGCCCTGTGTGCAGCAGGCGGCTCCAGCAACTGTCTAGCTGTGCCTGTGTGCTCAGTCACTCAGTCCGACTCTTTGCAACCCCAGAGATTGTGCAGCCCACCAGGCTCCTCTGTCCATGGGATTTCCCAGGCAAAAATACTGGAGTGGGTTGCCATTTCCTCCTCCAGGGGATCTTTACAACCCAGGGATCAAACCTGAGTCTTCTGTGTATCCTGCATTGGCAGGAGGATTTTTTTTTTTTTTTTTTTAACCACTGTCAGTACCAGGGAAGCCCCATCTAGCTGTGTACATGTGCCAAATAGTAGAGCCCTTCAAACTGCCGTGATGCTATTGCAGCAAAGAGTCGACAAGGGAGTGAAGTAAAGCAGGTTAGATAAAGCCGTCCGGCCAGGTGCCCAGCTTGACGGCTCCAGCTGGGTCTTCAGAAGACCCCCATGGAACGTGATGAGTTCTCCCATGAAAGAAGCATGGGTCAGAGGTTCTAGCAGTCTCAGAAACATTCTATCATAAGAAATGAAGTAAACATGCCAATTCCTCACCGAGATAAAATGAGCACCGTAACTGTCAAGTGTGAGATTGACCTTTGAAAAATCACTGCAGGACGCAAACTCTCAAATGAGTGCAGCTTCCTTTGGTGCCTCTGTGGCTGCACACCTTTACAAACTGCCACTTGGGAGAAAACCTCTCATGTTTCATACTGAGCTTATGGGCATGCCAAGGAAATCACCCTTGTCCCTCCATAGTCATGCCTCTGTTGTTGGATTATTTTTTAAATCTCCAAATGGTGTCCAATAGGGTGATCCCATATTGATCAGATTGGGGGCTATTTCTAAGAACCAACCACCACTTTCAGACAACACAAATCTGCAACAATTTCTTATCATTTCCAAAAGTTATACGCTGTGTCTCAATGACTCCTACCTAGCTGCTCTAAGAGTGTGTCCTGGAAAAGGGTAGCCAGTATAGCAAACCTTCCCTATAGAGACCCACACATCCAGGCTTTCCACTGTGGTTGCCTGGTATGAACTTGCTGATGTGCAGAGATTGAAGAGGAATTTCAGAAGAGGTCATCAAGTTCAACTTGTTCCATAAATCTCCTCCACAAGGGTCTCAATAAATATCCATCTGCTTGAACATCTCCGGGGATGAGGAACTCATTCACGGCTCATGTCATCCCTGGAGAGATCTATTGTCCTTGATGTCTGAGTAGAAAGAGACTTGCCTATATAGCCTACATCCAGTTGTGCTTTGAGGGCCACACAGAATATATTTAATGCCTATTCTTCTACATTATGGCCCTTTAATTATTCCTCAACTGAAAACAGAGATAGAGAGATGGAGATGAGAATGGAGGGAGGGAGGCAGAGAGAGAGAGAGGAAGAGAGAGTAGGTCTTTTCCTAAACAAGTTTAATATTCTCAGCTCTTTCACCTTCTGGTAGTAATATTTATTAGACCTCTGAGGATACAGAACTGCGAACCCAACACTGAAGTGCATTAAACCAAATTCCACATAATAAAAGGGAATTTTTCTATTTCCTGGAAGGAGATAAAGTACACTGAAAATGACTTAACGCGTTCCTGTCTTCAGAGCAGCTGTTAGGCCATCAGAGGAGAAAACATATGAATTGATGAAGACTTCAGGAGAAAATGTTCAGTTCTTAGAGAGCTTTAAGTTAGAAGCTTTTTTTTTTTTTAAGCAGGATTTTGTCTCTTGTTTTCAAATTTATCATGTGAAAAGTCTGAGTATCACTACCTTTGTGAACGTGCTAGGTCATTTCCACTGTCTGATTCTTTGCGACCCTATGGAGCCCGCCAGGCTCCTCTGTCCACAGATTCTCCAGGCTAGAATACTGGAGTGGGTTGCCATGCCCTCCTCCAGGGGATCTTCCCAACCTAGGGATCGAACCACCATCTCTTAAGTCTCCTGCATTGGCAGGTGGATTTTTTACCACTAGCGCCACCTGGGAAGCCCTACCTTTACTTTGCCCCCAAAGAAATCTTTATGCAGGAACCAATAGGATTCTCACTAATATTCCTAATTAGAATCCTGGAACATTAGTGCAAGGGAAAGTGAAAAATGAAAGTCTCTCATTCGTGTCTGACTCTTTGCAACCCCATGGACTATACAGTCTATGGAATTCTCCAGGCCAGAATACTGGAGTGGGTAGCCTTTCTCTTCTCCAGGGGATCTTCCCAACCCAGGGATCAAACCCCGATCTGCATTGCGGGCAGATTCTTTACCAGCTGAGCTACAAGGGAAGCCCACCAACTGCAAGAGAACAAAATTCAAAATTAAGAAGCCTTTGTTCTTAGGGTGCAGCTATCTCTGCTCCTTCACTTGTGGGGGGTCCAAGGCCTTGCCAGGACCCCCACCCCCACCCCAGGGTGTCAGGGACACAGCCAGGAGCAGGACCCAAGTCCCTCATTCACAGTCCCATGCTCTTGAAAGACACTCAGCTGCACCCTGGCTGACATCTGATTGTGATCGTGGTTTGTGGCTCCCTGATGGCTAATGATGTTGAGCACCTTTTCATGTGAGTTTTGGCCATTCTTTCATCTTTTCGTGTGCAGTATCTCTGTGTGTCTGTTGCCCATTTTTAAATTGGATTTTTGGTTTTTATTATTGATTTGAAGGAATTTTTAATATTTATCTCAACCCCAGTTCCTTCTTAGATGTATGTATTACAAACATCTCCTGCCTCTGCCTTAACTGTTTCTTTACAGTTCTTTTTGAAGAGCACACACTTTTAATTTTGATGAAATCCAGTTTATCAATTTCCTCTTTTACACTTGTTCCTTTTGTGTGTGAAGAAATCTTTGCCCTTTCTGTATCTGTAAATATTTCCCTTTGTATTTTCCTCTAGAAGCTTTATAATAGCTTTTACATGTAGATCTATGTTATGTCTCAAATTAATTTTTGCATGTGGTATAAAGTAGGGGCTGAGGGACTTCCCCGATGGTCCAGTGGTTAAGAATCTGCTTTACAATGCAGAGGATGTGAGTTCAGTCCCTGGTCGAGGAACTAAGATCCCACATGCCATGGAGCAACAAGAGAAGCCTGCTCATTGTAACAAAGACCCAATGCAGCCAAATTACAAAAATAAAATAAAATAAAGTAGGGGCTCTCAGCCAAATAAAAAATAAAGTAGGGGCTGAGATTCTTTTATTCATAAGGATATTCGGTTACTCCAGCATTGCTTGTAAAGAATACAATCTTTTTCAGCTGAATTGCCCTGATGCCTTTGTCAAACGCTGACCATTGTATAGGTCTCCTCAATTCTTTTAATTCTCTCCACCCATCTCTTTGGGGTCCAGCTCTATGCCAGCCAATATCAAGGGACTTGTACCAATGTTCATTACAGCTTTATGCATGATAACCGAATATTAGAAACAACCCAAATATTTATTAACATAAACACAGATAATAGACAAATAGTGTCATACTAATACAATGAAATACTGTGTGTGTCTGTGTGTGTTAAGTCGCTGCAGTTCAGTTCAGTTCAGTCGCTCAGTCGTGTCCGACTCTTTGCCACCCCATGAATCGCAGCACGCCAGGCCTCCCTGTCCATCACCATCTCCCAGAGATCACTCAGACTCACGTCCATCGAGTTAGTGATGCCATCCAGCCATCTCATCCTCTGTTGTCCCCTTCTCCTCCTGCCCCCAATCCCTCCCAGCATCAGAGTCTTTTCCAATGAGTTAACTCTTCACATGAGGTGGCCAAAGTATTGGAGTGTCAGCTTTAGTATCAGTCCTTCCAAAGAACACCCAGGACTGACTGATCTCCCTTAGGATGGACTAGTTGGATCTCCTTGCAGTCCAAGGGACTCTCAAGAGTCTTCTCCAACAGCACAGTTCAAAAGGATCAATTCTTCGGTGCTCAGCTGTCTTCACAGTCCAACTCTCACATCCATATGTGACCACAGGAAAACCCATAGCCTTGACTAGATGGACCTTTGTTGGCAAAGTAATGTCTCTCAGTCGTGTCCAACTCTTTGTGACCCTGTGGGCCGTAGACCCCGGGCTCCTCTGTCTGTGGGCTTCTCCAGGCAAGAACACTGGAGTGGGCTGCCATGCCCTCCTCCAGCGGATCTTCCCAACCCAGGGGCCAAACCACACGTCTCTTATGTCTCCTGCATTGGCAGGAAAGTTCTTTACCTCTAGCACCACCTGGAAAGCCTACAATGAAATGCATTCAGTGATAAGAAGGAATGAGCTGCTGATACCTGCAAACACAAGAATAAACCTGAAAAGCATATTTTGAGCAAAAGAGACCAGACATCAAAGAGAGCATATCATAGGATTCTATTTATATGAGCTTCTAGAACAGGCAAACTGGCAATAGAGAGCAAAAGGGTAGTTACCTCTGGGCAGAGTTGAGAAGGTGACCCAGCAGAACTTCCTGAGGTGTTAGAAATATTCTATGCTTAGCTGAGGTGCTGGTTACCTGAGTACATGCGGCCTTGATCCTGGGTGGGGAAGATCCCCTGGAGGAGGGCATGGCAACCCACTCCAGTTTTCTTGCCTGAGCAATCCCATGGACAGAGAAGCCTGGTGGGCTACAGCCCACAGGGCCACAAAGAGCTGGACACTAATGAAATGACTTAGCATGCATGTCCTTATCCAGTTGTATATTTTATATCTGTATATTTAATCGTGTACAGGTTATATCTTAACTTCTTTTAAAAGAGGAAGAACACAGGGGAAGAATTAGGTCACAGGATGTGGAGGAAATTCTCAGTGGGATACCTCCAAGAAAACAATGCCAACTCCTCAGTTTGTTCAAGTATTGTGAGTGCCACGGGGTCAGACACACTCAGCAAAACTGCTGTGCTTTCAGAAACTCAAGCAGAAAGATCTCTTCTGGGGAATCTGGAAGCTGGCAAAGGCTCCTTGTGAGGAGGCACTCAGCTAACAGTGAAGATTGTTTCTCTGGCCACTGACCTGAGCAGTGAACTCAATACTCCAGCCCGTTCTTCCAGGTCAGCTCTTCATTTGTTTGCAAAATTTTAGCCGGAAACCCTCTTCCTGGGATCTTCTCATGCTGGTCACCTCTGTGCCTTCACTCGGCTCCCCATCTGCATCCTTGTCCATCAGGAAGCCAGGCTGTCCGGTTGGTCCTTCCTCTTCGGCACCAGCTCTTCGCTTATGTGTGCGTGCCATTACAGGCATGCCCGGTCGTGTCTGACTCTTTGTGACCCCATGGACTGTAGCCCCCCATGCTCCTCTGTCCATGGGGATTCTCCAGGCAAGAATACTGGCATGGGTTGCCATTTCCTCCTCCAGGGGATCTTCCTGACCCAGGGATGGAACCCACATCTCCTGACTCCTGTGTCTTCTGCACTGCAGGTGTACTTGTTATCATTTGAGCCATTGAGGAGTGCTGCAAAAATATCTACCGACGAGAAGAAAAATGTTCTCCTTAATGAACAGATTCTTCCAGGTCCTAACTGCTGTCCTGGGAATGAAGTTGGATGCAGGGCTGGGCTGGGGAGCACATGCCTTCACTGGATAACTGAGTTAGGTCTGGCCTCTTCCCCTCAAAACAGTGACCCTGACTAAAAGCTATTATTTCACCATTACAACTTCATGTGTGTAGCCAGGAAATCTTTCCTCTTCAAAGATCCCCTTTTAAAGTAGACATTCTCCCAAGCAATTAATAATGATGTCTTCTTTTTCACATGTCAACTTGCTGGTTACACCACCATTCCCATGCGTCATCTTCTTGATCGTCACCACAAGATCACGTGGAAGAAGAGGTATTATTATTGTTAATATTATGATCTTCACCTCTTTTTTTGGAAGAGAGAGCCCATGGTTATGTGTTCACCCAGACCACCTAAATGGTCCAGAGCAGAGCAGAACTAAGGGGGTGAATCTTCCAGTAACAGGCTCCATGTCCTTTCCAGGGTGCCAAGGCCCCCAGTCCTCAGTATCCAAGTGAGGACTGATGGGCTGCTGGGAGAGCAGAAAGAGAACACAGGACCGGTGCCTGGGGAAGGCAGGAAGACTGCACGTGGCAGGATGCTGGGGAGTGAGTAGAGAGGTGATAGGAAGGAAGGGGTGACCAGGTCACCTTCTCCGGCTCCATTGTTTGGCATATCCACCCTCATGCGTGCAAGCTCAGCTGCTCAGTTGTGTCTGACTCTTTGCAATGCCACTGACTGTAGTCTGCCAGGCTCCTCTGTCCACGGGATTTTCTAAGCAAGAACACTGCAGTGGTTTACCATTTCCTCCCCCAGGGGATCTTCCTGACCCAGGGATCAGACTCGTGTCTCCTGCATCGTCTCTACTGGCAGGCAGATTCTTTACCACTGAACCACCTAGAAAGCCCATATCCATCCCCAGAGAACCTTAAATACCCCAGGAATTCAGAACATGCATATAGATGAAACTACTTCTCTGAGTCTTCCAGGCCAACAGTTGAATAAATCAGGATTCATCTAGTAGCAACTGATAGAAAACCTAACTCAAATTGACCTGGACAATGATCAGAGGGGACTCTGGGTTCAGAACAGCTTGATCCAGATTCAAAACAGTGTCATGAAGACTCAGTATCTTTTGCACATCACTCAATATAGCTTCTCTGTGGTCTTCATACTCAGCTCTACTCTCTCCTTGTTAGGCAGCTCCGTCTTACAGCCTCTTAGGTTCAAGTTCAGCAGAGAAAAAAAAGTGTGTGTGTGTGTGTGTGTGTGTGTGTGTATTTGTTTTCCAATAGCTCTTGCAAAAGTCCTGAGATTTGCTCTGATTAGACCAGTTTGGGTCATGGGTCTAATGACCACAGACCCATGGTGGCGGGGAACTATGCTAATTGGGGTAACTCTGGGTCATAAACCCATCCCTTTAACCCAAGAGGATCAAGAGTAGAAAAGGGACAGAACCTTGAGCTAAAGTTGGTTACCGTTACCAAAGAAAGGTGAACGGATATGGAAAAAGCACATTTCAACTTCTCACCACACAACGCGATGCCCACCACATAGATCTCACTAGAAGGTAATCACCAAGAGAACTGAGTTGTTTCCATGTTCAGTGCTATGGCCTCTAGAAAATTACCTGGCACAGAGTACAACAGGTACTCAGTAAATAGTGACATTTATCATTCAAATAAGTGAATGAATGAAGCACTAGCTTTCAGAGGAGCTGCTAATACGGTATCACATGGTTTGTTTTACTTATCGCTTTCTTGGCCCAAACTAAACTTTCAGGGAAAGAACTGGATGCACAGCCACCTCCAGCAGCTATGCCTGTTCATGTTACATCCATCCATCTGAAAGTCCATTTGCCACTTGAGCTTAAATCAGACAATATATGTCATCTTCTAACATGGTGCAAGCAACACTGATGTATTGACTTGTATTAAAACTGCATCTTGGAGCCTAAAGAACTCTTTCCACCCTTTGTTCTTCCTCAAAGAGATTGAGGAGGATCTACTGTAAGGAGACAATGTGCTTATAGCAACAATGGCCAGACATACACACAGGTTGGCACAACAGCCCCACACAGCCCTGCCAGGGAAACAGCACAGGCTTCTGAACTTCCTAAAGCTATTGCCCTGTAGGTATAGTCTTTGCAGTCAAGGAACTGGGACCAAAGGTTGTGTTATCTGAATTGTGACTCACCAACTTCTCCAAATGTTACTCCCGAGTAGAGTTCTCTGGGGCTGCCCTGGTGGCTCAGCGGTAAAGAATCTGCCTGCCAATGCAGGAGGTGCAGGTTTGATCCCTGGCTAGAGAGGATCCCATGGAGAAGGAAAATGACAACCCACTCCAGTATTCTTGCCTGGGAAATCCCATGGATAGAGGAGCCTGGCAGGCTACAGCCCATGGGATCACAAAGAGTCAGACACAACTTAGCGACTAAACAACAATGGAGTTCTCTAATCATAATGTATGTATAGCACTGGGACTACAAGAATAACATGAAAAACCCATACTGTTTGTAAAGTCTGGAATTTATTTTATTTTTCTGAGAAGAGTGTCCATAATTTTTATCTGTTTCTCAGAAAGCATCATAGGAAAAAAAAAAAGTCAAGAACATCTGCTTTGGTGATTATCAGATCAAGTCACCTATGAGTCCAATAAGTTTTGATCAGCAGCAACTGCAGCCTTGTGCCCCAGAAGCATTAAACAACTTTTTTTTTTTAATAATTCCAACTGAATAACAAAGATTCCTTCCCATGGTCAGACTTGGAATCAGGTCCATCTGAGCCTCTAACCTAAGTCAACCAAAACACCCAAGCTATATTTGAATAGGTTGAGGGCCCCTGATCATGAGGAAAGAGAAGTGAAGTGGCCTGGGATAGAGTTGCGGTCCACCCAGAAAGTGATGGAAATGTTAGTTGCTCATTCTCCAACTCTTTGTGACCCCATGGACCATAGACCACCAGGCTCCTCTGTCCATGGGATTTCCCAGGCAAGAATACTAGAGTGTGTTGCCATTTCCTTCCCCAGGGGATCTTCCCACCCCAGGGGTGGAACCCAGGTCTCCTGCATTGCAGGCAGATTCTTTACCATCTGAGTCACCAGGGAAGCCCAAGGTGGGTCCACCCGGGTGTCCCTAAAGGCTGACATTTCAAAACCATCCATAATGAAGGTTCTCTTCCCAAAAGGAAGACCCACCTTCTCAGAACAGCTGTCCTCAGGGCTTTGTCCTCTTATCATCCACACTTTCTTCCCTAACCGTCTCCATTAAGACCTTGAAGTGAAGTGAAGTCGCTTAGTCGTGTCCGACTCTTTGCGACCCCGTGGACTGTAGCCTGCCAGGCTCCTCTGTCCATGGGATTTTCCAGGGCTTTGTCCTCTATCATCCACACTTTCTTCCCTAACCGTCTCCATTAAGACCTTAGAGGCATTTAAGTAAGATTCCCAAGACTGGGTCAGGACAAGGATGACCAGTGCAGACAAACCAAAGAACCGGCATTTGATGGCCAGTTACCAATGAGCAATTTCAGGAAATCTCTTGAGTCAGAAATAGTGGAGGTCCACTGTTTTTCTTGTTGTTGTTCAGTCGCCCAGTTGGGTCCAACTCTTTGCAACCCAATGGACTGCAGCACGCCATGCTGCTTTCCTATCCAGCATCAATTTGTCCTGGACAACTAACGAATAGTCCCTCATTTTCTTTTGGGAACAACTGTGGTGTAAAAACATAAAGCTAAGATCCAGCAGTATGTGTTGTGTGGACATCTGGTGAGACCAGGAGGGCCTCAAATGGCCTAGTTTCTCATTTCCCTCCCTGCTCTGCTGTTGTGCATAGGCCCCTTAGGCAATGATCTCCTTGTCACATGGGAACCAGGCACAGTTTCTGCTGATCCCAAGTGCCAGGTTTCTGGCCTACAAAATTGTTCAAACAGGCCGATCACATCTTTCCATGGAAACCAGGGTTCACCCCTCTTGCCCATGCGATTCCTGAGTGCAACCCTCACGTGGCCCTGTGTGCCATGCTGCGTCCTCCTTACTGGGACTGGGACTGCATGTGACTAATCACTGTCTCATCTGCCCAGTGTCATAGGTCATGTGACCTATGTTGGCCATCCTTATAACCCCAGGTCAGGAAACCCTCCCTGGCCAAAGAGGGGAACAGGAGGTGATTAAGACAATCCCCATACTCATACCTTGTGCCCCCAGGCTGACCTCACCCTAGCCTCAAAGATGCGACTTTGACTCAGACCTGGCCAATCAGAGAACACATTCTTCCAGCCACAGTGATTGGTCAGGGCTGGACATGTGACCTGGTTAGAAGCAATGAGATTCAAGGCAACATCTCCTGTTGCTGAGAAAGGTACTTTTCTTCTTCTTTCACTGTAGACTTTGGAGGAGATGGGATGGGAGCTGGTACCTGTTCACCACAAAGATACTGAGAATTAAGCTACCATGGAAGAGAGAAGGGATAAGGTTTAGAGAGCTCAGGCCCCATTGACATTGTAAGGGGCCCTGGGGGAAGTTATGCCTAAAGCTACTAATACTTAGACTTTCGAGTTCTCTAAGCCACAGCATTCTTGGTTTTGGTTAAGACAGTTTGCGTGGGATTTGTTGTTGTTGTTGTTATGGAGATATTTGCCAAATATCTACCATGTTCCATGCACTGGTAAGGGATATGTGTGGGACACAGAGGTATAGGGGCCATAGAGGTTTATTGAGCAAGATCAACATCCACAAAGCAAAAAGCTAATGAGTGAGGACTGCATTCAATGGCACTGATGTGGGCAGGGATCGTTGAGAGTGACTATTCTGTCCGTCTGTCAGTTGTAGAATAAAATTCCATTCCAGAATGACTCCCTCTCTTATAGACTCTAGTGATCCATGTGCATGACCAGGAACTGTCAGCAGCAGACAGGAGGAGAAAGTGATGTCACCAGAACAAAGCTGGCCCCTTCCCACTTTACCTGAAGCTCATATCCTTATTCAATTCACGGGTCTGTTTTATAAATTTCCAGGACACAAGATGTTCCGACACCTGAATAATAAGTGATATTCACAAGATGTTTTCCCCTTCTCCGTGCCAAGGGCGCTAATGAGAATGGTGCCACATCTCCCCTCTTCCCAGCCTTTGTCCAGGTAGTAAGGTGATGGTCCTCCCTCCCTTTCGAGTTCATCATCAGTAGAGCTAGACAACAACAGTGCCCTCAAGCTACACAGAGAGAAAGCAAAATAGAGATGCCTACAGCCCAGAAGAATTTCTTCAGTTTTGTCCTGGTGAGTTGAAGCAGAAAGTTAATACTAGGCCAGAAGCTCAGTGGTCCCCAGGCAGGACGGCCAGACAACCCTGTAATCATTAACAGCATCTCCAGAGCAGGGGCCTCTGGATGGGGGGATGGGCAGATGTGTGGTTCAACCATTCACTAAGAGAAACACCCCACAGGGGATGGGCCTGCACTAGCAACAACCACACTGAGGTTTTTTTATTGCAAACACAGTTCCAAAGATCTACTGGTAATAGATAAAAATTTAGAAAAGTTGGATCTCTGTGGGTGACAGGTGCTATATATTCTACCCATTGAATTACTTGTTGTAAAAGTAGGGAACGTGACTGTTCATGATTCTTCGCCAATTTTTACTGAGTCCTACCAACACTGTGAAGATAAAAAGATACTTTCTTCCAAGAGGAAGTGAAGTGAAGGGAAAGTCACTCAGTTGTGTCCAAGTCTTTGAGACCCCATGGACTATACAGTCCGTGGAATTCTCCAGGCCAGAATACTGGAGTGGGTAGCTTTTCTCTTTCCCAAGGGATCTTCCCAACCCAGGGATCGAACGCAGGTCTCCCTCATTGCAGGCAAAAGTCCCTTATTTTCAGGCTTGCCTCATCCATGCCATTAGGAACAGTTAACACATTTGGGGAATGAATGAGGCACAGCTTGTTAAGCCCATCAGAGAACCCTTTGGAGTTGGAAGATAGATGTGAACCCCAGCTCTTCCTCTCTTTCACTGTGTGATCTTGAGCAATGACTTAACCTCTCAGTGCTTCTTTCCCTGTAAAAAGGAGATGGTAATTACATCTGCCTCACAGAGCATTTGCGGTGCCCAGGGAGATGAAGCATGTGAGCACTGTGTACCACGCATAGGACATGGCCAGTGCTGGGAAGACAAAGCTGCAGGTACGTAGACTGAAAGAGGGAGGGGCCAGGAGTTCTGCAGGCTAAACACCAGAATATGGTGGTTTTGAACCTGGCTCTGCTTCAAGGCACGGTAATCAAATGGGTGCTGTTTTAAAATATATTTTAAGCACCTTAAAAACTATAATAAAAAAAAGGACACACCTACTGGGGTGACATACTAAATCTTAACATATCCAAGATTGCTAGAGTGTGAATTGGCACAGCCGCAAGAACACATCTTCCATCTCTGTATTGGCCTGACCTTCATAGGAAGGTGGCACCAATTAGGCACCAATGCACTCTGGTGCATTGTTTTAAAAAAATCCAACTTCTAAACATTTCTTTGCCTCTAATGCACAAACGAGGACACCACTGCCTGCTTAGGGCCTGCCCTTGTCACTTCAAAGCAGTTAGCGGTGCCACCACAGGTGAACGTAGGGGCATTCACGCCGCACACCCACAATGCAGCCGTCTCATCAAGGTAACCCTGTGCTGGGCTGGGAGAGGTATTGCTTTTCTCAAAGAGTTCTGCTACTTCTTGCTCGGTCTCCAGAATGGAAAATGGTTTCAATCCGGGGTGCTTCTCAGGTGAAGCCTGAAACAGGCTCCCACACACAGAGGGCCAGGAGAGACAGAGGAAGAGGCAGACTCTCCCGATGGGCTGCTGTTGCTGTTTACTCGCTAAGTTGTGTCTGACTCTTTTGCAACCCCATGGACTGTAGCCCACCAGGTTCCTCTGTCCATGGGACGTCAGGCAAGAATACTAGAGTGGGTATTTCCTGCTCCATGGGGATCTTCCCAACCCAGGATCAAGCTCACGTCTCCTGCTTAGCAGACAAGTTCTTTACCACTAAGCCCCCAGGGAAGCCAGATGGGTAGGTGGCAGGTTTAATAAGCACATGAACTTACGAGGCTTGTCTTGGGTGGTTAGTTCAGTTCAGTTGCTCAGTCGTATCCAACTCTTTGTGACCCCATGGACTGCAGCACGCCAGGCTTCCCTGTCCATCACCAACTCCAGGAGCTTGCTCAAACTCACGTCCATCGAGTTGGTGATGCCATCCAACCATGTCATTCTCTGTCCTCCCCTTCTCCTCCCACCTTCAATCTTTCCCGGTATCAGGGTCTTTTCCAATGAGTCAGTTCTTTGCATCATGTGGACAAAGTATTGGAGGTTCAGCTTCAGCATCAGTCCTTCCAATGAATATTCAGGACTGATTTCCTTTAGGATGGACTGGATGGATCTCCTTGCAGTCCAAGGGACTCTCAAGAGTCTTCTCCATACCATGCAAGATGAGTTTATCTCTACACCTACTCGTCAGAGTCTTAAAAGTTTGTGCAGAGGCCTTAACAGGGTTCAGTCACATACACTGTCCAGATGGCCTCAACGATGCATGACTTGCAAGGCTGTGACCTTGAAAACAGCCCCCTTTGTGAGAACAGTGGGCAGAAGACAGAGTCCAAAGACAGGGCAGGGGTGAGGAGCCCAATTCCAATCCAAGTCAACAAGAGTCACTTCCTCTCAATGACCCCTCCCTCATCAAGTGCTTGTTAGACCTTGTTGGTGATTAGATCTTGTCAGTGTGAAAATAATCACTACCCATTTCTCATGCTTTCGGAAGTTGAACTGAAGAATGCATGCTGTGATTGCAAGGTGAGATCTTAAAAGCCCATTGATAATGTGTACTACCATGATAATGCTGACTACCAGGTGTAAAACAGACAGCAAGAAGCTGCTGTGGGGAGCTCAGCTCGGTGTCCTATGATGACCTAGAGGGGTGGGATGGGAAGAGTGGCAGGGAGGCTCAAGAGGGAGGAGATGTGTGTATACATATGACTGATCATGATGCTGTACCGCAGAAACTAACACATTGTAAAGCAATTATATTCCAATTTTTAAGGTCCAAAAAATAAAATAAAATGCCAAACCTAGAAGACGACAAAAAAAACACATTGTTAGATTTGTAACTTTGTGCCTGGGTGAAAAGGGCTTCCCAGGTGGCTCAGGGGTAAAGAACCTGCCTGACACTGCAGGAGACACGGGTTCGATCTCTGGGTCAGGAAGATTCTTTGTGCTTTTCCTTCACAAAGAAGGAAATGGCAACCTACTCCAGTATTCTTGCCTGAGAAATCCCACAGACAGAGGAGCCCGGCAGGCTACAGTCCATGGGGTCACAAGAGAGTCAGACACAACTTAGCATCGAAACAACAAACCCCTGTGTGAAAACAGTCTTTTTCTCTCCCATGCAAACCAAACAGACCAAAGTAAATGGGGTAACAACGCTTAGTCCTGGCTCCTCTAGAGTCTGGCCCTGAGACAAGGGTCCAAGTCCTTGCAACTTATTTAGGAACTGATCCCTCTGCCTGCCCCCAGCAAGAAGCCCTGCGGGAATGTGAGAAATTGAGACTGGGAAGGGATCAAGCAGGTGATCACTATGGTTCGCCAAAACTCACTTCCACCGGAGAGCTCGAGCAGAGAGCATCTCAGGGTCATCCCACCCTCAACCCCACCCCAGAGCCAGGGTTCTTATCCACCAATTATTGTCAGTCTTGTGGAGCTGAGGGGCACTTCTGGGCATTTTCATCCTCCTCTGAGCTCTGGCCAAGCACGTTACTATGACCAGAGAAAGCCCCGAGCCAAAAGTCGCAGGTGTTTGCAGCTAGAAGCCAGGGTCCCTCCTACTCAAGAGGTGGTGGATGCTGAGGGCCATAGGTGAGGTGCGAACAGTATTGGGCACCCCCTCCTCTTTCCACCAACTTTGATAACAGCTCAGGGTGCCGGGCACCTTGTCTATGACACCTTGTGTGATCCTCACACCCACCCCATGAAGAAGATACTATTCCTGTGCCCATTTTAAAGATGAGTAAACTGAGTCTTGGAGAGATTAAAGAACTAGCTCATGATGCCATCGGTCAATACAATCAACTACAGCACTCGAACCTGGAGCTGTCTGACTTCAGACTCTTTGCCCCTTATCATGCCACCAAGTTTCAGTCTCATTCATTCTCATGTATGATGTTAACTAGTTGGTTACTCTGATTTCTATTCCATAGCAGACTAGAAACAGAAAATGCCAGGTAGACATGTGGCCGCTGCATGTCAGCACTAAGGGATAATCGGTCAATCTCGCTGTAGGAAACAACTCAGCCCAGTGACGAACACCTACCACAAATAATCATATAAAGCTTAAATGATGTGCTGCTGCTGCTAAGTCGCTTCAGTCATGTCCGACTCTATGCGACCCCATAGACGGCAGCCCACAAGGCTCCCCTGTCCCTGGGATTCTCCAGGCAAGAGTACTGGAGTGGGTTGCCACTGCCTTCTCCTTAAATGATGTGCAGTACCTCTCAAACAGAACCTAAGGATGCTATGAGGTTTCTGAAAGACTTCCAATAAGAATCACAAACCAGGTCCAGGTTTGTGCTTTGGAAGAGTCTGTCTCAATGATCTGATTATCTGTGCCCTGGCAGAGTTGAGTTCCCCATTGCAGAATTTCTAAGCCAATGTGATGAGTCCAGAAAAGAGAGAGGAAAAGGGCTGAAGGGCCAAGGGGATCATTTTGGGAGGAAGGAGGTGCAGCCTTGTGGGTAGGTGGGGTTAGCAAGACCACACTCAGAAGGAGGGGGCTGCAAGGGCGAGGCAGCATCTCAGCTGACAGCTCAGGACACCCCTGCAGGAACAGGATCCAAACCAGTTTTCCAGAGAGGCTGCAAGACCAGATTAAATTAAGGGGGAGCCTCATGAAGAGAAAGCACCTCCTTGTATCTTCAAAGCCCTTTGCAAAAACTGAATCTGAAAACAGTCTGACCTCCTAGGAAGCACTGCATGGGAGGGCTTCTGCCAGCCAATTTTAAAGGAAGAGTGAGATGGAGGCAGCCTGACAGGGCCAGAAGCAAGGAAGAGGCTAGAACCAAGGAAGATGCATTCTTTAAAGTAGTGCTCTGGTCTGACCACCCACCGCTGCTCCCAAGAGGGCTACAACTTTGAAAACCTCCTTCAAAGGGAATAGGCTGCAGACCAGTCCCTTCGGTCACAGCCTAGGAAATAGATATCTGTCACACTACGACTCGCACCTAACTGTTCGCTCCTTGTCCATTAGGGAGGGGGCAGTTCCTACAAGCTGCTGCCTCTGTGGTTCTGGTCATGGTGCCTAGGGACTCTTAAATCCACATTATAAACCTGTCAGAAAATTAATAGTGGCACCTGCCTCTCAGGCTTCCCTGGTGGCTCAGATGGTAAGGAATCTGCTGGCAATGCAGAAGCCCTAGGTGTGATCTCTGGGTCGGGAAGGTCCCTTAAAGAAGGGGATGGCTACCCACTCCAGTATTCTTGCCTGGAGAATCCCATGGACAGAGGAGCCTGGGGGGGCTACAGCCTATGGGGTTGCAAAGACTCAGACATGACTGAGTGACTAACACACACACACACAGACACACACATATAAACCTGCCTCTCACCTGACATCAAATGAAATTCACCAGAAGTTCTCTTCTGCTCTGCCCTGGTTTAACCAACTCTGCAATGACACACTGGAAACAACACAAAGGCAACACACAGCCCGGGGGCAACATTTAACACAAAAGTTTGATGCTGACAATGTTCTCATCTTCCATCCCACCCTCATCATTATTTTCTGTGATTTCAAATCATCTGGTGAAATTTTTCAGTTGCATTCATTTAAAAAGAACTCTGCCCAAAAGATTTATGAAGCATGTCCTTGCGGGAGAAAATGTGAGAACTTCTAAACTGATGGACTGCAATAGTAAACACAGCCTCCAGAGGAATTGTGAAGAGCTTGGCCAGTGATTCCAGGGTTTCAGCCATTCACTCAGTGCATCTCACTCAGGCAGCAGGAGCCATCTCAGTTCTGGAGTATCAGAGCAGACTTGGCAGGGAAAGGTGGGAAAGGGTCATTGCTTTTTATTATTAAAATCCCCTGCTGGAGGACTTGTGCACCGATGTTTATAGCAGCATTATTCACAATAGCCAAAAGATGGAAGCAATCCAAGCGTCCACAGATAGAGGAATGGATAAACAAAGTATGATTAAACATAAAATGGAATTTTATTCAGCCTTTGGAAGAAGGAAATGCTGACAGCTGCTACAACGTGGATGAATCTTGAAGACATTATGCAAAGTGGAATAAGCCAACACAAGAAGATAAGCATTATATGATTCCACTTATAATAAGAGGGACCTGGAGGAGTCAAGTTTATGGAGATGTTACCGAGTCCAAGCTCATTCTGCTTGCCACGCTCTAGGCCAATGAATCCAAGAGGAGGTGCTGAGGCAAGGAATACGACTTTATTTGGAAAGCCAGCTGACTGAGAAGATGGCAGACTAGTGTCTCAAAATAACCATCTTGCCGAGGTTTGGATGCCAGCTAATTTTATGGATCAGAGATGGGGGGAGGTGAAGAAATAGTAAAAAGGACATTTAATCTTGCTAGTATCTCCTAGAATCCTCCCCTAGGGGGTTGTGTTGATTTCTTTTTTCCTGCAATCTACAGGTGGACAGGCTTATGAACAAAGACACTTTAGTTTAAGGGTCAAGGAGCGCTTAGTTGCTCAGTCATGTCCGATTCTTTGCGACCTCATGGACTGTAGCCCCCCAGGCTCCTCTGTCCATGGGGATCTTCCAGGCAAGAGTACTGGAGTGGGTTGCCATGCTCTCCTCCAGGGGATCTTCCCAACCCAGGGATTGAATCCAGGTCTCCTGTATTGCAGGTGGACTCTTTACCATCTGAGCCAACATGGAAGGGTCAGGGAGAAGGGGCAGGATTCTCTGAGGCAGGACATTATGTACGATTATAATGACAAACGTGGCAGAAAGCAAGTCAAAGAAACAGTTTCACCATGGAGTCAGAATTGACTTCTCCCTGCAACAGATAAGACAGTAGCATGGTCTGGGAGTGGGGAGGAGAATGGTATGTTAGGATTTAATGGGCACGGAGTTTCAGTTTGGGAGGATGAAAACTTTCTGACGATGGTTGGTGGTGACGGTTAATAAACAATGAGAGCACACTGAATGCCACAAAGCTATACACTTGAAACTGGTAACTTTCATGTTATTTCTCTTTAACCACAGTGATTAAAAAAAAATCCCCTGCTGGAAGAATTTCCCATCGTGTTGTTTTTCCATCAACCAAAGAACCGTGCAGAGCAACGATTCACGCCATCCCACAAAATTCATGTTGCTTGCCATTTTGATCTCATTTCCATTCTTATCTTCATTTTCTCTTCATTTTGTCTGTGCCTGACGAGGTGTTCTTTTTTAGAAACTGACTTTTTCTAAGTTGGAAGTACCATGGAGTACACTTTTTACTGGATATAACAAATAAACAAAAAACAGAAAAAACAAAAACAAAAAAACAAAAAAACCTCACTGGGTTGTAGTATCCTAACACTAACATTCCAGCCTTCCTATTTCAAAAGTTTGTCACAGAGACTCGCATTGGGTTACACTTTTTAACACAGCATGGTAAAAGCTCTGATTTCTTTTTGGCTGAAGATTTTAGGCACACATAACTTCTGCTTAATGACCTCGGAGCAATTTATCTAATTTTTCATAATATGCAAGGAATGAAAAGGTCAAATGGAGAAAATGACTTAATGTTTTTGAAGCTCTCTGCACTTCATAAATTCATCATTTAATGCCATCACGCATATCTATCTGGCAGCACTTTTTTCACTTTCTTCCTTTCAAAGGGGACTTGGTGGCAGCAAAAAAAAATATTACACAGAAAATTCTAAAACAATAAAGACAAAGTAATATCCCCCTTTAAAAAGACAGAAGTAGAATTTCCAAAAGTAGGTTCCATGAACTGTCTGTATTAGAATCACAAATGTGCTGATTAAAGATCTAGATGCCACACTGAGTCAGAATCTCTGGGGTGCTGGCCCTGAACCCACTTTTTAGAATATTTCACAAGGTCCCAGGTAACTAAGGGAAAGCTGGACCGAGGCAAGATGGTGGACAAGACACAGCTGGATTTACTCAGAAGGGCTGCACGTCAAAAGGCTGGCTAGGGAGAGCAGACACGTGAACCCAGGGCCTCACCGACTTGAGGCCCAACGCAGGTGCTTCTCCTACATGCCTCGTGGCCCCAGCCCTCCACGTCCAGCATCCTCAGACAGCCCCACTGGTTGACTCCGACTGGACAGCAGACACTGCACTCTCAGCACCCTTACTTAATAAGCACAAAAACATAATGGCCAGTCTGGGCAGGAGCCTCAACTGCCCTCCTTTGCCCTCCCTGACTGGCCTCACCTCTGTGGGCATTGCCCTGACCAGAACTGCTGCCAGGCTGCACCCTATTCAACCAGAGCCCCTTTCCAGGCCTGTCGGAGTTGGGGGACCAGGGTGAGCAGATGGATCTTGGTCTTAAGTACTCAGCCTCAACCATTGCTTGTGGCCACCTGGTACCTGTGCTGTCTGGCCTGGGCTGGGAGGGGCAGGGCAGTCAGTTTCCAGCACGCCCTCTCCTTCCTTTAATTGCTTTAAGACAGGGGTCCCCAGCCTCCCAGATCTAATGCCTGATGATCTGAGGAGGCGCTGATGTGGTAATAATAAGGTGCACAATGAATGTAGTGTGCTTGAATCATTCCGAAATCATCCCCACCCCCACCCCCAGCCGATGGAAAATTTTTCTCCTAGGAAACCCATTCCTTGTGCCAAAAAGGTTGGGGACTGCAACTTTAAGACAATACTTTTCTCAGCTCTGTGAATTAGTTACTCATTTATTTATAAGTACTTATGTAGCACTTTCTATGTTCCAGAAACCTTCTAAGTACTCTATAAATATTAACTCATTCAATTCTTATAAAAACATTGAAGGAGAGACTGTGTTCAGTCGTGTCTGACTCTTTGTGACCCCATGGATCATAGACTGTAGCCTGCTAGTTACTTACTCCTCTGTCCATGGAATTTTCCAGGCGAGAATACTGGAGTGGGTTGCCATTCCTTCTCCAGGATCTTCCTGATCCAGGGATCGAACCTGCATCTCTTGCATCTCCTGCATTAGCAGGTGGATTCTTTACCACTAGCACAACCTGGGAAGCCCTAGAGACTCTTTACCCTCATTTGAAACTGGGACAGCCGAAGCACAGAGAAGTTCAGAACTTTGCCCGCAGTCGTTAACTGGCAGAACCGATTCAAGCCAAGATGGTCTATCTTCACAATCTGTACCAAGCTGTTTAAATAGGGTATATATGAATTAAAGGCAAAGTAAAGCACATCAATAAAGACACAGAGGGTATTAAATTTTGGTTACTGTTCCCTATCCTGAGGCTTTGTTGAAAAAGGAAATTAAAGAGCATCTTTGAGAGGTGTTAAAGGAAAAGGCACAGAATGGAAACCTCCTCACTGGTATTGCTGGAACTGAACGAGAACTGAAAAATAAGCAAGTTTCTCATTCTGTGTGCCAGTGCTACTTAAGGCCACCAAGGGCACAACTGAGGGCATCTTTTAGGGAAACAGCCTGCTGATAAATTATCGCTTTGTACTTAGCCCACATTTCTAGTTTCTTTTCTTACAGCTTAAACCTTTTCTTCATATCTATGCATGCTGTGGATTTACTGAAAAGATCTTATCTTTTCTGGTGCAAACTGACATCTTAGCCCAAGTCACACGTCACCAAGTTGAGCCTAAGTCGACAACACCTTTATAGTTGAATATCTCCAGTTAACACACAGGATCAGATGCACTAGGAGAGGAGTTCTCCATATATGATATCTGACCAGCAGGAGCAGCATCACCCAAGAACATGTTAAGACGAATTCTCTGTCCCACTCCAGAGCTACTGAATCAAAAACTGAGGACTAGAGCCCTATGTTCTGTGTTTTAACAGTTCTCTGAATTTAAGAAACTAGTCTAGAAAAAAATAACCAAATACCATGCAGACACTAATAAAAAAATAATGTCAATTTCTTACTATGAGTTAGGTTTCTAAGAGTTTATCTGGAATTAAATACTGGTTCTACATTGTACTGCCTCTGTGGTTTTAGGACATTTACCTCTGTAAATCTCAATTTTCTGTAAGATGGGAATAAGAAGACTTGATGTTACCTGGATTAAATGGAAAATATGCATCCAGAATGCTGATAGCACAGAGAACATGACAAATACTCAAGATATGTTTGTGCTAGTATTTATCACCTTGTCATCTTTATGGGTGCAACAGCATGTGTTAAGGAATATTTTAAAAGGAGAAGGATTTGTGTTATGGGTGGAAATTCCCAGAGAATACCCAGGCAGAGCTTGTAGACAGATTCCACTTTGTTCAAAATATGTGCCTGACCTAGAGGGGGTGGGACTTGGATGGGGGGTGGGAGAGAAGCTGAGAACCGAGCCACACTGTTGTACAGCAGAAACAAACACAACATTCTAAAGCAGTTATTTTCCAACTTAAAAAAAAAAAAGCTCTGAGCCTGTCTGGCCAAACTCTTTCCCCACTGGCCTATTAACCTAGAGCGTCAGCATCCTTGACTTTCAAGATCCCTAGAATGCAGAGATGGGCCTTTCGATAGACCCTGCCAGCCAGACTCTTCTGCCCAGGAAGTATGTGAAGATGGTGGCTGGGAGAGGGGATGGGGTTCAAGGAGGACCCGATAAACAGGGATGGGGGATGGGGAGGAAGATGGGACCATCCTGGGCACAGCCCAGGCCCCGGGTCTTCCCCTCTGCCACCCCCCAGGCCTCTGTCCTCCTGTGACCTCCGTGGCCAGCCTTGAAAACGTGCTGCTCGCCTGTCTCTGGACACAAACCTTTCCCGCAAACCCTCCCACACAGGCTGGAATTTTCCAACCCAACCCGCACTAAATCCAAAGGCAGGAAGAGATGGGGGAAAGAAAATGAGCCTGAAGAAATCAGGGAAAACTAACACAAAGCCCAGACGACCCGTGGTGCTCACCACGGACTGGGAAGACCCTCCAACAGCAGCGCCGCAAGTTTCTGCGAACTGAGTTTTCTCGTTAAACTGGAATCACAGGGTAGTCCCAAGGGAAGTGCTACCGGCCAAGGAGAGCCCTCAGTGATTCACAGTCTCTCTTATTCTTGTATCTGGATTCCTAACCCTAACCTACCTCTCTTCATTCTTCCCACTTGGTCCTTTGGGCTAAGCTGGCTTTGTGGGAAAGAATCTGCCTGCCAGTGCAGCAGACGCAGGAGACCCCAGTTCAGTCCCTGGGTCGGGAAGATCTCCCGGGGAAGGAAATGGCCACCCACTCCGGTATTCTTGCCTGGAAAATCCCAAGGACAGAGGACCCTGGCAGGCTACAGTCCCTGGGGTCACAAAGAGTAGGACATGACTGAGCGCGCACACACACACACCCCAAAGCAAGGGAGGGTATGACATTTGCTGACTGGCAACAGATAAGTTCAGCAAGTTAGGTCACAGGTGGGTTGAACCACAGCTGAGGATAAGAAAGAGTCCATCAGATGGAAGACAAGAATAATAACCACACAGCTGAGCACCTAGGAAGTGCCAGGAACTATGCAGAACTTGTTACCTCCACCCTCTCAGGAAAGCCTCCTAGCAAATCAACAAAGGCAATAATAATAGTTATTGCGATCGATTGAGCACTCGCTGTGTACCAAGCACTGGCCTAGACACTTTACATACAGTCTTCACACATTTAACTCTTATTACAACTGTATAAGCTATAGATCATTATTGTGCCTATTTTTAACATGAGGAATTTGAGACACCAGGAAATTAAACGCTGGACCCGAAGTCACACGGAGTAAATATAGCAGAGGCTGGAGCTGAACCCAGGGGCCGACCAGAAAATCCACCGTCCCCAGCACTAGGAAAGGGGACAGCAGTCGTCCAGGGAGAGCAGGAGTGGCATTGGCCGGAAGGTTCGCTGAGTGCTGGGAAAGTGCGCTCATTTTAGCTTCAGGAAATGATTTGCATGAGATGAAAAAAAAATAATAATGTGGAAACTGGGCCCACAGGGCATTCAGGAAAAGAAAATTCGGTCTCCAAGGAAAGCAAAAGAATTGAGAGTGAAGAGGGTGAGCTGCTTGCTCTCTCAATAGCTACATCCATCAAGGGTTTCAGTAAAGAGAAGAAACAAAGTTCTTAATAGCAATTCTTTGGATGGATTTTATAACATCAACAGAAAAGACAAAGAACCAGACAAGTGAGATCCAAGCAACAAGAAATACACTCTGGCCATGCCGCAAAGAACAGTCGGTTAGGACCCTCCCTGGGCCTTCTGCTGTGCCCTGCCCCCAATCCAGCCACCCTTGGCTCTGAGCCACCTCTCAGCCCCCTCCACTGGCGTGGCATATTCTCATCTGGGGGCACTGGGATGGCTGAGTGTGGACAGGGACAAACCCTCGTTCAGCTTCTAGGATCTCCGAAATCAAGATTCACACCACACAGGATGCCCTTCCTTTTCCTCCCAAATCCACACCACCTGCGACAGTTGCCAAGGCTGACTTGAACAGACGCACAACGTGCCAGGTCAACAGAAATCCTGAAGACCAGCAAGCCTGGAAAAAAACAGTTGGCGAGGGATCTAATACAGGGGCAATCTCACATGCCTCCTTGAGTAGATGTATCAGTTTTAATGACTGAAACGCTAAAGCCTTCTTCCTGAGTACCAGCGTCACCAGGCTTGTGAAAAGGTTCCCTCGACTCAGGAGGGTTTAAGACTTGAGGTCCCAGTGCCTCCTGACCATGCAGTGGCTGAGGATGATGACCAAGTGCTCCTGGAGTCAGTGGGCTGGAAACTTCTCCTCCGAAGGTCCCCTTGGACCCACCATTCTCTGTGACCGATGCTCAGAGGAACGGCAGCAGGAAAGTGCCCTCTGGAGGGGCAAGTTCATGGCCATGTGCTGACCTCCTATCAACAGAAGGAGGCACCATGACCCTGGAATTTTTTTCATCTGTGCAAAGGCTGGCCCTGCATCCAGTTCTTCAGCCTCTGCTTGTGTTGACCTGGAAATCTCAGTGTGAACTCCCCTGCGCAGTGATAAGCCTTCCCAGCTCCCAGAGCTCCTTTTGTGGGAGATCTCTGTTTTTGCTTAGTTCCAGCTTGAAACAGCAGGGTCAGACAGCAAGTCATAAGCAGAACTCATTCATGCATGCACACGCCACAGCCTAGCAGATCTGGCCATCGAAATCAAGACACAAACATGCCTCTGGTGGGGAGAGAACAATCACCACCACGAATGGAACCAAACAGCTGGCTGAGGATGACAGCAAAAGAAAACGCTCAACGGGGACATTTAATTTCAAAGGAAAAACCTCCAGAAGATGACAAATGCAATCTTTGGCTTGAACCATCTGCAGTTGAATAGCTCCCCGTGAGCAACACGTTGAAACATTTATAGAATTAAGATGCTAAAAAATTAATGTTTACTTATTATAGAAGTGCTTATAATTGTCTGACTCTCCTCCATCATCAAATAACAGTTTCAAACATTCCAGGCCCCCCCCTCCATCCAGCGAAACTGTCAAAAGAGAACAAGGAAGATTTATTAGAGGAAAGGTTTGTGAGCTGCGAGCCCTCTTGTGGCCACAAAGTGCAGTGCAGCCTGTGTCTCCATCCCCACCCCCAGCTTTCAGTCCTGGAGGAGGTGGAGTTGGGGGTTAGAGTGTTGAATTTGAGGCCTGACTCCTTCACCAGACCAAGACCTCTGATTCAAAAAGACTGCTGGAAAGCAAGAAAATGCTCTTCCTTCCTTTTGGTATCATCAAGGACATTAGGACAGGGCACAAAGCTTCCCACACCTCCACTGTTATTCATAAACCGAGATGTATCCACAAACATTTACGGACCTTTAGAGTTACATTGATCGGAGAAGGCAATGGCAACCCACTCCAGTACTCTTGCCTGGCAAATCCCATGGATGGAGGAATCTGGTAGGCTGCAGTCCATGGGGTCGCTACGAGTCGGACACAACTGAGTGACTTCACTTTCACTTTTCACATTCAATGCATTGGAGAAGGAAATGGCAACCCACTCCAGTGTTCTTGCCTGGAGAATCCCAGGGACAGAGGAACCTGGTGGGCTGCTGTCTATGGGGTCGCACAGAGTCGGACACGACTAAAGTGACTTAGCAGCAGCAGCAGAGTTACAATGATAGACAACATCATTTATCTAGAAAGAAAACACCACTGAAACTGAGGCTCCAGGAGATGATGTGACTTGCCTGAGGTCTCTTATTCCAACCTGATCTTACATGTCACCTCTTCCCGATTTGAAATGGTCACCTGCCTTTAAATGTTTTCCTTGACCCTTCGGTATAAAGTCACACCAGCACCACCCACACCCCCTACTGTCAAACACAGCCCACCCCCTTTGCCTCCATTTTCGAAAATGGTCACATGTTGGCTATATGCCCCTCCCACTAGAGTGGAGATGCCAGTGGGTCCAGAACCGTCTCATTCACCCACACTCCAGGAAGTGTCCGTGGGACAGTGAGTGACGTGATCAGTAAGGCACGTGGCTGAAACACAAGCCCAGACCCGTTGACTCCAGACTCCCTGGAGAAGCACAGGGCTTGTTGGCTTGGGGTCAGCTCCTGGACATCCCGCTGGGTTCAGCCTGCAGACCCCAGTGTGTGAGGTTAACTCCACCCTTTGCCACGCAAACTCATTCCTCCTCCTTTACCCTCCATCTCAGGTTGGAGGCACCACTCTCCACCCAGCTGTACAAGCAAAACATCAGGAGGTCAGCTTGTCTTCACTGCATGTGAACAGCTCCTTCATCTCCCCCCCAGGTCACCAACCCCAAGTCCCACTAATTCTATTAATACCTCCTAAAGGGTCCCTTGTGGCTCAGCTGGTAAAGAATCCGCCTGCAATGTGGGAGACCTGGGTTCAATGCCTGGGTTGGGAAGATCCCCTGGAGAAGGAAAAGGAATCCACTCCAGTATGCTGGCCTGGAGAAGTCCAAGGACTGTACAGGCCATGGGATCGCAAAGAGTCAGACACGCGGAGGGACTTTCACTTTCATTTAAAGAGTCGGACAGGACTAAGCGACTGAACTGACCTGAATGCACTCACCTGGATGTGCCCACTGCTCTCTGTTCCAGCCATGCTCCCTTGCACAGGTCATCATCATGAATCATTTGTATCAGGGCAGAAGCTTGTCAGCTGTCCTTCCAGCTCTGGGCTGCTGTCCTGGCTGCAGCCAGAAGGTGGTTGCAGAATCGAGCTGCCTTGTCACTCAGAACCCTCCAGGGCTCTTTGTGGCTTTTTGGAGAAAGTCCAAAAGGGTTCATATGACCCTTTGGCTCCTGCTGCTTCCCTGTCCTCTGCCTCCTGCCCCAAGCTCCAGCCCCCAGCTCCAGCCTTGCAGACATTCCTCCAGAGAGTTCCTTATAGCCCGCTACTACACCACACCCTTTCAGGGACATTATCTTGCTAAACTCTCACAATACCTCTGCAAGGGAGATATTACTGCCCCCTTTTCAAAATGAAGCAGCTCAAAGAGGCCAAAGTGATTTGCCTGGAGTCATCAGGCCTCTTGGTTTGAGACTCACTGTACTTTCCTATTCCCCATCCTCATTACTGTCATTGACAGTGTTTGTTAAACACCTACTGTATACAGGACAACCTGCAAGGTAAACTCCAGGGCACTCTTCTGAGCAAGTCATAAGGCAGCGTTGCTCACACACAGCTACCCAGGCACTCCCTAGAGGCCACCTGATCCCTGCACCTGGAATCTCCAGCCTCTAGAACAGGGTCCAACACACAACAGGTGCTCAGTAAATCCTTTTCAGGTGAAAGAGTGTCCATTCTCTTTCCCCTTTCAGCGAACATTATTTGTAGTGTTTCTAGAGCCTTCTGTCTTGTAAAAGACAAAGCCCAAGAAAATATGAGCTGGGACTTCCCTGGTGGTCCAGTGGCTAAGACTCCGTGATCCCAATCCCAGGGGCCTCGGTTTGATCCCTGGTCAGGAACCTAGATGCCAGATGCTGCATGCCCCAACTAAGACCCGGCACAATCAAATAAAATAATTTTTATAAAAGAAAATACGAGCTTTACTCCTTTTCTTCTCTGGTTCTTCAGGTTCCGATAAGTCTAGAAAAGATTTTTTCATGTCTCCAGATAGAACATGAATTTTGCCATCACACAGGTCTCTCACCCCCACTGGCAAGTCCCATGACGATGTGAATAAAAACTGTGTTTAAGATACTGGAATATGTCAGCCATTCACGGATTTGGTCCTGACGCAATATGGCAGGGGCTTCAGGTATGACCTGTATTGGAGTTGGAATATAGAGCTGAGCTCTTGTGAAGCCACATTAAAGCAATGACTCAGGGAGACAGAGGTAGCCCCCAGTGGAAGAAATGTTCCAGGCAGCTGCTCCTCGGAGTTACAGGAGTAGTCTGTTTATACTAGTTGCCATAGCAACCCTGCCCTTCAAATTCACAAAGGTTCATGAACAAGATTACTCTGCTGTTAAAGATGTCATGAAAAAACAAAAAAAAATTGGCCAACTCAGCCCCTGGGGGTAGGTGTACTTTCTTTGCAGGACTTCTCCCCTCAAACCAACCACAATATGAAAGGGCTCTGAAGGCTGGTAGTAGGTTGGTGCAAACATAATTGCGGTTTGGGACTGAATTTTAAATCATTCTAAGTTCAAATACATCCTCATTCATCAAACTAGGAACCATTATAATCAACACATTTTGGCCAATGAAAAATATGTTTGCTTATTTCTGTAGTGTAAAACTCCAGGGTTTGACCAACCCTTGGAAAGCATTTTTCTCATCCTGCTAGTTGTGGAAGCAATTTCCCTGCAAAAAGTTGTCAAGATGCTCGAAGAAGTGGTAGTCGGTGGGCAAGAGGTCAGGTGAATATGGCGGATGAGGTGAAACTTGGGAGCCCAACTCTTTCAGCTATTGAAGTTGGTTATGCGATGTGTGGGCATTTTCATGGAGAGGACTTAGGCCCTTTCTGTTGAACAGTGCTGGCTACGGGCATTGCAGTTTTCAGTGAATCTCATCAATTTGCTGAGCATACTTCTCAGATGTAATGGTTTCAGCAGGATTCAGAAAGCTGAGTGGATCGGACAGGCAGCAGACCACCAAACAGTGACCAGGATCTAATTTTGGTGCAAGTTTGGCTTTGGGAAGTGCTTTGGAGCCTCTTCTCAGCCCAACCACTGAGCTGGTCATTGCCAGTTGTCATATAAAAGTCACTTTTCATCACACATCACAATCCAATTGAGAAACGGTTAGTAGTTGTTGTGTAGAATGAGACTTTTACTAAGACAGAAGTCTTACTGTCTGAAAACCCTAAAATCTAGTTGAGTACTCCTTGGGTGAATAGTTTGAAAAAGTGGAAAGGTTAAACGAAGTTTACGGTTTACTGGATCTTACTAGTTACAACTCAAGAAGTCGTTGAACAGTGCATCAACATTCTCCTAGTCGAGGTTACTAATGAGAGTTAACCAATGTTGAAGACTATCGACCGGTGACACAAGGAGTAGAAGTTCCAAGAGTAGAGGAAACGTTTTGAAGATGAACTCCCACTGCTCTGTACATTCATTAGCAGTTCCTAGGCCAAATGCATTGTTGATGTGGTGAGTTATCTCTGATGCTTTATGACCCATTTTGAACTCATAAAAAAACTGCTCAAATTTGCTTTTTGTCTAACATAATTTCCATAGTGTTAAATAAATATAAAGTAGGCAGAAAGTAATTAAGTCATTAGCAAAAAAAAACAAGAAATGCACATTAAAATAATGTATAACATAACCACATTTATTAAGAATGTATTCCAATATCAAACAGTAAGTTTCAACAATGCAAACACAGCAATTATGTTTGCACCGACCTAATAACTCTGAATAGGAAAGCAATACAAACTGCTTTATCTTTCATTCCACTAGTTAAGGATTTGTGAAAATCAAAAACAATTACCCTGGCATGCAGCTGGGTAAAATACTGTATGCTGAACATATGAGTGAACAAAGGAATATTTTAAAGTACTGACTTGATTAAAATAAAATATCATTATTTACATTATAAAAATATTTTAATATTTACAATTTAAAATTTATTTATCTTATAAATAAACATAGGTATAATATAGATTATAGATATATTAAAACTGCCTGGAAAAACTGCCTGGCTCTGAAGGTTGGATTTTTGAATGCACTATAATTTATGATTAGAACATAAACACTGACTAACAGGAAAAGCTTGGGATTTGGGCCTAGGATCATAGTCTACTAGGAAGCTAGTTTTCTCATTTGAGGTAGTCATGATAATAAATAAGAGAGTATATGCTTAAAAAGGGGCTTCCCAGGTGGCCCTAGTGGTAAAGAACCCGCCTGCCAATACAAGACATAAGAGATGTGGGTTTAATCCCTAGGTCAGGAAGATCCCCTGGAGGAGGGCATGGCAACCTCCAGTATTCTTGCCTGGAGAATCCCCTGGACAAAGAAGCCTGGCAGGGCTATAGTCCATAGGGTCACAAAGAGTCGGACACTACCGAAGCAGCTTAGCGCACGCACACACACACACGCATATGCTTAAAAACAGCTTGGAAAAGCTAATGTGCTAAACCGATGCTAATAGTGTTTTGTTTAATCACATCTCACCAGGCTCAGATTCTTGTGTTTCTGCAAACTTGGATCATACTTCTCTTTTATATGGTTGTAAATATTACTTTTCTTCTGCCTTAGGCAGCCACATCCAACCAGAGGGTTAGACCAGCATGCAGTCTGCAGAGCGAGTATGTTTGTGGGCACCTGGCTGCATGTGTCTGTCCATGGGTGAACACAGCTGGGACCCAGTCACACTGA
Source organism: Connochaetes taurinus (assembly GCA_006408615.1). Classification (NCBI taxonomy): domain Eukaryota; kingdom Metazoa; phylum Chordata; class Mammalia; order Artiodactyla; family Bovidae; genus Connochaetes; species Connochaetes taurinus. Next base: position 306,100 of record SJXO01001790.1, on the reverse strand, counting down.
GCAGAAACCACTGGCCATCCTGGACAGGAAGCAAATGCCTGGGCACTGAACTCTGAGCATTCACTCAGTTTATTTTCCGACAAACTCACAATTGGAAATGGGAGGCTTCCTGACAACCCTTTCAGGTTTGTCTGGATGAAACGGCCATTGTCGCCTTTTCTGTGCATGTGATCCACAAACATTTCTTCTTCAGTTTCTTGGCAGGTGACCGTACCTAGGTGCCATTCGTGAGCTAAGGGGCCTTCAAATCACATCCAGACAGAGCTCTCTACCCACGTCTCCCACTCATCAACTGACCACGCCACCTGCTTCTTCTCCAGAGGCTGGAGGGAATGAAAATGGGCAGATGGTACCAGGAGCAAAAGGAGGCCTCTAACCCATTCATATCATCCTTTCCTTTCTTTACTTATTGATCCATTCATCACTGATATACTTTTTTTATGAAGCTGTTGGATACCTACCCAGTGATAGGCCCCATGGGAGGCAGTGGGATCCTACAATGAACAGGACCTGACCTCTCCCCTTTGCCCTCCATTCTCCCATCACATAGGCTCTCTTCTTACACACCATGTTCCTGCCCCAGGATGTCTGCACTTGCTATTTCCTCTGCCTAAAATGTTCTTCCCCCAACTCTTCCTAGAGCTCATGGCTCCCCTATTTATCTGGCCTCAGTTCACAAGTCACCTTTCCAGAGAGGCTTCCCCTGATCATACTATGTGAAAGAAATCTTCCTTCCCCACCACCCTGCATTTATTTTCTTTATAACTGATGTTTCATCACTGATATACTTTTTTTATGAAGCTGTTGGATACCTACCCAGTGATAGGCCCCATGGGAGGCAGTGGGATCCTACAATGAACAGGACCTGACCTCTCCCCTTTGCCCTCCATTCTCCCATCACATAGGCTCTGTTCTTACACACCATGTTCCTGCCCCAGGATGTCTGCTCTTGCTATTTCCTCTGCCTAAAATGTTCTTCCCCCAACTCTTCCTAGAGCTCATGCCTCCCCTATTTATCTGGCCTCAGTTCACAAGTCACCTTTCCAGAGAGGCTTCCCCTGATCATACTATGTGAAAGAAATCTTCCTTCCCCACCACCCTGCATTTATTTTCTTTATAACTGATGTGAAATTATTCAATTTTTTTGACAGTTTTGTCTTCTTCTCTGCTGGATCCCCAGACCTGACACACTGATTAGCACATGATAAGATGCAATAGATAAAAGTTATTTAGCACTCACTGAATGCCAGTTGGCCTTCCCTGGTGGCTCAGTGGTAAAGAACCCACCTGCCAATGCAGGAGTCATGTGTTTGATCCCCTGGTTGGGAAAATTCCTTGGAGAAGGAAATGGCAACCCACTGCAGTATGCCAGTTGCCGTTTAGGGTATTTTATACACTCTCCCAATTAATCATTCCTACAAGCTGATGCACTGGATATTAATAGAGGGTTAGGGAAGTTATGTACCTTAGTCATATAATTAGTAAGAAACAAGGTTGTTTTTTGAACCTAGGACATTTAAGTCCAGTGCCTGGGCTCCTAATCCCTACACAAGACAGTCACTGAATCCATCACCCACTGTTTTGAATAAATGAATAAATATAAGAATGAATGAAAGAATGAATTTAAGACAAGCATTAAACAATTATTTGACAGCTACATAAGTGCAAAGAAATGTATTACTGTGATGTGAGTTTTTGATAGAGAAATCAAACCTAGTTAGTACCTCCAGGGAGACCAGCCAAGAGAAGTGACACTTCGACAGCCTGGCGTGTGGACAGGAGGTGGTGAGAGAAGAGGGTCATTCATCAGGTAATCTGCGAGTGACAGCTGAGCACAGGCGCCAGGCCTCAGCTTCAGAATAACATCCGTTTGTAATGGTGTGGAGAAGCAGGCAGGGCGTTGATGAAGTAGGAGCAAAAGCTGGTTACGTTTTTTGGAAGGCAATTTGCAGAATCCATGCTATCTATAATCAGTTTGCAGACTTTAAAAGATACCCACTTTTCAATCCAACGATTTCACTTTAACTAGCTAACTTACCGTTACACTTGCCTATCTGTAAAGGGGAGTATGTATGAGGAGGGTAAACATTGAAATAGCCCCAAACTGAATATTGAAAACCAAATACTTATCAACAAATAACACCATACTGTGGGGAATATTCTCGAACAAGTTCTTAAATGATTTTATCAGCAAGTCTATCAAGACACAGTAGCACTTTAAGATCTACAAGACATAGTGCCAAGTGAAAAAAAGCCAAGTAACATTCCACTATGTAAAAAATGATTCTATTTATATTTTTTCTACAGAGAAATTGAAGCTATATGTGTGTGGACACAATGCACACACATACACACAGAGATGTAAATGCATGTTTTGAAATGTTAGCAATGCTTTGAAAAACCCTTCAGCAAATTCTTATCTGTGATTTCCTGGGAGGAAAAAAGAGAAGAAAAAAAGACTCTGACTTAAAAAAAAAAAGTAAAGAATCTACAATGTTTGAATATTTATAATGAAAATGTAGGCATATATTACTGTGATTTTTAAAAATCTCATATTGAAATAAAAAGATTAAAAGCCAGCACTATAAACAGAAATTCCCCTGAGAGTATCCCATAGGGCTCCACAGAGGCCCCATCCAGCTGAAACCCTCTCAGCCACACAGTTGGATCTGGACCATCTTCCTAGAGTTTCCTGCTGGTCCTCATTTGCTTCCTCAGGGCTTCCCTTGTGGCTCAGCTGGTAAAAGAATCTGCCTGCAATTCAGGAAACCTGAGTTTGATCCCAGGGTTGGGAAGATCCCCTGGAGAAGGGAAAGGCTACCCACTCCAGTATTCTGGCCTGGAGAATTCCATGGACTGTATAGTCCGTGGGATCGCAAAGAGTCGGACATGACTGAGCGACTTTTACTCTGGCCGGAAGAACGCTCACTTGTGTCAGCGGTTCTTGGATTCCAATCCCTGGATAATGCCTAACTCAGCATTTGAGCTTCATCCAGGGTTCAGGACACCTGCCTGTCTATCCACCATTCAACTGTGGCCCTGATTGGTACCAATCTGTGTAGGTTCACTTTGTTCATCCTCAGGGTTCTGTACCCTCATGGAGAAGCAAGGTAAAATGCCCTCCTCTGTCCCTTTGTCTCACAGATGAAAAGACACTCACTTTTAGCATTACCTGGTGATTAAGGTTAAGACCAAGTTTACCACTGGAATTTCCCTTTTCTCTGCTGTGTTACTGAATTCTCCATGTGGTTTCTGTTCTCTTTCCAGGATTCTGAAATTGAGTACCTCAACATACTGGCAGGCGAAATCACTCTTGGTTGGTTGAATCTTTAGTTGCATTAATAAAATAATGTCTTAATGATCTGGGATGTTTGGGCAAAGTAGTGACTACTTCTCCGAGACCTTGCCTTCTTAGAGTTTCCAGTTCAGTTTAGGAGACTGACTCATAAGCACATAATCTCAACACTGCTGAGTGGTAAAAATAGTCGGACTCATAAAAAGCTATGAATACAAACATTAGGGGTCCTTAGGTTAGCTAGAAAATTCTGGGACAGCTTCTTGGAGTAGACAGATGGGTGAGTAAGAGTATCTTGGCAGAGAGAGAAGCAGCAGCAGAGGGAAAATCATGAGTGAGCACATGGAGATTTGAAATGAACAGATTGACACTGTGCAAAGATTAGCAGTGATTGATGTGGCTGTGGCAGGAGATGGCACAGGAGAGGCAGGCAGGGCCCAGGCAACAGAAGGCCTAGAATCCAACTCGTACCATTTCCACTGCATCAGAACATGCCAACTGGCATTTCAGTAGTGACCTCCAAATGACTATGATTTTAGCACCTTTATACTGATGCTTTTGAACTGTGGTGTTGGAGAAGACTCTTGAGAGTCCCTTGGACTGCAAGGAGATCCAACCAGTCCATCCTAAAGGAAATCAGTCCAGAGTGTTCATTGGAAGGACTGATGCTGAAGCTGAAACTCCAATACTTTGGTCACCTGAGACGAAGAACTGACTTATTGGAAAACACCCTGATGCTGGGAAAGATGGAAGGCAAGAGGAGAAGGGGACGACAGAGGATGAGATGGTTGGATGGCATCACCGACTCAATGGACATGAATTTGAGTAAACTCCGGGAGTTGGTGATGGACAGGGAGGCCTGGCATGCTGCAGTCCATGGGGTTGCAAAGAGCTGCACACGACTGAGCGACTAAATTGATACTGAGTCCATATTATGTTCAAATGGATTGGGGAAGGGAAGAGGTCAGATTTGTTAAATATTGGTGAAAATCATATTTGACATTCTTTCCCAAAATAAAATGGTCCATTTTTAGAAAGTTCTAGATAATGAGCCTGAGAAGGCAAAGGCACCCCACTCCAGTACTTTTGCCTGGAAAATCTCGTGGATGGAGGAGCCTGGTAGGCTGCAGTCCATGGGATCGTGAAGACTCAGACACAACTGAGCAACTTCATTTTCACTTTTCAGTTTCATGCATTGGAGAAGGAAATAGCAACCCACTCCAGTGTTCTTGCCTGGAGAATCCCAGGGATGGGGGAGCCTGGTGGGCTGCCGTCTCTGGGGTCGCAGAGAGTCGGACACGACTGAAGTGACTTAGCAGCAGCAGCAGCAGCAGATAATGAGCACCAGGGCGATTGCTTTTCAGGGCCAGCCTCTACTGACGGCTTACAGTCATAAGGAGGTAAATACAGAGCTAGGGGATGGTGCCAGTCTCAGGATGTACTCTAAAGGATTCGTCTCCATCCTAATGAATCTTGTGTTTGGAAAGGTGTTTATGCAGAGATTATTTGTCTCTCTCTTTAAGAGAGAACAACCAGATGTTCCATTGATATTAGGATTTTGTGATACAGCCTGGATACCAGCATTGTAGCGTACTAGAGGGTACTGATGTGGTACCCACTTGCCAGGGTAATTCCAAATGCAACACAGCCAGGTTTGAATACCAGGTGATTCGGTGTACTACAGTTGTCTCTTGGCATCTGGGGACTGGCTCCCTGACCCCCACAGACACCGAAATCCACAGACGCTCAAGTTCCTCATATAAACTTGTGTAGTATTTGCGTATAAACTATATTCTCCCATATACTTTCAATCTTCTCTAAGTAAACTTATACAATACAATGTAAATCGTTGTAAATACAATATAAACACTATATAAGGAGTGTTTGCATGCAACAAATCCAAGTTTTGCTTTTTGGAATTTTCCAGAATTTTCAAATATTTTCAATCTGTGGTTGGTTGAATCTGAGGATGCAGAACCTGCAGATATGAAGGGCCAACTGTGCTAGATTCAAACAGACATTTTAAATTATATTTATTAGTGCTTTTTGATACAAAAAAAAAAAGAATAAGAAAAAATAACCTACTATTCTTTCACTGATAAATTTACCCTATCATCTCAATTTACTTTTACTTTATTTCCAAGCTTCTTGAGATATAATTTATACACAGCAAAATTTAGCCTTTTGAGGGTACAGTTCAGTGAATTCAGATAAGACCACGTAACCATGACCCCAGTTGGGATACAGAGCATGTACCCCCAGAAGTTCCTTCATGCCTTTTTGTGGGTGCCTTTCCACACCCTTGATCCCTGAAAATCACTAACCCAATTTCTGCCCCTACACTTTTGCCTCAATTATTAAGAAATAATTTAAGAATCAAGTAAGAAATTTCAAATATTAAAGTTAATTTAAGAAGTAATTTCTTCTTTTTTGTGAAAGTTCTGGAGTTGGAAGAAGTAGGATCCTATTTTGTCAGTTACTTTTCCTTTACTGCATAGTTGTTAAAAAATGTAGTCTTAGACTTTTGACATAATGGAATTTACTGAGATTTTCTCCATAATTATTACATGGTCAATTTTTCTAAGTATGAAACAACTACTTGAAATAAGAGTGGTCTCCATCAGTTGATATGCCAACGTGTATTAGAATGACCAGATTAATTTTAATTATGGCGTGGGTACTCAGTCGGGTCTGACTCCTTGCAACCCCATGGACTATAGCTGACCAGGCTCCTCTGCCCATGGAATTCTCCAGGCAAGAATACTGGAGTGGGTTGCCATTTCCTTCTTCAGGGGATCTTCCTGACCCAGGGATTGAACCCGAGTCTCCTGCAATGCAGACCGACTCTTTACCATCTGAGCTACCAGGGAAGACCTATGGTAGCTCAGTGGTAGGAAATCTGCCTGCAATACAGGAGGCCCAGGTTCAGTCCCTAGGTGGGGAAGATTCCCTGGAGGAGGAAATGGCAACCCACTCCGGTATTCTTGCCTGGAGAATTCCATGGGCAGAGGAGTCTGGGGGGCTACAGTCCATGGGGTCAAAGAGTCGAACTTGACTGAGTGACTGAGCACTGAGCACAGTTCAGTCCATAGCATCAGTTGTAACTCTTAGGTCTTTAAAAATTCTTAAATATATATTTTTTACTATTTCACCTAATTCTTAAGCATGACTGCAGGTGCTGTTGCTAAGTCACTTTAATCATGTCTGACTCTTTACAACCCCGTGGACTATAGTGCACCAGGCTCCTTTGTCCATGGGATTCTCCAGGCAAGAATACTGGAGTGGGTTGATGTGCCCTCCTCCAGGGGATCTTCCTGACCCAGGGATCAAACCTATGTCTCCTGCATTGTAGGCAGTTTCTTTACCACTGAGCTACCGGAGAAGCCCAAGCAAGACTAATATATCAAAATAAACAATGACTCAAATGCAGTAAAAGCTTATTTCTCACTCTCATAAAATATTCTAGTCACAAGCGGTTCTCCTGAAGGCAGTGGTTCAAAGACCCAGCTCTTTCTTCCTTGAGGCTCCTCCATGTCCCAAGGCCCTAGCATTGCCTTGGGGGAAGAGAGGGCAGAGTGAGCTTCTTAAAAGTCTTAGTCCAGAAATATCTTACATCAGATTGGCTGGAATTCAGTCACATGGCCATAGCTAGCTGCAAAGGAATCTGGGAAATCCAAAGTTGTGTACTTGGGACAAAAAGCACACAGACTCTGATGAGCAGCTAGCAACCCCTGAGCCAGTTTTGTGTGCTAACGGGAGTGAGTTAAAATCTCTTTAATGTTTCTGTGTATTTGTCACTGTACTCCCTGCCTTTTTTTGCTGTACCAGGTCTCAGCTGCAGTTGGGGAGATCTAGTTCCCTGACCAGGGAATGAACTCTGGCCTGCTGCATTGGAAATACAGAGTCTTAACCACTGAACCACAAGGGAAGGCCCTTTATTCTTTACATAATTTGATGCTTTGTTGTTTGGTACATGTATCTTGTTCAGTCTCTAAGTCATGTCTAACTCTTTACAACCCCATGGACTGCAGCACACCAGGCTCCTCTGTCCTCTACTATCTCCTAGAGTTTGCTCAAATTCATGTGTTAATAGTGGCTTAAACAACACAAAGGTATTACCTTACAGCTCCGGGGATCTGAAGATTCACTGGACTAACATCAATATGTTGGCAGGGCTGTACTTTTTCTGCAGGCTCCTGGGGAGAATCTGCTTCCTTGCCTTTCTTGCTTCCAGAGATAACCCTTATTCCTTGGTTTGTGGCCTTCTTCCATCTTCCAAGACAGAAATTCCATCACTGCAGTCCCAGCTTCCATCAACATAGCTCATCCTCTGACACCACTCCCTTCCTCTTTCACGTATGAGGCCCCTCGTGATAGCATTGGGTCCAAGTGGATAATTCAGGATAATCTCCCCATCTCAAAATCTTTCACGGAAATTCATCTATAAAGTCCCCTTTGTCACCGTCACATATTTACAAGCTTCAGGAATTGTACACGGACATCTTTGGGGGAACCATTATTCTGCCCAACCACAAAATCTGAAGCTCCATATAGGTGATCATCATGGTCTTGTTGTGGATAATAGTTTTTATCACCTTAAAGTGCCACTTTTGCCTTGTTTCAGTTCTTGGCCTTGAATTCAACCGTGTGTGACATCAGCACAGTTTGTTAATAGTTGCTTGATGTGTCTTTGTCAAGCCTTTTGCTTTTAACCTTATGGAATCACTTATTTTGAATGTCTTTTGTTCAGAACTTGAGTTCTTAGAAACTTGAGCCTGAAGTTTTCTTTTTTTAGGGAATGAGTTTGACTCTTTTATAGTCACTGCTGTTGTTTTGCCTCATTCTGTCATCTTCTTTTGTGTGCGTGCTTCTTTTTAGGTTTTCAGTTAAACTGAAAACTTTTGCTATATGGGTTATCTTTTTGTTATATGGGTTGTCTTTCCTCAATCTTATTTAGAGTACTTGCTTTTTCTTCTGCTATTTTCAAAGTTTTATTTATCTGATTTTAGTTATTCAAGTGGTTATAATTATACATTTTTAAGCAAGCTTGAACCCCTTCATTGTATCAATGTATCAATATTTGACACATCTATTGAATCCTCTCCATGAGTAAAAACATTCATCGTAAACTTCTTCTCATTTACCTACACAAATACAGCCCTAATTTTCACTTACAATATTATTATTCTTTTTTCTTCCAATTTTATTGAGGTATAAGTGACACACAAAACTGCATAAGTTTAAGGTGTAAGGACATGGAACAACAGACTGGTTCCAAATAGGAAAAGGAGTACGTCAAGGCTGTATATTGTCACCCTGCTTATTTAACTTACATGCAGAGTGCTGCTGCTAAGTCACTTCAGTCGTGTCCGATTCTGTGCGACCCCATAGACGGCAGCCCACCAGGCTCCCCCATCCCGGGGATTCTCCAGGCAAGAACACTGGAGTGGGTTGCCATTTCCTTCTCCAATGCATGAAAGTGAAAAGTGAAAGGGAAGTCGCTCAGTCGTATCCGACTCGTAGCGACCCCATGGACTGCAGCCTACCAGGCTCCTCTGTCCATAGGATTTTCCAGGCAAGAGTACTGGAGTGGGGTGCCATTGCCTTCTCTGATATGCAGAGTACATCATGAGAAACGCTGGACTGAAAGAAACACAAGCTGGAATCAAGATTGCCGGGAGAAATATCAATAATCTCAGATAACCTGCAGATGACACCACCCTTATGGCAGAAAGTGAAGAGGAACTAAAAAGCCTCTTGATGAAAGCAAAAGAGGAAAGTGAAAAAGTTGGCTTAAAGCTCAACATTCAGAAAACGAAGATCATGGCATCCAGTCCCATCATTTCATGGGAAATAGATGGAGAAACAGTGGAAACAATGTCAGACTTTATCTTTTGGGGCTCCAAAATCACTGCAGATGGTGATTGCAGCCATGAAATTAAAAGATGCTTACTCCTTGGAAGAAAAGTTATGACCAACCTAGGTAGCATGTTCAAAAGCAGAGACATTACTTTGCCAACTAAGGTCTGTCTAGTCAAGGCTATGGTTTTTCCAGTAGTCATGTATGGATGTGAGAGTTGGACTGTGAAGAAGGCTGAGCGCCGAAGCATTGATGCTTTTGAACTGTGGTGTTGGAGAAGACTCTTGAGGGTCCCTTGGACTGCAAGGAGATCCAACCAGTCCATTCTGAAGGAGATCAGCCCTGGGATTTCTGTGGAAGGAGTGATGCTAAAGCTGAAACTCCAGTACTTTGGCCACCTCATGCAAAGAGTTGACTCATTGGAAGACTTTGATGCCGGGAGGGATTGGGGGCAGAAGAAGGGGACGACAGAGGATGAGATGGCTGGATGGCATCACTGACTCGATGGACGCGAGTCTGAGTAAACTCCGGGAGTCACTGATGGACAGGGAGGCCTGGCGTGCTGCGATTCATGGGGTCGCAGAAAGTCGGACACGACTGAGCGGCTGAACTGAACTGAACTGAACAGTGATTTGACTTATACACATCATGAAATGATGATCACAGTAAGCTTAGTGAATGTTCGTCATCTCATACAGACACAAAACCAAAATAGAAAAAAAAATTTTCCTTATGATGAGAACTCTTAGGAATTATTCTCTTAACATTCATATACAACCTACAGCAGCATTAATTATGTTTATCAAGTTGTACATTTATCTCAACTACTTATTTATCTTATAACTGGGAGTTTGTACCTTTTGACTGCCTTCATCCAATCCCCCCCCCCTCATGCCTTGCCTCTAATAACTGCATATCTGATTTTTTCTTCTGAGTTTTTTTGTTTATTTGTTACTGAAGTAAAACTGACCTACAAGACTATGTTAGCGCCAGTTACACAACATAGTGATTCTATATTTCTATACATTTCAAAATGATCACCAGGATAAGTCTAGTCACAACTTGTCACCATACAAAGATACTACAGTTACTGACTATATCCCTCACACTGTACATTCCATTCCGACGACTCATTCATTTTGCAGCTGGAAGTTTGTACCTCTTAATCTCCGTCACTTGTCGCTTTCATTATTCTTATTGCTGTCATTGCCACAGGATTGAGCACACTTTAAGGATTTATGACGTTTGCCATCTACAGTTATGATATGCAAGGCTGCTTCTTTTATGATAATCTCAAGCTCAGTGCTCACCCAGCTCTTTCGCTGCTGTCCCCGCTAACGTGTTTCTGCCTGAGCTCCACCTCCAATGAGTCTGGCTTCGCCCCCTTAGATATCTGAAGAACTCTTTTCTTTCCTTTGGCATTGTATTATCTTTATTGGGGTACGTCTTAGTATCGATCACTCTATATCTCTTTTATGTGGGGCAGTAAAAAAGACAGTGATCAATACTGCCTTTTGATCAGGAGAGGCTTCATTTCAGGCAGAACATGAATTTTTCCCCCAATAAATCTTCAAATAATGCTTTTGTTCATTTACTGGATTCTCTGTTGGATCATTTCCGTCCAGTATATTTGTTTATACTCTGTATGCGTTCTGATCACCTCAGTTTTGCATTCTCTTTGTTGTTGTTGAATCTATTATTTGATTTTACCTATTATTTTGTTTGTTTTCTTGGCTGTGTCATGTATCTCTTTTATGTGGGGCAGTAAAAAAGACAATGGTCAATACTGCCTTTTGATCAGGAGAGGCTTCATTTCAGGCCGAACATGAATTTTTCCCCCAATAAATCTTCAAATAATGCTTCTGTTCATTTATTGGATTCTCTGTTGGATCATTTCCGTCCAGTATATTTGTTTATACTCTCTGTATGCGTTCTGATCACCTCAGTTTTGCATTCTCTTTGTTGTTGTTGAATCTATTATTTGATTTTACCTATTATTTTGTTTGTTTTCTTGGCTGTGTCACACAGCTTGTGGGATCTCAGTTTCCAGACCAGGGATTGAACCCTCGCCTTTGACACTTGAAAGCATAGAGTCCTAACCACTGGGCCTCTGAGGAGTTCCCAATTCTCTTATTTGTTTTCTTTATTTTGTATTCTTTCTTGAAGGTTTATTACTATTTTAAGTTCCTGATGAACAAATGCATTGCCCTAAGGAAATGATTCAGGGTAACCAGCCCTCCCCAATCCACTCCCCCAGGGCACCTTTGATGATTCTGCCAGTGCCCACTTAAACATCCACAATTCCAGAACCAAGGTTACAGGTTCACAGTCTCAGCTTCTTTACTGTTCTGTCATGGGAAGGCTTTTTTCCCAGAAAACCAGAGTGATAACTATCTGCTTCCCCCTTCTCCACATAGGGTGCCCCCAAGGAAAAGGGGTCACTGCACGGTTCCCGGGAATAATTTCCACTTCTTACAAATGACAGGGTAGTGTGGTGTAGGGGCTTCCTGGGTGGCACAGTGGTAAAGAATCTGCTGCCAATGTAAGAGATGTGGGATCGATCCCTGGGTCTGGAAGAGTCCCTGGAGGAGGAAATGGCAAGCTGCTCCAGTATTCTTGCCTGGAAAAGTCCATGGACAGAGAAGCCTGGCAGGCTACAGTCCATGGGGTCACAAAAGAGTCAGACACAAATGAGCACACACACAAAGATGCTTTAAAGGTTCTGAACATTGCCACCTAAAACCCTTCCATGTGTGACTTTCCAGAGAAACTCAGAAATGTTACAACATTTTAGAGAGATTTGGCATTTGCTGCCACAAGAGAATTCATAAAGTGAATTAATTATTTAGCTGTTTTCTGTAAAGCAGCCTAGAAATACCTTTGGGGCATCTGTGTTTAATTCTGCTAAAGGATGAGCAGTCTGCCTAATTTCTCCCTTTCATATTTTACTAACATTTTTCCTCCTCTATTTACTCCATTAAAGTCTACAACAGCATAAAGGATGAAAGAATGCGTACAGTTGTTTTAAAATGCTAATTTCATCAAGCCTGTGGTGGCTGTTCAAGGTGATTTCTCCTTTAAAGAGGAGATGACTTGGTAAATTTCTGACTCTCAATGTAAACTGTTTAGTGTTCAGTTCACAGCCTCACTAATTTATGTGTTAATTTGATCAAGAGTAGTTTACATTGCGAACCACAAAACCTGAATTTCCTTCATTGTTGTTGACAACAGAGAATCCACTTCATGTATGTAAATCAGGCATTTACTCCTCTCTGAAAGGCAAAGCGCAGTGATCAGAGGTGATGGAAACCATGAGTTAGTAGAAATTCCATGCGCACAGAAGATATGAGGAAGTAGAATAGAATAATAGAATAGAAAGACACTTAGAGTAGTAACAAAAATAGGCAGAAAGTATTATTGCTCTGTGGGTTGAACTTCAGAAATGGGAACACTAAAAGTCACCTTGAGTGGGAGATTAATAATGTGACCTTGAGAATGACATTGGAATCCAAACGGCGTCCCAGTCTCCCTAGGAGGCTCAGCTCTACCACTGATTTATCTTTCTAACTAGGAGGTATATTTATAAGCATCCCCATTATTGGGGGCAATCTGAATGGTCCTGCAAAGTAAGATTCAAGCCAAAGTCATGGTCCCATGAGGAGACCAGATGGCAGGTATGGCTGGATGAAGGCAAACCAACCAGTGCTTTGGCTTTAGTCTCCAAGTCATGTCCGACACTTGTGACCCCATGGTTTGTAGCCTGCCAGGTTTCTCCATCCATGGGATTCTCCAAGCAAGAATACTGGAGTGGGTTGCCATTTCCTGCTCCAGGGGAGCTTCCTCTAACCCAGGAATCGAACCCAGGTCTCCTTCATTGCAGGCAGATTCTTTACCAACTGAGCTACGACAAAAGCCCCAAAACTAACCAATGTCAGTGAGAAAAAACACTCCAATGTAGGTGCAGCCAAGGAAGAACGGACAGCCTGTGTCCATAGATAAAGGAGAGCATATTTAAGTGGTCATGCTAGAAAACAGTCTTCATCACACATTCAACAAGTAGCATCAGGCACGGGACTGGCAGGACCACATACGTGAACACACAGACTGTGCGAAGCTGCAGCCCCACCTCCCAGCAGAGCAATGAGAGTACAGAGTCCCTGCCCCTGCGGAGCTCACATTTGAATGGGGCTCACAGGAAACTGTTTGCTGAACTGCATCACAGGATGGGTGGGGAGCTGGAGCGCTTATCCTCTCACTCCTGCTGTCTACTGACCAAGGGCTGCTCTGCTCTTCCACGTCATCTCCACGCCTACAGCCAATGAACAAACAGCCTTGGACAGACAATCAGGAGGCTACTGGTGGGTTAGAGACCTGTTCCCTGTGGCCTCCAGGCCAGGCTGGGCTAAGAGGAATGGAAGGGACACCCACAGTCCCTGTTATGACCACAGGTCACTTTCCAGAAGGGCTGGGCTGCCACACAAGCGGAAGTGGCTGTCTTAAGAGCGTAGCATGTGCTCTTCTGTGGTCACCAATGGGAGGGAAAAGAACACAGAGGAGTTGGGCTGGCAGATGGCAGAGGACGGCAAGGTCTCACCAATTTTCTCAGTGACATGAGAACGGAGGTCATCAGCCAACGGAGCAGACAGGGGAAGATGTTTGAGGCTGGAGGAAAGCTAAAGTGTGAAATGGTCATCACAAAGTGTAGGGAGGTGCGTTTACTGAGAAATCGTGTGGAGTGGGGTGGTGCTGAGTGCCCTTCCGAGATCAGAAACCACCATTCCAGTTATATGCCTTCTTCCAGCGACACTCGGGCGGCAGCAAACAGCTTGTCTGGTTTAATTAGGGCTGGGACATTGTCAGGTTTGTGTGTGAAGGGGCGAGGGGACCAGAGAGCTAAGGGTTAAGCTTTGGCATCAAGAGGAATCCAGGTTTGAGGGGGTGGGGCTAAAATGTAGACACTTTGGGTGCCCTCTTTAACAGAAAGTTTACCAAATCACAAATGTGAAATTAAACATGAGTGAATATTTTTAGAATCAGAAAATAAGAAATTTTAAAACTCAATGCTTACTGCAGACATCATAACATCCAAAAATATAACATGCTTTTTAATTAGCTGTCTGATACAACTTTGTATTACTTCCTTTCCTGCCCTCTTTTGCCTATTCATGTGACAATAATCTTACAGAACAGAAACATAATTCAGTCTTTCCTCTAGCAAGGTTGATGGATATCTGGGTTTTTTTTTCCTTATTGATAGTTGCAGAAATAAAACATATGACTTCACTCAGATATAATTACTGTGTGTAATACTGATACAGGCTTTATGCTGCTGCTGCTAAGTCGCTTCAGTCGTGTCCGACTCTGCAAGACCCCATAGACGGCAGCCCACCAGGCTCTCCCGTCCCTGGGATCCTCCAGGCAAGAACACTAGAGTGGGTTGCCATTTCCTTCTCCAATGCATGCAAGTGAAAAGTGAAAGTGAAGTTGCTCAGTTGTGTCCGACTCTTTGCAACCCCATGAGCTGCAGCCTACCAGGCTCCTCCATCCATGGGATTTTCCAGGCAAGAGTACTGGAGTGGGCCGCCAGTGCCTTCTCCAGGTTTTATGCCACCGATATGGAAAAACTGGTAGATTCCATTATACATCACGCCCATCAAAAAAGAACGGATTTATAAGTGTAAGTGTTGCATCACTGAGGATATTCTTTCCTCCAACGTATCTATGAGGAATTTCCACACACCACCTTCTGGGTCCACACATTTTAAAGCTTGGTTCTCCCTCATTACCCAGACACTTCCCAAGCTGAGCTCTATAGGACCTGCTCAAATCACAATATGACCCTGGCCTCTGACCCCTTGTGTCCTGATGACGGATGGATTAGCATAAAAGGCAGTAGGAATATTCTGAAAGCGAGGTTTACAGGAGGACAGCTAGTGCTATTCTTACTATACTCAACTTTCCCTTAGCCACAAACTGAAAACTGCCTCTGGACAATTCAACCCCACCCAACAAAAAGGCATATGCAACAGAGTGGAAGTGTGAATAGAAAGATCCAGTGATTTTCAACTGATTGTGGTTTAAATAACTCATTTTTGCAAATTTTGCAATCGCACGTGAACTTATGACCTTTGAGGGCCTCTCTCAGGGTCGTAGGAAGATCGCCTACGAATGGGGACCCCAGGACCTAGACGTCACTAGCTATACAAATACCTCTTTAAGGCATAACTGTAATAAAGGGTCTTCTTACTTCTAAGCTAGATGAGAAGCTGGGTGTAGAAACACAGCAAGATAAATGTTATCAATAGAAAGTGTGGATCCTGTTGAAAAGTGCTGAGGTGGGCGGTTCTGGAGTCCATGCACTGAAAATACGGGTTGAAGTAGGTCTCAGGCTGAGATGCCTGAATCCAAGATCTTGGATTTTATGACATTTCAACAGAAATAAGAACTAAAGTAGGACCACTGGGCTTACACAGGATGGAGGCAATGATAGTTGGACACAAAAAAAGCCAGGCATTGCATGGATTCCAGAGCCACACTGTCCCATGTGGTGGCTACTAGCCACATTTGATTACTCACATATAACTCAACTAAAAACTCATTTCAAGGGCCCAATACCCATACCTGGTGAGCGTATACCCACTCTGTTTACTACATTGAAAAGTGCAGATATATTGACAGAACAGTCCTGTGATAGAACAGTCTATTGGACAATATATTCTAGAAGATATTGAAATCAGTAAGAATTATAACCAAAGTGTTGGGGTATAAAAACATGAGCCGCGCTGCTTGAGTTCAAATCCTGGCTCCATCAAGAACTAGCAATGTATCACTTTGGATACATTACTTAGCCTGTCTGTGCCTTAGTTTCCTCATCTTTAAAATGGGTATTATTATCATAATGCTTACCTTAGAGGGTTGTTGTGAAGATAAGTTAATATAGCAAATGTTTAGGATAGTACTTGGCACATGGGAAATACTACACAAGTGTTAGCTATGCTTATTATGTGCTAAAAATCCTCACTGAATGAGGGAGTATAAAAGGAGGGGAACCAGGATCAGAAGATGACTACAACATTGAAGGGCACCAATGAGACAGTCTGAAGGTGGTACTGGAGAAAAGGTGGAATTTTGAAGAGAGGAGGGCAGAGTCTGCACTGGGAGCCAGCAAGGCACCTAACCCTTCTCTGGGCTCCAAGAAATGTGGCTGGAAACAATACCACATTGTAGAGGGTATGAAAGGGCTGTAGAGGAACTCAAACACTCAGGGCACAGCTTCATTTCTGCTGATAGGAGAAGGTGGAAGATCTACTCAGAAGGTGGGAGAAGAGGTCGATGTTGGATGGAATTTTGCTGACAGTAACCCCAGTGTCCCAAATGGTCCAAGACAAAAGCTGGGGAGGCAGGCATGTTGGAGAACTGGATCAAATGACAAAGCCTTGCCTGGAGAAGCATCACAGTGGCCACGTTCCCCTGAGAAGTCACACTTCCAGTGTGACTGAGGCACAGCAGAGTGGAAGGCACAAAGGTGTGAAGAGGGTGACGGTCTGCTGGGGGCAGGTGGGGACCCCGTGGTCATCACAGCCTTCGCTGCAGGTCCTTTTGGCAATTTACAATGTATGCTGGACGGTGTCACAGCCAGAGGTACAGAGCTCTGGGTGACTTAGTGTTAAAAATCAGGTAACCCTTCTGTTTTAACCCACCTCTCCCCTACATCACTCCATCCATCCATATCCCCCACCAATCTGTCCACTCACCCATCAAGTCACCCACAAATCCATCCACCCATCTATGCATCCAGCTGCCCACCCATCTGCCGACTCCCCACCCATGTACCTATCTCTGGCTACCCTTATAAGCACCTGATAAATGAAAGGCTTAGCATTTCATTTAGACAGCTGAAGCCTTTTCATGCTTTTTCATTCCAATCTCATTTTCTCCATTTCTCTTTATCACAATGGATTTTATGCATGTAAATCCCTTGTCTTGTTTATAATTTCAGCTTCAAGACCACAGTTCAAGCCATTCTTCTCCCCACAGAGGCCCCTTCTCCTCCACGCTATTGCACTGCTTGGGCATGACTAATTAACTTCTCTAATCGTCATAAGCCTCCTCCCAACGCTGTCGGCATTAGGCAAGAGCAAGTCGAAAGCATTGTGTCATTTTCTAAAATTTAATAAGGAAACAATAGCTTGGGATTTATAAGTTTTTTGACAGTACAGACATTTGCCCAAGGAGAGATGGATAAATAAACTCCAGTTCATCAACTGGAAAGAAGTGCATAAATAGAGGAAAGGACTGTTGAAAATATATGTTGAGCCTGAGCTCTCTCCAGTATAGTGTTTGGAGGAAGGATGATAAGAGCTGACATTTATCAGCTCTTACTAAGGGCCAGGTTCTCTGTCTGCATTGTTTTATTTAATTATCACTGCATAAAGGATAAATTTAGCTGTTATCCCATTTTGCAAATAGGGAAAATGAGGCATTGCTCAGTGTCACAGTCAAGCATAGGCAGCTAGGAAGTCTGCATCTGGAGCCCATGTTCTCACTCTATTCTACTACATGGAGGGTTGAGGCTTAACTGGAGACCAGGTATACAGTGGTAATAGCATAGCAGAGCCTGGGGGTCAAAGGCTTCAGGCCCTTGAGCCTCCTTACTGCCAATACCTCAATGGGTGACCTTGGGTGAGTTTATGAAAACTCTGGTTTTCATAAAATGAAAAGGCTGAGTTGATGACCTCCCAGGGCTGTTCCAGCCCCCAAACCTGGAAGATCTACATTACTACATCACTGGCTGCGGAATTCATTTACAACATTAAAGTCAAAGCTGCTGAAAAGTTACCCAAGCAGCCAGAATTAACCAGAGCAGGGACTTCAGGTGGAAATAACAATACACCAACCTTAAAACACAGTCTTGGCAATTCTGTGTCCAGGGAAGGCACCAGAGATGATCCCACCATTGGAAACTGTGAGTCCACTGCCCGTGGATGCCTGGAGAATCTGCAAAACCCAGCTTTACAGAGAACAGCTTACAAGGAGGCACACAACCCATCCCCAGCACAGGCAAGACGTTGAGTAGACTCCTCCATTCAAAAATCTGCTGTGTACCGCCTACCATTTTGGAAAAGCCCCTGATGCTGGGAAAGATTGAGGGCAGGAAGAGAAGGGGACGACAGAGGACAAGATGGCTGGATGGCATCACCGACTCAATGGACATAAGTTTGATCAAGTTCCAGGAGAGGGTGAAGGACAGGGAAGCCTGGCATGCTGCAGTCCATGGGGTTGCAAAGAGTCAGACACGACTGAGCAAGTGAACAACAATCACCACCACCTACCATGTGCCCAAGTGCTGAAGACACCAGGTGACTAGATCAGAGACAGGCCATAGACACCCAGCCTGGGGAGCTGGAACACACCCTGCATGGGAGCATATTCAAAAGGTTTGAGGGCCCAGATGGAGGCCAGTAATCCACATTCTCCCCAGTCTCACTGGCTTCCTTCAGTCCCTCAGACTTGCCCAGCCCCTTCCTTCCACTTCCCCAGGTTCTGAAATGTTCTTCCCCTGCTCTGGGGACAGCAGGCTCCCTCTCATGCTCCAAGGGACAGATTACAAGTCACCTCCTCAAAGAGCCCCCCTTTCACTCCTCACCTATGAGCTCCTTTACCAGCTGGGATGAGCTCCATCCCAGCATATAGTTATATATTTTTTTAAATTTTATTGGAGTAGAGTTGGTTTACAATGTTGACTTAGTTTCTACTGTACAGCAAAGTGAATTGGCTCTATGTATACATATATCACCCCCTTTCTTTTGGATTTCCTTCCCACTTAGGTCCCCACCGAGCACTGAGTAGAGTTCTCTGAGCTATACAGTAGGTCCCCATTAGTTATCTGTTCTATGCATGCACGCTCAGTCGCTCAGTCATGTTCAATTCTCTGCAACTCTATGGACTGTAGCCCACCAGGACCCTCAGTCCATGGGATTCTCCAGGCAAGAATACTGGAGTGGGTTGCCATTTCCCCCTCCAAAGGATCTTCCCAACCCAGGGATCGAACCCACATCTTCCGCATCTCCTGCATTGCAGGCAGATTCTTTAACCACTGAGCCACCGGGGAAGCACTATTTTATACGTAGCATCAATAGCATATAAATGTCAGTCCCAATCTGCCAGTTCATCCTCCCCTTTTCCCACTGTGGTGTCCTTACCTTTGTTCTCTATGTCTGTGTCTCTACTCCTGCCCTGCAAATAGGTTCATCTGCATCACTTTTCTAGACTCCACAAATGTTAATATACTGTATTTGTTCTTCTGACTTACCTCACTCTGTACGACAGATGGCAAATGGCATGCAAATAGCATGATTTCATTCCTACCACTGTTGAAACCATTGATCGTGATTGTTTTTCTTACACCCTCACTAAACTGAGTTCCAAGAGGGCATATGCTGGGTCTCCTATAACCACCGTGCTACTCCAGTGCCCCCAGCCAATGCCTGCCACATCATTTCAAACCTTTTGTGAATGAAGAGCTAGCTGGGGGGAGGCAGGGAAGGCTCCACAGGGGAGACGTCGGAAGGAAGAGCAGGTTCCCAGACGTGCAGGGTAAGGACACGGTGCACGTTCAGGACGGCAGCACGTGCAAAGACACAGGGGTAACACTGAGAAAGATGATCCCAGGAAAGTGTCTGATAGGGAATGAGGGATGTGGCCCCCCCTCTCAACACCTGTGGATCCAAACCTTGGAAGGACTCGCCCTTCCTTTTTTCTTCTTCAGAAAAATGTAAGCAAACACAACCACTGAGTCTCAAATAAAACAAGGCTACTAAAAAGAAGCAAATGATGCAAATGACAGCTTACAGATGCCTGAAGAGGGAAGAAACCTCACAGCTGATGATGCTGGATGTGACAATGAATCACAATTTGTGTCTCCAGATGATTCAACTAAAATAAAACAAGGCTACACTATGTCTGTCTTGGTGCATCTCCTTAAAGGACTGGCCGACAGTCATTACCACATGAGTCTAATTTACACCTGCCTATAGGCCCACTGCATATCTGAGGTGATTGATGTTTCTCCTGGCAATCTTGATTCCAGCTTGTGCTTCTTCCAGTCCAGCGTTTCTCATGATGTACTCTGCATATAAGTTAAACAAGCAGGGTGACAATATACAGCCTTGACATACTCCTTTCCCTATTTGGAACCAGTCTGTTGTTCCATGTCCAGTTCTAACTGTTGCTTCCCTTATGGCAGAAAGTGAAGAGGAATTAAAAAGCCTTTTGATGAAAGTGAAAGTGGAGAGTGAAGAAGCTGGCTTAAAGCTCAACGTTCAGAAAACGAAGACCATGGCATCTGGTCCCATCACTTCATGGGAAATAGATGGGGAAACAGTGGAACACTGTCAGACTTTATTTTGGGGGGCTCCAAAATCACTGCAGATGGTGACTGCAGCCATGAAATTAAAAGACGCTTACTCCTTGGAAGAAAAGTTATGACCAACCTAGATAGCATATTCAAAAGCAGAGACATTATTTCGCCAACAAAAGTCTGTCTAGTCAAGGCTATGGTTTTTCCTGTGGTCATGTATGGATGTGAGAGTTGGACTGTGAAGAAAGCTGAGCACCGAATACTTGATGCTTTTGAACTGTGGTGTTGGAGAAGATTCTTGAGAGTCCCTTGGACTGCAAGGAGATCCAACCAGTCCATTCTAAAGGAGATCGATCAGCCCTGGGTGTTCTTTGGAAGGAATGATGCTAAAGCTGAAACTCCAGTACTTTGGCCACCTCATGCGAAGAGTTGACTCATTGGAAAAGACTCTGATGCGGGGAGGGATTGGGGGCAGGAGGAGAAGGGGACGACAGAGGATGAGATGGCTGGATGGCAACACTGACTTGATGGACATGAGTCTGAGTGAACTCTGGGAATTGGTGATGGACAGGGAGGCCTGGCGTGCTGTGATTCATGGGGTCGCAGAGAGTCGGACACAACTGAGCAACTGAACTGAACTGAACTGACAGGGCCACTGAGTTCTTCTCATCACAGACAAGACCCACTTTTGAGAGCACAGCTGGCAAGGGAAGCAGCGAGGCCTGGTTCACAGATGCGTCTCCTGGCCCTCTCCTCAGCCTCTGTTCCCCAGTGCCTTCTTCCCATCTCATCCTGACTGCACTCTTAGGCACTGGTCCCCACACTTTCTGGCACTAGGGATTGTCTTCACTGAAGATAATTTTTCCATGGACGAGCAGGGCACTAGATGGGGATAGGGAGGATGGTTATGGGATGATTCAGGAGTATTCCATTAAGTATTCCATTAAATAAAGCACACAAGAAAGTGTACTCTCTGATTATCCCATCAGCTCCAGCTCAGACCGTCAGGCATCAGATCCTGGAGGTGGGGACCCCTGCTCTTACGGTGGGGTGATGCAGTTGAGAACTTCCTCTGAGCTGCCGAGCACCACAGAACTGGTTCTGTGTCAACTTCCTATCTCCCCCCAAGTGCTGATGCCAAGTCTGTTCCCTTTGCTTTAGGCATTTGCATAGAAAGTGTACCCAGGAGCTTCTAGTGTTGAGAGGGGAGATTAACCAATGCTAACGACAAGGATGGCACATTACATCCAGATCAACCTCCAGTGCACCCACCACAGGGCTGGTGCCCCAGTGCAGACACCAAGGGAATTGGTGATGATGAGACCCCTCCTTGTCGAGTGGAGAAGTGATCATTACTTGGAGTTTATATGCTTCCTCAAATGAAAATGAGCAAGCACCTCCTTCCTAACAGAAAAATCTCCCGCAGCCAAGCATCAGCTGCAATGTGGGTTTTTGGTGATGCCAGCTCTGTTACTAACCATCCTAATGGAAGCAGCTCATGGAACTGAGAGGCTGGATCCTCTAGGAGGATCTTGCTAGAACTAACTTCACAGTGAGATTGCAGGGAAGTGACAGCATGAACCTGCAGAGATTTACTGTGTGCTTTGAAAGACACCTGACTGAGTACAATGTAGAGTTTCTGTTTAATTAACAAAATGTCTTTCTTCCAGCTTTGAAATCTACTGTTGAAAATTTTGATTCTGTTCCCCCTGGTAACACCTCAATTTCTACCTGGTAACACCTCAATTTCTAAAATGATCAATCCTCCTCTGAAGGGAAGGACCTCTAAACTTTTGAATTAATGAGAAACTTCTTAGTAATCACATATTCCAATAAAACCCCTCCCTTCTGGTTTTGGAGTGGTGTCTGTTTGTGCCTCTTGGGGCTACTTGACAGGGTGAAACCCTCAAAAATCTTCAGGGAACAACCACTCTAACAGCTGTCCTACACAAATGACAATCAGACTCCTTGAATTTCTAGACAAAGATGGGATTTCTTTCCTGGCAGGTTGTGATATACATTAGCAAACAACTCCTTGAATTAAATAGCTTAGGTCCAAGGAGCCCAGTGGGCTACCATCCATGGGATTACAAAAGAGTTGGACATCACTTAGCAACTAAACAAGAAGAAGAAGAAGAAAGCAGGGAGGGGACATCAGGGCCACTCCATTGTCACCACTCTCACGGGTTAGATGGAATGATGACTGCACCTCACAGAGGCTCAGGCAAACAGTTCCACTGAATCTCTGCCAAGTCCAAACCCATCTAGGAGTGTGGTATGCTTCCGCCAGGAAACTTGACTCTGCTAACATCGGTGCTTTGCAGGCATAAAATATACAGCAGATGATTGTTCAAAGACATACTAGTTGTCTCTCACTCTCTCAGGCAAGGTACCTCAGTAAATGCATGGCGCCCTTTCATCTATTATTGAAACAACGATATAAAACAAAGGCGCGAATACTTCTATCATTTGGCCTAGGAAGTGAAGTGGACTGGAGCTCCAGGCTACTGGGCTTGGCTCACTCCAGGATGTAACTGCAGCAGTCAGCCTGCACGGGATCCTGCCATGTGATCCCAGGGACGACCAGGCACCCCAGGCCCAGTGAGGCCAGAGGCTCTGCAGCGCTTGTCCCCGACCCGACCCTGGGCTCAGGACTACTTTGCAGAAGACTGACCTGTAAATGTGAGAAAGAAAATCCAAGGGAACTTCCCCCAGCTGCCCTGCTCCCAGCTCCCATCATCTTTATTTTAATAAAGATAGCCAAGCATGGAAAGGGGAAAGAAGACCTCAAACTATACAGAGAAAGGTTTAAATTTTTTTTAAAAAGGGCCATGTGCAACAGACTCACAGACTTAGAGAATGAATTTATGGTTGCTGGGGGAAGAAGGAGGGGGAAGAGATAGGAAGTTTGGGATGGGACATGTACACACTGCTATATTTAAAATGGATAACAAACAAGGACCTACTGCACGGCACAGGGCACTCTACCCAGTGTTATGTGGCAGCCTGGGTGGAAGCGGAGTTTGGGCAAGAATGGAGACACATGTATATGCCTGGCTGAGTCCCTTGGTTGTCCACCTGAAACCATCACAACATTGTTGATTGGCCACATTCCAACATAAAATAAAAAGTTTAAACTGAAAACAGAAGGAGAGAAGGACCATTTGCTCTCCCCCCACTTCCAGTCCTCTACAAAGGCAACCACTATCAACATTTCTTGCACATCCTTCCAGTAAAATATTAGTACACATAACTACATATATTTGCATATGCTTTTAAAATATTCGATTAAGGTTATATTTATAAAGAGAAATATATATGGATCACACCTGGGGCTCCTGGATTGCAGCAGATTCTTTACTGTCTGAGCCACTAGGGAAACCCTTATATAGAGAAATGTATACATATAAATATCTAAGTATTTATATATAAATCTATATATAGGCTATTCTTGATTCTTTCCTTAATGTATTGAAGACAATTTCATATTACATGCATCTATTTTAATTTTTAGGTTTTGTTTTCCTTTTTTATTGTGGTCAAGTACACAGGACATAAACATTACCATCTTAAGAGCACAATTCAGTGGCATTACATACATTTGCAACACTGAATGTGTAATCATGTGCAACCATCACTACTATCCATTCCCAAAAGTTTTCATTATCCCCAAATGAAATTCTTTACCCATTAAACAATAACCTCTTCTCTCCCCTAAGCCCCTGGTAACCTTTTATGAATTTGTCTATTTTAGATACCTTACACAAATGAAATCATACGATCTTTGTCCTTTTGTGTTTGGCTTATTTCACTCCGCATAATGTTTCTGAGGTTCATCCATGTTATAACATGTCAGGATTCCATTCATCTTAACGGCTGAGTAATATTTCATTGTATGGATAGACAATATTTTGTTTATCCGTTCACTTGTGATGGACATTTGGATTGCTTCTACCTTTTGGCTATGTACAAGTATTGTTGCTTAAATTTCTTGGTGCATATAAGCTGAAGTGGAAGTGCTAGATCATACGGTAAGTGGGTGTATAACTTTTTAAATTTTTTATTTATTTTTTAATTGAAGGATAATTGCTTTACAGAATTTCAAGGTTTTCTGTCGAACCTCAACATTGTGTATAACTTTCTGAGGAACTACCACACCGTTAGCTGTAGTGGCTACATAACTTTATATATCCACCACGAATATATAAAGATTCCACCCTCCTACATGGTTAGTAGGAATGTAAACTGATGCAGCCACCATGGAAACATTATGGAGCCTCCCTGTGTGCGTCTCCCTGTGTGCGTCTCCCTGTGTGCGTCTTACTGTTTGTCTCCCTGTGTTTCTCCCTGTGTGCGTCTCCCTGTGCGTCTCCCTGTGCATCTCCCTGTGTGTGTCCCCTGTGTGTCTCACTGTGTGTATCCCCCTGTGTGTGTCTCCCTGTGTGTGTCTCCCTGTGTGTCTCCCTGTGCATCTCCCTGTGTGCGTCTCCCTGTGTGTGTCTCCCTGTGTGCGTCTCCCTGTGTGTCCCCCTGTGTGTGTCTCCCTGTGTGCGTCTCCCTGTGCATCTCCCTGTGCGTCTCCCTGTGTGTGGCTCCTTGTATGAGTCTTCTTGTGTGTGTCTGTCTCTCTGTCCAAATCTCCATCTTCTTGCACCAGTCATAGTGGATTAGGATCCTCTCTAATGCCTTCATCCCAACTTGATTACATCTACTGAGACCCTATTCCTAAAAAGAGCACATCATAGGTACTGGAGGTTAGTCAACATGTTTTGGGGGAGACATGATTCAGCCCATAACAGGTGTCTAAATCCAGAAACCACCTCCCAAATCTCACCTTTCCAATGCATTCCTCGCTTTGTCACTTGAGCAATCTTCTTCCTAAATTATAACACTGTCTTCCCATGCCCTCAGAAACCTGTTGCCACTCAAACCCAAACCCCTTAGCAGAGAAGGGCCTCCACTACCCAGCCCTGTCTAATTTCTGCCTCTTCCCTCACTACTTCCTGTCCACGTGCTCTGCATCCCAGGAGCTCATAGTCATCTGCCCTTCCCCAAACATAGCCTGCACTTTGACTTCTTTCTATGCCCCGAATGTCCTTCCATCATCCCCTCTACCTCCTGAACTGTTACTCATCCTTCAAGTCCCAGAGGTTAAACTGAGGAGTATAAAAAATATAGTAATTTGGGGCTTCTCTGGTGGTCCGGTGGTTAGGAATCAGCCTTGCAGTGCAGGGGACATTAGTTCGATCCCTGGTCCAGGAAGAGCCCACGTGCTGCAGGGTACCCAGGCCTGTGCAATCGACTACTGAGCGCATGCTCTGGAACCTGCGAGCTACAACTGCTGAGCCCACGTGCGGCACATGCTGACGCCCAAATTCCCTAGAGCCCATGCCCTGCAATGCGAGAGGCCACTGCAATGAGAGGCCCACAGAGAGATTCCACACCCAGGGAGTGAGAGAGTAGCCCCTCACTCGCTGCAACTCAAGAAAGCCTATGCTCAGTAACAAAGACCCAGTGCAGTCAAAGATAAATGCATAGATATTATATATATGTCCATATAGTAATTTGGTGATGTTAATTGAGGAGAAATCTGAGAACTTGTTCCCAGAGGAACTAGTGGCACAAAATTAAGAAGTAGCTTCTTCCTTGTGCAGAGGGGAGCTGCAGGGCATGTACAAGCCAGACCCAAACAGCACTGTAAGGAAGAATTCACAGTTTTGCATACCCTATCTCCACCCCATGCCCCTTGTCTACCTGGTTCTATTCCTGTGCTTTCCATCTCAGTGAATGGCTCCACTGTCCATCCTGTAGACAAGTAAGGAACTTCAGTGTCACCCTTCACCCTTAAGCTCTCCATCGCCTCCCAGGTGGCATTAGTGGTATAAAGAATCTGCCTGCAATGCAGGAGACACAGGAGACGTGGGTTCAATCCCTGGATCGGGAAGATCCCCTGGAGTAGGAAATGGCAACCCACTCCAGTATTCTTGCCTGGAGAATTCCAGGAACAGAGGAGCCTGGCGGGCTACAGTCCATGGGGTCGCAAAGCATCAGATACGACTAAGCACATACGCACCTCTATTACTAAATTCAAAATTATATCCTGTGGTTTTTATCTTCTGAACTGCACTCAAAGGTCCAGGTATTTCTACCACCATCTCAGTCTAATTTTCCATCATCTATCACTGGTTACTTAACTGCTCTGCCATTTCCACTCGTGCCCTCCCACACTGCAGCTGAGAGAGCCTTCAAAATGGAAAGCAAATCATGTATATTACATTTACACACACACACACACACACACACACACACACACACACACACACACACTTGTTCTTAAAACCTTTAAACATGTTCCCACTGTACTAAGATCAAAAAATAAAAACAAAACAGGAATTCCCAGCAATGCCTACCAGGCTCTACATAGCTCACATAAATGCCTCCTCTTCAGACCCATACTGACTTGTTCAGCCCACCCTCATTCAATGCCACACTGGCCTTTTCTCGCTTCCTGGAACATGCTCCCTCATACTTCAGACTCTTTGTTCTTGCTGTTTCATCTCTCTGGAATGCTCTCCTCTTGCCTTGAACTAAGTTCAGATCAGATCTCCAGTTTATCAGATCTCCACTGAAGCATCACTTTCTCAGTACATCCCTATCCTTCCTGAATAAGTCGGATTTCCCTTTATAGCCTCTCCATTACTGTGATGCTCTTATTTTTTTTTGCACAAACTATAAATAGTTTCTGTGTTAGTGTTTCATTGTTTATCTGATGCATGGTTCTCACTATACTATACTACATATACTATACTATATACTATACTACACTGTACTATATTATAAGCTCCACAGGGCAGGCACTGAGCTTCTGTCTTATCACGTAGATCCTAAGTAACAGGGGTACAGAAAATATTTGCTGAATGGATGAATTATTAATTGTAAATGAAGAACTGAACTCCTCGAGCCATTATTCTTGCCCCAGTGCCCACGTGATTGAAATTCCTGCACCGAAGAACAGGGAAGACCATTTTCCCTGGGGAATGTATAAAGGGAAATGTTACAGATCACTCAAGTTGTCATAAAATAATCTCAGTAGGCAACCACGGCCCCTGCAAGGACAGTGAGTGAACAAACCACATGGGCCTGCCCGCGAGTAGGCACAAGTGGGAAATGCTTCCCAAACAAGTTAGATGAAACTGTTCGGTGAGGTTATTTGCACGGATTCATTCATTGGAACACTGCAGGCATGTCTTCCAAGAATCATGATTTCCATTCCAGCACAGGTAGTGTTTCTTCCGAAGAAAATGCCAAACAGGCTTGGCTGCCTCTCCAGGCAGCTGATTGAAGACAGACAGAGAAGTTATGCCCACAAAATAGAAAAGGACCTCCTTTTTCCTCATTCATGCTGCCAAATGAGCATACAGCCTTTTCACTAAAGCTCAAGTAATTCGGGCAGAAGTAAAAAGAAGGGGTGGTAGCAATGATAATGAGAATAATGCTGAGGCATGAGGCTACCATTTACTGAGCTCTCTTTATGGGTCAGGCTCAGTGCAAAACAGGTATAATCTCATTTAATTCTTAGAGAGACTATCTTCTTCTGATTGCCTGAGGAATGAGTGGTTCAAAGAGTTTAAATGACTTGGCTAAAATCCACATCAAGGAAATCATAGCCCAGCATAGAGCCCAGAGCCTCAGACTAGAGTTCTATGACTTCAGTAGCATGTGTATTATAGACTGAGTAAATCACCTACCTACTGCCCCACCTCTCCCACCATCTAGCTCAGTGAGTCCTCCTAGAGTGAAATTAGTTAATAGAACCCATATCTGAATGATAATTGTGTGCCTAGAAATATGGTTAATCCTCACAACAGCCCTCCAGAATGTTGCTATTTTCCAGTTTTACAAATAAAGAAATGGAGACCTGGGGGAAGGTAATAATATGCCTACAGACACACAGTTAGTAAGTCCCCATCCTGGTAGTTGAACCCAAGACTCTGACTCTGAAGCTTCTGTTCATTTGATTCCCTCTCTTATATAACACACCCCGATTCTGCTTGTAGCCAGTATCTCTCTCAGTCCCAAGAAGAGATTCCCAGGAACACCTCCAAAAAAGAGATTAGTGAAGTGAGACCCAAATTAATGGAGAAACTGATGCCTAGTTTTTTTAAGAACCAGCCTGTTTTCTTTGCATTCATGGCAGGTGCTGACTGAAACAATTACTCTGCTCTATTTCCAGGGACTCAGAAAACATTCAAATATCCAGTCAGAGATCACTTAGCAAAACAAAGACTTTGTATTAAAATCACAGGTCTGATTTAAATTGGTTCTCTGTGATCTATCTGTCTATTTGGGGAGATCAGAAACTGTAACAGGATCTTCCCCACAAAGCTGCTTTTTCTGCTCCCAGTGCAAGCTTATCTCATGACACAACCTGGAAAAATGAGCTGAAATTACTACTGCTGAGAGGCTGAAACTGCCCTCCAGATTTCTAAAATACCTTCCCTCTGAAGTTCTAGAAAGATGTCAGGTTTGCAGATCTTTATCCCCAGACACCTCAGAGCTGGAGGAAGCCTCAGAATGGTGGCTCTTTGAGCAGGTTGAATTACATCTGCTGAGAAAGGAAAGTTGCCAAAATACAACTGAGAAATGCCATCAGTGGTTCCCTGACAAAATATCTCTTCCATTATGACTTCAATTATTCTTTCAGAATTTCTGATTAAAATATAATCACTTTCGCATGAGTCCATAGGAGATAGGATTCTGGAAAAGAAATGACTCTTTTTGCATAGAAATAAAAGTTACAAAGTTTTAAAAGATACAAGAGAGAGTTAGTGATACGGTATTTGGGCAGGACCTCAGTGTGTAAAATCCTCATACTGTCTGACACACCGCACCCCAAAACACACCCCGTGATCAAGAAGAGGACTCATGTGTCCACTACAAGAAACTCCACGAGGGCAGGAATCATGGCCTCAAGTGGAGGCTGGCATTTAATAAATGTCCGTATTTATGGAATGACCAAGTAAGTGGCAACAACCCAAATATCCATCAATAGGGAATGCTGAAATACATTAAGGCACAGCAAGACCTTGGAACAAAGGTCAACTATGAAATACATGCCACAGTGAAAAGAATAAAAGCCCTGGAAGAGTGAGTGTGAGTGTGAGTGTGAGTGTGTATGTATCTGTTTGTGGACATAGCTAAGGGTCTGGAAAAATACACATCAAGATGTTACCAATATTATATTCAGGGATTGGAAAGAAAAGAGTGTTGAGGGACTGAAAGCTTTCCACTATTTATTCTGGTCTGTTGGGTGTCAGTTTTTAGCCATCACTCTGTATTACATTTGTGATTAAAAAGCATATCAACAATACAAAAACTGAAATCTGTTGCCTGTTGACTTATCGACTGAGATCTCAGCTGCACAATCTTCCAAGTTCCCAGCTCCCTGAAATTGCAGCATCCCTTGGCATTGATCTTTCTCCCTGGTGCTCCGGGAGTTCCAGGTTTGAACATCAGCAGGGCTTGGCTGCCAGCCCAGGACAAGGGTGATTCGTGGGCAAGGATGGAGGCTTACAATACACAAGGCTGAGCCCTGGTCAATCACTTTGCATGAAGCATCAGAAATCAATTTATCCACCTGATGTACCTGTAAAAACTCGTGTAGGTGACCTGTCACTGGGATTTTGAGATGAAGCTCTGGGGTGAGTGACCCTAACCAAAAGTTCAAGAGTGAACATATTCGATCCACTGGGGAGGGGTTTCTGTAAGAAATGCTTATTCATGCGGGAGGCGCTGGCAGCCAAGTGTAGCCAGGGCTGTGACGGGCGTCAGGGCAATAACAGGTAGGGAAGCTTCCCCCGCCTTTCCCTTCCTTCCTGTTACCAGCCCTCCAAACCCTTCAAAGGACTTCACTGCCCCCTATTCCCAGGGTTCGCACCACTCTGCTCCTTGCTCTTCAGTGACCTGCAAATCACCTCGAGTTCTTCTCGTTCCACAGTAGGCTCTGGTGTAAAATACTACTTGGTTACCTCCTGGCTATTTAAAATAACCACTTCTGCTGCTGCTGAGTCGCTTCAGTTGTGTCCAACTCTGTGTGACCCCATCGACCGCAGCCCACTAGGCTCCTCTGTCTCTGGGATTCTCCAGGCAAGAACACTGGAGTGGGTTGCCATTTCCTTCTCCAATGCATGAAAGTGAAAAGCGAAAGTGAAGTCGCTCAGTCTTGCCCGACTCTTAGCAACCCCATGGACTGCAGCCCACCAGGCTCCTCCATCCACGGGATTTTCCAGGCAAGAGTACTGGAGTGGGGTGCCATTGCCTTCTCCAAAATAAGCACTACAGCCCTCCTTTGGTCTATTTGAAGAAGTCTACTGCCAGTTATGAGGGACAAATAAGGCATTATAAAACTATGTGCTTAGAGGAATTACAAAACCATTAAGCAGTGGTTCCAACTTTGGTACTTCTGCTCTACATGCTTCCAAAAGGCCCTCTCCCTAAAGACTCCTAACACTGATATGTGTTCACATAAAATGCTTCATGTACATTTAAATTTTTTCACATGTAATATAGATTAGTCAAATCAATGGAATATTTTTAAAAATCTACCAATGTAGAAAGCTAAAATAGTACTGACAGTCCAATTAACTGCATTCCAGTAATAACATAAGGAATCTGAAAAGAGCAGAAAATAAGTGGAGAGACCAAGAAAGGGGAAAAAAAGTATGTAGCTTTTTATGCCTAAAATTAAGTTCAAATGTTTTAGAAAATATTCTAATTAAATATTAATTTTATCATCCATGAGTGCATATTGGAAATATAGCTCATTGGCTTTCCCTTAGAAGCCCCTGAATCAACATTTAATATTTAGACATTGTAGAAAAAAGAGACAATAAAATTCTTCTGTCATTAGGGGCTTCTCAGGAGGTGCCGTTGGTAAAGAATACGCCTCCCAGCGCAGAAGATGCGAGACGCAGGTTCAATCCCTGTGTCATGAAGATCCCCTGGAGGAGGAAAGGGCAATCCACTCCAGTATTCTTGCCTGAAAAATCCCATGGACAGAGGAGCCTGGTGGGTTACAGTCCATGGATCTCAAAGAGTCAGACGGGACGGAGCAACTGGGCACACATTCTGTCATTTCATAAAACACAAAACATGACATATAGGCCAAATGAGTAGCCAAATGGAAAATGCTATCAATGGCAGATGGAAGAACTTAACATAAAAGTAGTCCAGGGCAACATCTAGACATCAGAGACGGAGGAAGTATCCCAAGGTCCTTCCTGTCCATATTCCCTACGGCATCTCCTGCATCACAGGCTAACAGCAAAGCTGTCCAGGGGGAGAAGCAGAGTCAGGAAGCAGACCTAAATCAGATTTGGGGTAGAGGATGCAAGAAGGGATGAGGTCATGCAGGGACCATGGTCTTAAACATGGCCAGATTCCCTGGTAGCTCAGACGGTTAAGTGCCTGTCTACAATGTGGGATACCCGGGTTCGATCCCTGGGTTGGGAAGATCCCCTGGAGAAGGAAATGGCAATCCACTCCAGTACTATTGCCTGGAAAATCCTATGGACAGAGGAGCCTGGTAGTCTACAGTCCATGGGGTCGCAAAGAGTCGGACACAACTGAGCGACTTCACTTTCACTTTCACTTTCTTTCAGGACTTAACAAGAACCCAGAAGGGATAGGACACCATGGGTATTGATGGCCTCCTTTCCTCCCTGCAGAGTTTCTTTGATTTGCAAATGGCAGGCCCACTCTAACTAGATAGGAGCATACTTGCTACACCATGTGCTCAGTCGAGTCTGACTCTTTGCAACCCCATGGGCTGTAGCCCACCAGGTTTCTCTGTCCATAAGATTTCCCAGACAAGGATGCTGGAGAGGGTTGCCATTTCCTACTACAGAGGATCTTCCTGACCCAGGGATTGAACCTGAGTCTCTCATGTCTCCTGCATTGGCTGGTGAGTTCTTTACCACTAGCGCCAGCTGGGAATCCCTAGGAGGAGGATGAAAGGGAATTCTTGGAAGGATTCTGGAGCATCTCATGGGCTGTGGCATGGCAGAGGAGCCTGGGGTCTTCTTTCTAAATTTCTACATTCAAAAAAATAAATAAATAAATAAATTTCTACATTCATACAACGTGGTTCCTGCTGAACTGCAATGTGACTCTGATGTTTACCATCTGAAGTTGGCACAGCCTCCCCGGGACAAGGGCTCAGTCCCCAGCAAGATTGCCCTCAGACACCAGCCACAAGCTCTGGGGTCCCAGGCCACCTGCATTCCTGGACAACTGGCTACAAATTCAGAAGTTTCTTATGAAACATTAAGGTTGAATAATTCACTAGAATAATCCATAGAACTCAGGGAAAAAACTATGCTCACAACTGCAGTTTTATTTTAAAGGAAGAAGGCTGAGCACTGAAGAATCGATGCTTTTGAACTGTGGAGAAGATTCTTGGGAGTCTCTTGGACTGCAAAGAGATCCAACCAGTCCATTCTGAAGGAGATCAGCCCTGGGATTTCTTTGGAAGGAATGATGCTAAAGCTGAAACTCCAGTACTTTGGCCACCTCATGTGAAGAGTTAACTCATTGGAAAAGACTCTGATGCTGGGAAGGATTGGGGACAAGAGGAGATGGGGACAACAGAGGATGAGATGGCTGGATGGCATCACTGACTCGATGGATGTGAATCTGAGTGAACTCCAGGTGTTGGTGATGGACAGGGAGGCCTGGTGTGCTGCGATTCATGGGGTCGCAAGGAGTCGGACACGACTGAGCGACTGAACTGAACTGAACCAAATGAAAAGACATACAGGGCAAGGTCAGAAAGGGACTCCAATGCAGAGCTTTTGTGTCCATCCCTAGGTGGTACTAGTGGTAAGGAACCCGCCTGTCAATGCAGGAGACCTAAGAGATGGGGGTTCGATCCCTGGGTGGGGAAGATCCCCTGGAGAAGGGAATGGCAGCCCACTCCAGTATTCCTGCCTGGAGAATCCCATGGACGGAGGAGCCTGGTGGGCTGCAGTCCATAGGGTTGCAAAGAGTTGAACACGACTGTAGTGACTTAGCACACACATCCCCTGAGGACAAGGCACACCATCCTCCCCAAACACCTGTGTTCACCAACCGGAAAGCTCATCCAGTCTGGGCGTCCAGAGTTTTTGCTGGGGTTACATTTGACAGATGTGATTGGCTGAATTATCAGCCATGTGATTGAACTTGATCTCCAGCCCACCTGCCCAGAGTCACTCGGCCCAATGCCCAACCTTCTAACTACATGGTTGAGCTTTCAGGTGTGACCAATCCCATCTGCAGTCATTTGAGCATAAACTCAGGTGTGGTCCAGTTGGCCACCATGAATAATGAAGATATTCTTGCCACTTGAGATCTCCTAGGAGGGTAGAAGCACCCTCTCAGGAACTGGGCATGCATGCTAAGTCCTTTCAGTCATGTCCAACTCTGTGCGACCCTATGGACTCTAGCCCGCCAGGCTCCGCTGTCCATGAGATTCTCCAGGCAAGAATACTGGAGTGGGTTGCCACGCCCTCCTCTAGCGGATCTTCCCAACTCAGGGATCCTGCATCTCTTACAGGTCCTGCATTGGCAGGCAGATTCTTTACCGTTAGTGCCATCTGGGGACAGAGGCCAAATTCCCTATTACATAACATCCCTCCATGCCCTGCCTCTGGTTCCACATTTGTTTTCTCAAGAGAACAAATTTTACTGGGCCAGCATGGGCCTACAACTCACTGTTAGTTTAATAAACCAGAGACCAAAGACGCAGGAGCAAACTGCTAGGGTAAAATGCAACAAGGGAGGTTTGAGAGAGAAAGGGACAGGCAAACCCCCTCTCTTTATGAGTGTCTACTAAACTCTGATTAATAGCACCAAATCAAGCATCCAGCAGTCTGAAATCAAGATTCTAGCCTTAGTATTCCCTAGAAAAAAAGGGTAGTTTTTATATTACTAATGGAAGCATTAAATATATCCTTAAAACCCTGTCAGAGTTGAAATAAGCATTATAAAACCTGTCAGAAGTGTGATAGAGAAGGCTAGAACTTTGTATGAGACAATGTATTTCATTAAAATGAAGACATTTTCTTCAAATAATTGAAACCTTCTTTGATATTGCTACAGCAGTAACAAGAATGTATTGATTGTGTGAAGTTCTGAAATTATATTTGGTCCTCAACTTTATAAAATAACTTCAGAAATTTTAGATTAAGGAAACACCCATTACTAAGGATGAAGGGAAAAGATTACATGTTTGAACTCTTGAAACAAATTTGGGGTGAATTTATAATAAAGAAAGCTGAAATGGTGAGATGGCATTGTCCTGCCTGAATGCACAGAGATATTAATACCATACAAGGATGGAGAAATGGCATGAAAGTGCTAGTATCTGAAGACAGAAGGTTCTTTTTGCTCCAACTCTTGTCAATCACAGAAACGTATGTGTGGTCAGCCCATGAAGTGAGTGGATAAGGAAGCAGTATTTCCCTTTCAGAGACAACTGGACACAGCACACTTGGATGCTCAGAATCTCATTATGTTTATGACACGCTTTCCTTTTCCAAGTTGTCAAGTCCGCTTGGAAGTAAATATTGATGATATCCATGTGCGACCGCCTGAGCTCCTGGACTTTTGCACTGGTTTATCCAACCTTGACCTGGGCAGCCACTATCAACCTTAGCAAACAAATGGGATTTGGGCAGCCTCCTTCTCAATACTGTAGTCACAGAAGACCATCTGTGTTTTCCCCCTCTTTCTAATTTTGAGGAATAAGTACCAGGTTTCTCTTCTTGCAAGTCCAGAGGCTTGTTGGCTGGTCAAGAGGTTGGCCAGGTGGGAAAGCTAAGGAGGGAGGACCAGGGCAGATAAGAAGTAGGAGTGGCAGTAAGGCAGTTTCTCGTTTGGCCTCAGGCAGCATTGCACAGTGGGTGGGATTTACCTTCAAACAGATACAGTCACATCACCTTTTCCTTTCTGCAAGCAGGCTGGTTCTAACCTGTGCATACACATAGAAAGTCAAAGACACGTTGGGGAAAAGCAAAGCAATTGCAGAAAGCCAGGAGGTTGGTGGGTTCTGCCATTGGTCAGATCCTCAACAGTGCTGTATCTTTCTCTCTCTTTTTTCTTTTTTTTGCCACATCACGCAGTTTGCAGGATCTCAGTGCCCCAACCACGGACTGAACCCAGGTCACGGCAGTGAAAGCTCCAAGTTCTAACCACCTGACCACCAGGGAGCTCCCACACCGCTGATCCCACAGCTTCTGGAGATGCAGTTGCCAGTTTTCTCACAGTATCCATCCATCCCAGAAGGGCAGGCAAGAGCTTCCTGGGCGTGCTCTATTAGGGATTCCCTTCACATACATATTTCACAGGCTCCTGGTCATCTTCACAATGGAAAAGTTAAAAAAAAAAACAAAACTAGCCCCATCTGGCTATTTTGAATGCTTACCTTTTAAAACATTTTACAAGAAATGGTATTTTAAAATAGCACTCAGCAAGATTAAAATCTCACAATCTCATTATTCAAATTTTTACAAATATGCCAACAAAGCATTACCTTGCTCCAAGTGGCTCAAAGAGCCGTTCGTTACAAGTGGGTCTTGTTCTTTTAACCTTCCTGTAAGTATATTTCTATTACTGCTCAAAACTACGTTAATGTTATAATAGTTCTATACTGCCAGCTAATGCGATGTATCATGAAGTATGAAGGACTGAGTAATTTCCAGACTATGGGACGCAAATCTATTCTTAATGGGCACCTGAGTGTGTATTTATGTATTACCTCACAATAAATCACAGGAATGACCCAGAAGTCTTTAAGCACATATTTGAAAACTCCTAACAGCTCCAGAAGCCTCAATAAATCTCACTGTACAAATTAATATGTAATGTTTCATTTGACTTACACAAGACAAATGTGTTTTAAATGCCTACGGGGCGGGGGGGGGGGGGTAAAAAAAAAAAAAAAAAAAGGAGACCATACTTTGAGGAGAAAATGTGAGTTAAGTATCGAGATAATTTAATTAATATCCGTTTGAAATATTTAGATTATTAGACTCAATCTGATGTGGAATGGCTTGAATCACTTGTATAGAATCCCATCAACTGTGCTTTGAGCGTCTTTATCATTCTCTGTTCTAGGAGCGGTCCATTCTTGGAAAAACCAGTGGCAGCCGTAAAATTTTGGTGCTTTCTTAACTCTCTATCCAGAAAGGTCTAGATTGTTTTTTTCTTTCTTGGAAAGAACCAAACTGATCCTGCTGATTGAAAACTAGCAATTGTCCTGCAGAAATTGCCTGTAATGAACTGCAGCTCATTAGTTGTAAATAGTCTTTTTCAGTGGTGTGGATTCCTGCCCACTCTCTGGGTTTTGTTCCTCCGTGGGCCAGGATGCTAGAGAGGCAAGTCTCCTCTACTCCTTGTGCACAGCCGCAGAAGAACCTCAGCTTAGTTTTTGGATGGTTTCCACTGACTCCTCTTCTTTGACCCTCCACCCTCCTCCACCCTGCACTGTGTCCTGAAGTTCCCCAGGGACAGTGCCCCTGGACTTGGTTAGTTCCACCATAAGAGGCACTGCCAGGAAATAGAGGGAGGAGGAAAAATGAGGCTGGTGTATCCATACCCCCTGGAGGAGGGACGATGAGGCGGGTCTATCCATACCCCCTGGAGGAGGGAAAATGAGGCTGGTGCATCCATGCCCCCTGACATATTCTTGGTCTCTGTAGTTTGGCCAGGCTCCTGTCCCAAAGGCCATGGCTCCCATTGGGAGGCCTTCTCCTCCAGCTTCAGTTCCTCCTTCTGGGTTCAAGCAATTGTCCCCCTCAAGACAAGGGGTGACAGAAACATCCCAGGGTCCTGCATTATCCTGTGGGGTTTTCTCTCAACCCTGCCCACACCTTCGTAAACAGCCTCCATGATAGTTAACTTTGTGTCAACTTGACTGGGTCATGAGATGCCCAAATATCTGATTATCTACTAATAACATTATTTCTGTGTGTCTGCTGCAGTTCCAGAAGAGATTAGCATTTGAATTGGTGGACTGAGTAAAGCAGATTGATCACCCCAATGTAGATGGGCATCACCCATTGAGTGACTGAGTAGAACAAGAAGACAGAGGAAGGCTGGCTTTGCCCTCCCTCTGCTTGACGACACAGCTGCGACATCAGGCTTCTCCTGTCCTCACTGCTCCTGGCTCTCAGGAAATCTGGATCAGAAGCTACAGCATCAGCCTCCTAGCTCTCAGGCCTTCAACCTCTACCACTAGCCTTCCTGAGCCTCCAGCTTGCAGGTGGCAGATTGCGGACCTTCTCAGCCTCCATAATCACATGAGTCAACACCTTAGAATGTGTGTGTGTGTGTGTGTGTGTGCGTGTGTGTGCGTGCACACACTAAGTTGCCTCAGTTGTGTCTGACTCTGCAACACCATGGACTGTAGCCCACCAGGTTCCTCTTGCCAAGGGATTTCCCAGGCAAGAATACTGGAGTGGGTGGCCATTTCCTACTCCAGGGGATCTTCCTGGCCCAGGAACTGAACCTGCATCTCTGGTGTCTCCTGCATAGACAGGCTGATGCTTTACCACTGCGCTGCCTGGGAAGCCAATACCTTAGCATAATGGGACTTCGTTTGGAAATAGGGTCTTTGCAGATATAATTAGTTAAGATGAGGTCACACTGGGTGAGGGTGGACCCTAATCTAATGACTGGCATTCTTAGAAGAAGAGAA
This sequence comes from Connochaetes taurinus, assembly GCA_006408615.1. Classification (NCBI taxonomy): domain Eukaryota; kingdom Metazoa; phylum Chordata; class Mammalia; order Artiodactyla; family Bovidae; genus Connochaetes; species Connochaetes taurinus. The sequence continues at coordinate 267,849 of SJXO01001790.1, read as the reverse complement.
AACATGGACACACACAGAGAAGATGGCCACGTGAAGATGGAGGCAGAAACTGGAGGGTCACAGCTGTCAGCCAAGGAAGGCCAAGGACTGCTGGCAACCAGCAGCTAGGATGACACTAACAAGGATGCTTCCCCAGAGCCTGCAGAGGAATCATGGCCTTGTTGACACCTTGAACTTGAAATTCTAGACATCAGAACTTGAGAGAATAAATGTCTGTCGTTTTGAGCCACCAGATTTGTGGCACCTTGTTCTGGAAGTCCTTGAAAATGAAAATGGAGGTGAGGCTCTCCCACCACAGGCTCTCGTGGGCATCTCTTAGGACTTGATTGCCTCTCTGTGAGACTGTCCACACTTCAGCCATTTCAGCACGTGTCCCAAACTGGTAACTGCTGTGTCTTCTAGTTGACCATTTCTCTGCGCCTGTGTCTCCCCAAGAGTTTCCATCTTTCTCTTTCTTCACTCCCAGTCTCTCATGCCTCCCTTTTCTCCACCCATGATACTTTCCCCACTTCCTAGGAGAGGACAAATATGGGTCACAAGAGTCCCATTAAGGAGAAGCCACCATGCCCGGGCATGCCCCGTTCCCTGAGGCCGCAGACAGCAGCTCTGGTCGAGAGGTACCACCCACGTCACATTGTGGCTGCAGCCACGACCCCCACAACATGTTAGCCAAACAAAGATTGTGACACCTTGAGATGACATCTATTTTTCTCTAAGTTGTCTTCTTTCCCTGTTGAAGCAGGTGATAGGAATGTGCCTGAGTGGAACGCAACCAGCCTGAACCTTCTTGGATTTTGTGTTCCCAAATCCTGAGCCCGCCAAGCTGGGCAGAGCTTGAGGAGGTGGCAGAGGGCTCCAGAGAAGCAGGGTGACGCAGTGAGGGTCCTCCCACTGAAGAAGAGGTTTCCTGAGATGAAGAAGAGAGTGGCAGGGATCTGGCACCCGCCCCTAGAGAGATAGTCAGACCAGTGGGGGAGAAGGGGCCCTGAGGGAGATGGTCAGTGGCAGCGAACGCCCCAGCCTCCCCCCAACTCCACGCCCCAAGCACAGAGCAGAACAAGCCTTTGATCTGAATGGTGACCTGGTCAGCAGAGGAACTGGCGTGGCTGGAGACCTTTCCCCGTCCAGGCTCTGGTCACAACCCTGGGAGTGGAAGGAGTCCCTAAATGACCGGATGGGATTCCTCCAGCCTCATAGTGAGAGAACTTTGGATTTAGATTTGAATAAAAAATTAAACTGATATTTCTTACACACTTGACTTTATGGCCTAAGCAGCACTGTCTGCCTCTTCATTTCAATGAAGATTGAGATGGTCTGAAGGATAGGTAAACCCTGCAGGTAAAGTAACAGGAAGCCAATATGTCTTCTTCTAAATATATGCATGGCAGGAATGTGGGCATACGCTGAACAGAGGACATGTTCTAGAATGTTCCTAGGGGCACTCTCCTTAACAGCCCCTAATCAGAAACTTCACAAGGCCTACTGCCAGCATCAATAAACTGTGATGTGTGCACTCCACGCCACAGTGCCCACCATGAGGACAAGCAGTTTACAGCTACACGCAAGGTAGACAAGCCGCAGGCGCAAAATGCCGACTGAAAAACAGCTGCGATTCTACTCAAGCAAACTGTAAAAACAAGCGAACGCATTTACGCTGTTGGAAGACAGGGGCGTGGCTGTCCTTGCACAGAGGAAGGGCCTAGAAGCGGACTTCAAGGATGATTAGAGTTTACGAGAATGCCCTGAGCTGAACTCTCATGATCTGAGCATTTTCTGTTTGTATATTACCCTTCAGCACACCAAAAATATCAAGGTAAGGAGAGGGTTTCTGATAACGTGAACAAAGATAAAGATGGAAACAGAGATACACTGGAACAACGGGAGGCAGACAGGGATAGGAGGGGACCAGCGCTGACGGACACCCCCCCTCCCCAAAAGCTTGTAGTGCATGGCTATCATACATGCGTGCTTAGTTGCTTCAGTCATGTCTGACTCTTTATAACTCCAAGGACTGTGGGCCAACAGGCTCCTCTGTCCATGGGATTCTCCAGGCAAGAATACTGAAGTGGATTGTCATGCCGTCCTCCAGGGGATCTTCCTGACCCAGAGATCAAACCCATGTTTCTTATGTCACCTGTATTGGCAGGCGGGTTCTTTACCACTAATGCCACCATCACTGGGATACTAAATATACTGGCTTGGGGTGGGAGGTTTGGGGGTGAAAGGTACGCCATCTGAAAACATGTTATCTGGATTGGCATTGTACTTGCAAGGAAAGGTTGTCACGAAACTGGCAAGCCACCAATGTCGCTGCCAGCCTTCCCTTTCCTCTGAACAATGGGGCTAAAAGTTCTGACTTTTATAATGAGCAGAGCTGTGCAAACTCTCATAAATACCCAGCACATGAGAGAAGGACTTCTATATCCAGAGACAAACATTTGCACTGGTTCATTCCCGAGTGCAGTAAAATATAAAACTTGCAGTGTTTCTTGGAGGGGGAAATGATGCTCATTCATAAGTCATAGAAATTTAATGACTGTTATAAATTGCTAAATAATTTTTTTCAAAAACCACAATATTGCTAGAATTGTGTAGAGGCACAGAAAACTGTGCTCAGGATAATTCCATTTTGGAAAGCTAGGTCATATCTCCCACTCCTGATGAACTAAATCAGCATCTGACCCAACCCCACGTGTGGCACAAACAATCTTCAGACTTCTTAACAAAGGCCCCCAACATGGGTTTTTTTCTGATAACCAGAAAAATGTTATTTTAGCTTGGCACCTACAAGCCTCTGGAGGATAGGGTCATGAATTATTCACTGCTGGTGTTAATGTACATCAAAAGAATATATATTTGGACACAACCCTCATTACTTCTCAAGCATTTTTTCCACTTGATTTATTCTTCTCCCTTCTGTGAGCATGTTCATAATCTACATTACCAGTCCTCTAATGATGCCATGTCAGATCCAAATGTCACCTCATTATTTCTGACACGCACAGAACCCACAACAGTAAAAGCCAATTATAGACTAGAAAAATCCTAGAAGATCTCGCTGCTACCATAGCTAATAAGCTTTGGCATCATGAAGCTTGGAGAGAGCCCCACATGGTGGGCATCTGTGCACACCCATCCTGGGCCCTTCCATTGACAGGAGCAGGGAGATCTAGTGTGATAGACCTGGCTATTGGGAAACCAATCTGCACACCCTGGCAAGAAGCCATGGAATTCACCAGCAGCAGCTTGATGACCAAAGTGTTGTGTTTCACTCTGACACATGAATCAGTTTCATTGACTGAATCAACCTGGCTGAGCTGGAACCATGCTTATGGATTTGGTGGAGAGTTGGCCAGACGTGAGATTTGTCTATGACCTACATCGTAGAGGGGAGGCAGCACCATAACTTTTGGAAGGTTGTCATGGTTACCCTCGGAGAAGACAATGGCATCCCACTCCGGTACTCTTGCCTGGAAACTCCCATTGACGGAGGAGCCTGGTAGGCTGCAGTCCATGGGGTCGCTGAGTCAGACACGACTCAGCAACTTCACTTTCACTTTTCACTTTCATGCATTGGAGAAGGAAATGGCAACCCACTCCAGTGTTTTTGCCTGGAGAATCCCAGGGATGGCGGAGCCCAATGGGCTGCCGTCTATGGGGTCGCACAGAATCGGACACGACTGAAGTGACTTAGCAGCAGCAGCAGCAGCAGCAGCATGAATACACATGGGGAAAAGAGATGTTGAGGAGCAGGGAGATGTCAGCTTGTCCTCGCTCTCCCCTCAAAGTGCATCCAGCTCTTTTCAGATGCCACCCTGCAGGTCAGCAGTCCAGGCCCTCCCCAGGCAGAGACAACAGACTTCCACAGACTTCTCCTCCAGCCTCCAGGTGGTCCCTCTCCAGCACAGGAACCTAAGTGGCAGTTTCTCAGAGTTCCCCGCAAACTCTGACCTTTCCACTCAGGTTAGTACTTCTGGAGGACCGGTTAATGACTCTTCTCTGACCTTCCAACTCTCCTTTTTGGATTCTCCTTCCAGCTTGAAGGACTGGCCTGGCTTCAAGGGGTCTTAAAGGACTCCTGATCAATGCAGGCAACCAGTGGAACTTCATCCCTTCTGCAAATATTTACCTAGAATCTCCCATGAGCCAAGCACTAGGGATACCACAGGGAAAAGACAGCCAGTCCCTGTCCTCCTGAGCCTGCACACCTAGCAAGAGGATGTAACCTTCTTACAAAGTCACAGGCTCTGAGCTAAGTGCTTCACATGAAGGATTTCATTTCATCTTCATAAGCACAAATTTATAACATCGGTAGGATTATTACTTCCATTTACAGACAAGGAAACTGAGGCTCACTGAGATCAAGGAACCTAGGTGCCACCAATTCCAGGATTCAAATTCTGATCCATTCCACTATTTAGTCTCCTTGTGCAGGAAGACACCTCCCACCCCAACTCAGGAAAAATGAAAGCCCAGGCAAGGTCCTAGACAGAGGATGAGATGGTTGGATGGCATCACCAACTCAATGGACATGAGTTTGAGTAAACTCCAGGATTTGGCAATGGACAGGGAAGCCTGGCGTGCTGCAGTCCACGGGGTTGCAAAGAGTCAGACACGACTGAGTGACTGAATTGAACTGAAGGCAAGGTCCCAGGGCATGAGGCATACACAGCAAGAACAAGCCGATGCCTGAGTAAACCTCTTGTCCATGGCCAGAGCATTTAAGTGACTCCAGTTGAGGAAAATGTTAATGCTGGAACCAAGCTATTGTAGCATCTGAAAGAGGTCACTTGGGGACAGTGACCACAGGGGGCAGGCCAGCTCCTGACCAGAGACACATCCCGACAGGGAAGCAGGCCCAGATCTACGGAGACTGTTTACTTTTTTAATGCATGGAGATATTAAGCTACAAATCAAGTTCAAAATATATTACTTGACTTTTTCTCTGTTAATAAATGAGTAGTAGTGAGTTCAAAAATAATTACAAAAACCATATGATATCACTTATATACAGAATCTAAAATATGACACAAGTGGACACATGTATAAAACAGAAGCAGACACAGATGCACAGAACCGACTTGTGGTTGCCAAGGGTGAGAGGGGCTAGAGGAGGAAAGGATTGGAAGCTTGGGACTAGCAGATGCAACCCAGTATATGAAATGGATAAACAAGGTTCTCCAGAGAGCACAGGGAACTACATTCAATATTCTGTGATAAACCATATGGAAAAATATACAACAACGAATATATAGGTATACCTGAGTCATCTTGCTATACAGCAGAAATTGCACAGTGTTTTAAATCAACTATACGTCAATACACTTTTTAAAGAAATAATTGCAAGAAAACCAATACAGTATTGTAAAGTAAAATAAAGTAAAAATTAAAATTAAAATAAAATAAAAATACCCAGCTCTTAATGATAGTTTTCTCTGAGCTGGGGAGAGGAGTGATGATTTCAGAGAATCTCCCTTAGCAAGCCAGACATTTCATAATATGCAAATATTTAACAGTGAATATATACACTTCCATAAGCAGAAAATAAACAAATGAGGCTGCTAGTTAGGCCAAGAGTTTATGTTGCAGTACCAGTGCTACAATTAAATGATGCTTTCCAGGAAGCACCACCTAAACCCAGATGGGGTCTTCCCAGGTGGCTCAGTGGTAAAGAATCTGCCTGCCAAGGCAGAAGACTCGGGTCTGATCCCTGGGTCAGAAAAATCCCCTGGAATAGGAAATGGCAACCCACTCCAGTATTCTTTCCTGGCAAATCCCATGGACACAGGGCCTGGTGGGCTACAGTTCATGAGATCACAAAGAGCTGGACATGACATGACTTAGCAACTAAACAATAACAACAAAGTCTAGATGGAGCCTGAGGCCCAGACCATGCCTTCTTCACTTCCTGTCCCCTCCCTCTGCCTCCATATACATTCAAAGAACAGTGCTGAAATACCAACTACTCCCTGGTAATGAAGTCCAAGTTCACCTATGAACAATCTTGCTTTATACTTCTTTCCCAATTGAAATCAAGGGCAAACCATTCATCATCCCAACAGAGCCCAGAAAACTGCATACACTGATCTTCTGAATTTTATCACCTGATCTTCAAGGAATACTGAGCCCTTATGACTTGACAGTGATTTCATTACAATTTAAGAATGTCATATATAACACTTTTTATGATCTTGTCACTAAATAATCAGTAATACTTATTATTTAAACAGATGTGCTAATGAAATGGACAGGTTTGAATTTGTCAATATTCTTCTTGAGTTGATTTTACCTTTTTATGTCAAAAAAAAAAATAATGCAAAAACTGAACTGAAACTTTGCAAAGAGACAATTTTTCTTCTTTGACAGTATCAGAGCCAGGAGTCTAACCATATAGATTTACCTCATGAAAATTAGTCTTTCTGAAGTCAGTAAGAAATTCCAGTTCTCAGGGATTCCCAGTTCCACTGTATAGTTTGGAGTGGCAACAAAACAAGGACAGACTTCAATAATAATTTCATCCATAACACAACACTGTAAATCAACTATACTCCAAGAAAAAGTAATTAAACAATAACTTCATCTTTTAGGGAATAAAAGTGTTCAAAAGGCACAAAACTGTGGCCTGGCACACTGGACTATTTTTCTTCCCAGCCACTGGACATTTGCGTCTCTCTTGTCCTCTGGCCTCCAACTCCCCAACTTATCACCTCCACTCATCATCAACCCCGGGGATTCCACTCTAGGAACAATTACAGGACCTTCAGCTTCCCTTGGACAGAATCAACCAGCAAATGCTCCCCAATCCAGAAGCTTCATAGTTTGCATGCTCTGTACCTCTATTGTTGAGAGCTCCTTGTAGCCAGGAACTATTTCTATAGCCTTTGACCCCTGTGTCTAGTCTGGCACCCAGTCCAGAGCAAACACTCAATACTCAATAATAACAAACAAATGTGACAGTAACTTGGATTCAATGTCCAGACTTACCACTACTGGCTGCTTCATGCTGAAGTGTCATCGATTTCTCTGGAGCACTGTCTCCTCATCTGTAACACACACACACACAAACCATGATCATTACACTACATGACTTAGAACAGAAGGAAGAGCCAGGGCTATAATGAATGAGAAACCAGTTTGTAAGGCATAAACTAAAGCACAAGGTGAATTCTATTCCAGCTCCCCACATGGCAAGGGACTGGGGAAGCACAGGAGAAATAAACTCAGGGCTGGCAATGCCTCCCACAGCGACCCTGGGCACCGGGATTCTGGAGCAAGGAGTTAGAGAGGGAGAAGCAGAGGAGGAACCCTTTGTTCTCAGCTGGATCCAGGGATGCTGACTCCCTTTCCACAGTGTGGAGATGAAAGCAGAATGCAGGCAGGGTGGGAAACCCTTATGCCCTGTGCCCTGTCCCCTCCAAGGGAAAGAAGTAATGGAGGCCAGGAGGGGCAGGGAGGGAGTGCTCTGTGGCCAGAGGGCCCTTGGCAAGAGTGTCCCTGTTGATGCCAGGCATGGGCAACCTGAGTATGAAGGGATTACAGCAAGGAAATACACCTCGGAAAGATATAAAAGATAACAGAAATGCTGGGGCTGGGTACATGAACTTCTGGAAGCTGTACCCACCAGGAAGCGGACTGCTCAGACAAAGATCTAGCTGAGCAGGTGGAGCTGCCCTCCAGGTACAACCACAGGAGGCATTTCATGTAAATACCCTTTCAGTTCAGTTCTGTTCAGTCGCTCAGTCATGTCTGACTCTTTGCGACCCCATGAATCACAGCACGCCAGGCCTCCCTGTCCATCACCAACTCCCAGAGTTCACTCAGACTCACGTCCATCCTTTGGCAAAAAGGAGGTCACCAAGTTTCCTCTGCTTCCTGTTGATTTCCTTCCTGTTTACTGAACTCCCTACTATGCATGTTGGGAACCCATACACACGTGCACAGGAGGCTAAGGGTACCATGGTAATGACCCCTCACACCTGTAGAGTGTTCTGAAATTTAAAGAATGATCTCACACACAGCCAGTTTGAGCCTGATAATAAATAAACTTCCCATTTCATAGATGTGGAAAGTGAAGTTCAGGATGAAGTGCCTTGCCAAGAATTCCTAAAGCTAGGACTCCAGCCCTTCTGCCTCACAATATCTCTACCGTCCTGCCTTGAGAGATGCAGGTTTGATTTCTGAGTCTGGAAGATCTGCTGGAGGAGGAAATGGCAACATTCTGCAGTATTCTTACCTGGAAAAATACATTTCTCATTCCAAAGTCAACATTTGGATTGGCCTGTCCTACCTTGCACCTTGGCCAACCTTGTACCAGCCAGACATTTTAACTGAGCAGCTCCTGGGAGGCCCTGCAAGACTGCGAGAAGCGCCTGTGACACTTGCTTTTTGGGAGACACAAAAAGTGGTCAACTTTCAGGAGGAGGAAGCTCATTGTGATCAAGGCCTTTGTACAAACAGGGCTTCCCTGGTTGCTCAGATAGTAAAGAATTCGCCTGCCAATGCAGGAGACCCAGGGTTCAATCCCTGGGTTGGAAAGATTCCCTGGAGAAGGGAAAGGCTACCCACTCCAGTATTCTTGCCTGAAGAATCCCATGGACAGAGGAGCCTGGTGGGCTACAGTACGTGGGGTCCCAAAGAGTCGGACACAACTGAGCATAAACTAAAGCCTACATTATGAGACTATTCACTGCTCAATTCTAAGCAAGTCTGAAATCTATCTAAAGGAAAGAAGAAGCATGGCTTTCCAATCTTAATTCTAAATTCTTTCCAATTTATTCAAGCTCAAGTAAAGAATCCACTTACATTTATTAATACAAAGCTCTTATAAAATTTGAAATTTTAATAGACTGCCTGTAAGATCTCAACTGCCTTAGCCTTTTTTCCCAATTGGTATCTCAGTGTGTGTGTGTGTGTGTGTGTGTGTGTGTGTGTGTGTGTATAGGGGTGCATGTGTGCACACACGTGTGTGTATTATATGTTGGGTATTTTATTGGAAAGCTAAGAATAAATTTAAAAAGTCAGAAACTATGTTTTCTTCAACAGGAAGATTCCTGTTTCAAATTACCATAATGCGTTCTATTTTTTCTTATTTGGAAGCTGCCTTAGGAAATTGTATCTTAATACTCCCACAGAATTTTCAACAGATCTACTTTGAGTTAATTTTCTAGAACATTTCCATCCCATTTTCCAGTTTCCCCCCTCTATTTACTACATTCAACCAAAAAGCAACAAACATACATTTTATAGACTTAATTATCCCTGAAGCTAAAAGTAATCTGAACACTTGTCCAATGCAAAGGCTAAAATTCCAAAAGCAACGATGAGTAAGCAGATGGCTGCTTACAGGGAAACATGAACAAAAATAATGCAGCCTTCTTTATACATCTTTTCTGGGCAAAATAACTCTAGGTTCTTTACCACATTATTAAAGTTATAAACTAATCCACCTTGAGGGCTTGGCAAAGACATAACAACCACAGACAGAGAGGAGAGTGAGGGAAAGAATGAAATGAGGGTGAAGAAAAGGGAAGTTAGCAGGAGAGCTGGTGGGAGGCACGTGGCAGGATTCTCAAGTACATCCTCCTACTGCGTCCAGTAGGAACCACCTCCACTGAGTTTATCCTAAGTTCTTCCTCCTAATGTCTAATAAGGCTGGATAGTAGACAAAGCACCATTCAGTTTGAGAATGGGAATGCCCTTGGCTGACATTAGGTATGAGAGGTCTCTCTACCGATTTCTTTTTCTGATTTCTAGGCTGTACTAATGGAGAAGGCAATGGCACCCCACTCCAGGACTCTTGCCTGGAAAATCCCATGGATGGAGGAGCCTGGTAGGCTGCAGTCCATGGGGTCACTAAGAGTCAGACACAACTGAGCGACTTCACTTTTCACTTTTCACTTTCATGCATTGGAGAAGGAAATGGCAACCCACTCCGGTGTTCTTGCCTGGAGAATCCCAGGGACAGGGGAGCCTGCTGGGCTGCTGTCTATGGGGTCGCACAGAGTCGGACACGACTGAAGCGACTTAGCAGCAGCCGCAGCAGGCTGTACTAAGCCAATCTGCTGCTTTGACATGACCCTGCATCCTTCTGGTTAATGGTCATGAGGAATGCAGCTTCCCCGTGTAAGAACTGTAAAGTCACTAGGAATAATAGCAATTGTACACATTAGATGCCGATAGCGAAGTAGGAGATAGATGGGCCCCTGGGCTGGACAGCTGGTGTTTGTCAAGTGGAGTAAAATTGAAGCTTTGTTCCCACTCAGACACTCCAAGGACAAAGCTAGTGGCAAAACTGAGCTGTGCTTAAGTTAAAAGATAAGATGACCTCTACTGAAGTCAAGGAAAACTTTCCTATCTTCACAAGTGCTGGAAGAATCCTTGGGGGTCAAAAAGGGAGGGGGTGCTACCCCATAATAAGTGTGGGCATGCACCCACAGGCCTCTGCAGTGGGATCTATCTTTACAAAATGTTGAACACACATCTTGGGGAGGGTCCTAGGACCGACCAGCCAGGTGTGATTTTAAAAAAAGATAATTGGCCAAAGTTAAACAAAGACCCAAGAGGACTGTCCTATATAAAGGATTTAAATAATCGCTTTACCATGCTCTTCCTCACTGAGTGGGGGGGACCCACACCCTTTCTCTCCGTGTATGTATTTCTGCCTTGCTTCTGTCTTAAGTAAATTGTTTCTCTGTGTACTTTCCCATATACGATGCTGTGTCTCTGATAATAAGCACTGTAGCTGTATTTATAGTTTTTGACTCCTTGAAACATTCTTACTTTGAAATGGAAGGAAAAAACAGGGCTACTTTGCTTCTGGGCTTCCCTAGTGGCTCAGATGGTAAAGAATCTTGCTGCAATGCAGGAGACCTGGGTTTGAGCCCTGGGTCAGGAAAATCCCCTGGAAAAGGGAATGGCAACCCACGCCAGTATTCTTGCCTGGAGAATCCCATGGGCAGAGGAGCCTGGCGGGCTACAGACCATTGCGTCGCAAAGAGTGGAACACAACTGAGCCACTAACACACGCTTTGCTTCTGGCCTCTAGTCCCTGGTGGTCTAGCAGCTAGAATCTCTGGTTTAATCCAGGCTACCCAGGTTCAATTTCTGGGCAGGAAACTAAGATCTCTCTTCAGGAGACTGCTCTCCCTCCAAGATCAATATGATGTGGAAGAGGAGGGCTCAACAAAGTGAGACATACTCTATTCTTTGCAAATGGCAGGCACTTGAGTATTTGCAAGTTATCTTGTTCCCCTCTTTTAAATGAACCACTGGTTACACCACTAAATTCTAGATAGTGCAGAATCTACTCATTATTCTTAGAATATAACAGGTTGCCAACGTTAGACTTACCACTTAACAATGTTTATTTAGATACTCAGTTCTTTACAATTTTTGAAACATTTAGGAAATTTCCAGGGTATAGGGGAAAAAGACTGTATTTCATATAATTTATATTTTAGCCATTAAATTTTATGCTCCACTTTCAAGATTTCTGGAAAAATTATCTAAAAGTAACCATATACTAAGGCAAGAAAAAGATCTCAGCCTAGAGCCAGGATACCAGTAATCCCAGCCTAGATCTGTGCCTTTAGCAAGTCATCTCTGCTTCTTGAGCTCCACGTATCCATAAGCAAAAGCTGAAGTTTGGTTGATTCCAGGTTATAAATAAGTGTCACCCTAAATAAATCAAGCTTTGTATTGTATTGAAAGGATGCTGCATCCAAGCCTGGTGGGAATAAGTGCAGAGTTCTATTAACAATGTCCAAAGTCAAGGACAATCAAAACGTCAAGTGGTGCAGGAGCACTGCCCTGGAGATGACTGCTAAGGTCTCTCCAAGGTCTAAAACCTATGCAGAATATGATCTCTGACATACCCTTTAATGTCATTTTCTCCAGAAACCCTGTCTAGGGACAATGCCTTAGGGAGCACAGAATGGGGCAAGGGACATTAGTCTTAGAAGAGACAGCAAGTTGACTCTGGCCACAAGAAATTCCAAGAGAGAAACTCCAGAGATGGGGCCAAGTGAGCATGGCCCTTATAGGGAATCAGACTATGCAACCCCAAAATTCACCATTTTGGTGTAAGGATTTTTGAGTTTGGACTTGAGAAAAAGCAAATGCCAAAAAAGCTCTCCACCCAACCCACATTTGTCTAAAAGCAGACTGACTTTTAATCACAAGAGAGAACTCTAGACGAGCCCAAGATGGCACCCAGAGGAACCTACATAACAGACCTTACCACAATAATCCTTTTCTCTAAGTTCACCCCGCACATCTGTCTTCTCACAGTCTGCTGCCCTTGGAAGCCTAAAGCCCTTTTCCTGTGCCTTGTCATCTCTCTATACTCATACTGTTCTTTGCTCAGATGCTAACTATATAAGCCCAAGTTCTAGTCACACCTCTGAGTTATTCAGTGCTGAGTTTCTCCCATGTACATGCATACTGCATGTACTATAAGCTCTGATTTTCTCTTGTTAATCTGTCTTTTGTCAGTTTAGTTTCTAGGACCTCAGCCAGAGAATATAGAAAGTTGGAAAGAAAAGATTTCTTTTTCCTCCTCTAGGCTTCCCAGTGGAGAAGGCAATGGCACCCCACTCCAGTACTCTTGCCTGGAGAATCCCATGGATGGAGAAGCCTGGTGGGCTGCCATCTATGGGGTCGCACCGAGTCGGACACGACTGAAGTGACTTAGCAGCAGCAGCAGCAGCAGCAGGCTTCCCAGAACAGGCACTGTGTTCAGGATCAAGAGCTCTGTTTCCTTCATAAGAAGTTGGGTCCCCACCCCACACCTGGTCCCAGCTGTTTGTCCTGGCCCCTGCCCAGACTGACTGAATTCGGATCTTTGGGCATGGGGCCCAAGAAGCTGTGGTCCAACAAGCCTAGGTGATTCTGGTCCACCCTCAAGTCTGAGGGGCGCTGTTTTAAGGAACTCCAGGCTTGCTGGCTCCTCCCCCTTGATCTGATTGGAGGATCCCAAGATACAACAAAGAATCCAAACCTTTGGTTTCCTATTGGTTACAAAATTAGCAGCGCTGGCTGGGTCCTCCTGGGTCTCTCTGTCCTTCATCATTCCTTGATTCTGAATTGCCTGACTGTGCACCCAGTAAAGCAACTTCTTAGTGAGCCACACATCTCTTAAGTGAGCAGAAAGCCTTCTTTAGTATTTTGCCACACTGGAAAGAGACACAGAGCAGTAAAGGGCATCCGTAAACTTCACCTGAGAAGCTTTATAAAAATAGAGATGCCAAGTCCCATTCCCAGAGAGTCTAATCTCGTTTATTTGGGTGAGTCTCAGGAATCTGCAGTTTGAACCAGTTCCTTGGGGTCCTGGGGAGCAGGTGGTAGAGGGGCCACTCTCAGGAAAACCCATCACTTCATGATCCATCATGTGGAAACGTGAGAAGCAACACGTCCCCACAATCCCTGAAATGAGCTGATTTGTTTCCAATGACATCTATCAAATATGTTAATGTCACGAATTAATGACTTATAAGCAATTTGTATGCTTCCTCAGTGGCTCAGCGGTGAAGAATCTGCCTGCCAACACAGGAGATGTGGGTTCAATCCCAGGGTTGGTAAGATCCCCTAAAGGAGGAAGTGGCAACCCACGCCAGTAATTTTGCTGGAAAACCCCATGGACAGAGGAGCCTGGCGGGCCACAGTCCACGGAGTCACAAAGAGTCAGAGACGACTGAGTGACTCAGCATGTGTGCATGCGTGTGCGTGCGCACACACACACACAAGTAATATGTGTAAATGGCTGCCCATGCGATCAATCTTAATTCGCAAACACTGCTGAGTGCCTGCACAGGGTCATAATGTGCCCAAACCCACACATAAGTCTCTCAAATGGAAGATAAGCAGGGATGTAAGACTCTAGTGGGGACGACTCAACACTCCAAGGGGTAACATTCGGTTAACAGGATTGAAGCTGAAAAATCAATTGGACCATCAGGAGAGCACCTGTCCTGCCCTGGTGAGAGTCATGCCTGATTTCAAAGCCAGTGCAGGGACCTGGGAGAGAAGCCCTCTTCTCTCTGAGGCAGGTGTAAGTGAACCTGGAGACCCTCTCGAGGCTTGGAGGGTGGTGGAACTGAAAGAATTCCTCTCCCCTGACCTCAGGCAAAATGCTCACACGCCCACCACGTCAAATGTCAGGAATGTCTGTTACTTTGGAAGACAGAACCCAGACATTTCAGAGGTCACAGGTTGCCTATCCAACATCCCTTCTTCAGGAGAACAATCCTTTCTCTTCTGATAAAACTGGATTTGGGAGCATCACTTTTTTTGCCCCACTTGTGAGCCCTGGGAGCTTGTGGGCAGCTTGCTGGCTGCCGTGATGATGGGAGAGAAGATGTGAAAGCAGCTGGCTGAGGGTGTGGTTAGCACAGCTGGCCGCATGCTGAATGGTGCTCCCTCAACAGCCTCTGTTCTAGGTGCTGAGCTTCTCAAAGCCCATCCATCCCCACTGTCTTCAGACATACAAGCCAAAAGCAGTTACAAAAGTACAGTAATACTTGCCATGGCTGTCATCCCTCCTGCTCTCCCCACTGTGGTCCCATGTGACTTCTGGCTGACTTGCTCCCTCTCACCCTGCAGCCATGACGTTGCCTCCACGCAGGTTCCCCTTCCTCCATAAATGAAGCGCTCTGCTCCTCCTCTTACACTGACTTAGTGTTTTCTTGCACTGTGTTGTTTTTCAGTGACTAAGTCGTGTCTGACTCTGCAGTCCCATGGGCTGGAGCCAGCCAGAGTCCTCTGTCTATGGGATTTCCCAGGCAAGAATACTGCAATGGGTTGCCATTTCTTTCTCCAGGGGATCTTCCCAACCCAGGGATCGAACCTGCATCTCCTGCCTCTCTTGCATTAGCAAATGGATTCTTTACCACCATGCCACCAGAGAAGTTCTCTTGCACTATAATCAGCTGTTTACTGTCTCTCACAATTGCTCCACAGCTCCTACACAGCAGGAACCTCCTTTTATTTACTTCTAAATCTATTCCTTTCTCTTCTCCCCAGAGTCTGAGTTCAGTTCAGTCACTCAGTCATATCTGACTCTTTGCGACTCCATGGACTGCAGCACACCAGGCTTCCCTGTTCATCACCAACTCATGGAGCTTGTTCAAACTCATGTCCATCGAGTCAGTGATGCCATCCAACCATCTCATCCTCTGTCATCCCTTCTCCTCTCATCTTCAGTCTTTCCCAGCATCAGAGTCTTTTCCAGTGAGTCAGTTCTTCGCATCAGGTGGCCAAAGTATTGGAGTTTCAGCTTGATCATCAGTCCATCCAATGAATATTCAGGACTGGTTTCCTTTAGGATGGACTGGTTGGATCAAAGTAATGTCTCTGCTTTGTAATATGCTATCTAGGTTGGTCATAACTTTTCTTCCAAGGAGCAAGCGGCTTTTAATTTCATGGCGGCATTCACCATCTGCAGTGATTTTGGAGCCCTTCAAAATAAAGTCTGTCACTGTTTCCACTGTTTCCCCATCTATTTGCCATGAAATGATGGGACCAGATGTCATGATCTTAGTTTTTTGAATATTGGTTTAAGCCAGCTTGTTCACTCTCCTCTTTCACCTTCATCAAGAGACTCTTTAGTTCCTCTTTGCTTTCTGCCCTAAGAATGGTGTCATCTGCATATCTGAGGTTATTGATATTTCTCCCAGCAATCTGGATTCCAGCTTGTGCTTCATCTAGCCTGGCATTTCGCATGATGTAACCTGCATATAAGTTAAATAAGCAGGGTGACAATATACAGCCTTGACATACTCCTTTCCTGATTTGGAACCAGTCTGTTGTTCCATGTCCAATTCTAACTGTTGCTTCTTGACCTGCACACAGATTTCTCAGGAGGCTGGTCAGGTGGTCTAGTATTCCCATCTCTTTCAGAATTTTCCACAGTTTGTTGTGATCCACACAGTCACAGAGTCTAGCATAATGCTTACACACAGTAGGTACATAATGCATGCACATTACATGTAAATAAACCGAATCTCAAATGAATATGGGAATTACGCACAGACTGCAGGATTTGAGCTTTTGGATTCTGAGGACATTTAAACAAGGCTGCCCAGGCAAGTAGAGGAAGACAATCCCACATAGAAATTAGAACCATAGTGGGTACACAGTAGGAATAAAATAAATGCATGCTCTTCATCAGAAAGGCACTGAATTTTCTGCAAAACATTTATGTCTGCAAAGAGCTTCTGGGAGAGGGAGAGGAGTGAGTTTTCCACTTACTATTTTTCACTCAAAGTTATGGCTCTTCCAGTAGTCAAGGGTGGATGCGAGAGTTGGACCATAAAGAAGGCTGAGCACCAAAGAATTGATGCTTTCGAACCACGGTGCTGGAGAAGACTCTTAACAGTCCCTTGGACAAGAAGGACATCAAAGCAGTCAATCCTAAAAGAAATCAAACTTAAATATTCATTGGAAAGACTAATGCTGAAGCTGAAGCTCCAATACTTTGGCCAACTTATTTGAAGAGCTGACTCATTGGAAAAGACCCTGATGCTGGAAAAGATTGAAGGCAAAAGGAGAAGGGAGTGACAGAGGATGAGACAGTTGGATGGTATCACTGACTCTTTGGACATGAGTCTGAGCAAACTCCAGGAGCCAGTGAAGGATAGGGAAGCCTGGCGTGCTGCAGTCCATGGTATAGCAAAAAGTCAGACATGACTGAGAGACAACAATATTTCTTGCTCACATCCATCTCCAAGAAGAGAATGGGAAGCTAACCTCTAGATAATTAAATGTGCTAACCCAGGAGAAGGGGACAACGGAGGATGAGATGGTTGGATGGCATCACTGACTCAGTGGACATGAGTTTGAGCATGCTCCAGGAGATGGTGAAGGACAGGGAAGCCCGGTGTGCTGCAGTCCATGGGGTTGCAAAGAGTCCATGAGACATGACTGAGCTACTGAACAACACCAACTCAGCCTTGGTGGGTAACATTTGTTCATTTTCTTCATTGTTTTGTGTAAGCTCTCCTTTGAAGGTTGGTGGGATTTGAGGACCCCCTGCTACAGAAGTCAAGCATCAAAGGCCACTTGCTTGCCCCCACTGTCCCCAAGGCAGTGGAGGGTGACTTCAGCTCAGCCACTCAGATGTCCCATCCTAAACCTGTAATTCAGGAGTGAGGGGATCAGAAAAGGAGAGGGAGGCATAGACTCCGATCTGTTCGTGACCACGGCTGCATCTCAAATCCAGGGGCAGTAAACCGTATCCTGGGTCTCCGGGTCAGGGAGAATCAGGGGATTCTAAGCAGACTGGAACTGCGGGTGACCAGTGGTTCTGGCTGTCCAACTGCCCTTGCTGCAGGCCATAATCCAGGTGAAGGTTCCCTGTCTCCCCCTTTTGCTTCCTGGTCTCCTTCCCATGCATTCATTTTCTGCTGAAATCAAGCAGGATTGGTTTCTGCTTAGTTGGGACCCCATCTGGTGCAGCGCTCAAGAACTGTTGGGCTAATATTGTTGGGACTGGGGAGTTAACTAAAGACATTCTTTTCTTCTCCTCTGGAGTTAGGGACTAAGTGAGAAATAGAATGCACAGGCAGAGATCAAAATGTCAGGTCTCCTCCATTCTGTTACTCTAAGTGCTGGGCTGGATGGCATGGCTTTCCAGTGCAACCATGACAAGGCTCCAATCCCTTTATTCTAGAAATAAACTGGCTGCCCAGGCACACACAGAATTCAGCAATTGCTTGCTTTTTCCACAGTGGGGGCCCCTCACCACGAAGAGAAAGCCGAGGACAGATAGAACACTCCCTCTCTGCAAGCAGACTAATCCTATTAATAAGAAGTGTATGATCAACCTCCCAATTCAGGGCCCCATGAACCCCTCCTCTTCCTCCTCTGAGAAGGGGTGGTAGTGGGGGTGGGGTGGGTCCATGACCTCCTGACGCTTGCTCCAGACAGTCTGGAGTTCCTCATCTGAAAACAAAGGAAATGGATAAATGGAGACCCTCACTGACTGTGATTAACACATTTATTCAAAATATGGGCTTCCCGGGTGGCTCAGATGGTAAAGAATCTGCCTGCAGAGCAGGAGACCTGGGTTCGATACCCAGGTTGAGAAGATCCCCTGGAGAAGGAAATGGCAACCCACTCCAGTATTCTTGCCTGAAGAATCCCATGGACAGGGGAGCCTGGCAGGCTGAAGTCCATGGGGCTGCACGACTGAGCAACTAACACTACTTACTAAAATATCATCTGGACAGATCATTTCTGGCAAGAGTTTTTTTGTTAGAAGGATAGAAAATTTAAAACTATCACTGTGATACTGTGGCATAATAAATATACATTTGGTCTTCACTCCTAATTCTTGACACAGAGCTACTAAAACCCTTGGAATTTACCAAGTGACAGGGGTAATAGGAACGTCTTCTGATAACTTCAGGGAGGGGTCTAGCTGCCAGAGGTACCAGCCATGTGATTGGTGGGATGGCACTTTCAGCTTCACCTTTTGACCTCCAGAGGGAAGAGGGGCTGGAGACTGAGTTAATAATTACTGCTGTTGCTAAGTCACTTCAGTCGTGTCCAACTCTGTGTGACCCCATAGACGGCAGCCCATCAGGCTCCCCCGTCCCTGGGATTCTCCAGGCAAGAACACTGGAGTGGGTTGCCATTTCCTTCTCCAATGCATGAAAGTGAAAAGTGAAAGTGAAGTCGCTCAGTCATGTCCAACTCTTAGCAACCTCATGAACTGCAGCCTACCAGGCTCCTCCATCCATGGGATTCTCCAGGCAAGAGTACTGGAGTGGGGTGCCATTAACTTCTCCAATAATTACTAGTGGTCAGTAACTTAGTCAATCGTGCCGACATAATGGAAACTCCATACAAACCAAAGGAAAGGGGTTCAGAGAGCTTCTAGGGTAGTTGAATGCATCTGTGTCACAAGAGGATGTAAGGGCCTCTTTACAGTCTGGGCAAACCCCAAATTGTGGGGACAGGAGTTCTTGCATTGGGACCCCTCTGTGTACAGGAGTGGGGTGCCATTAACTTCTCCAATAATTACTAGTGGTCAGTAACTTAGTCAATCGTGCCGACATAATGGAAACTCCATACAAACCAAAGGAAAGGGGTTCAGAGAGCTTCTAGGGTAGTTGAATGCATCTGTGTCACAAGAGGATGTAAGGGCCTCTTTACAGTCTGGGCAAACCCCAAATTGTGGGGACAGGAGTTCTTGCATTGGGACCCCTCTGAACCTTACACTCTCGAACTTTTCATCCGGCTGTTCATTTGTATCCACTATAATATTCCTTATAACAATCTGATAACAGTAAATAAAATATTTCCCTGAGTTTTATGAGCTGTTACAGCGAATTACTGATGAGGAGAAGGTCCTGAGAACTCCTGATATAGTTATGTCAGACAAGGTTTGAGTTACCTTGTTAGTTAGTTAGTTAGTGTTAGTCACTCTGTTGTGTCCGAGTCTCTGTGATCCCATGGACTGTAGCCCTCCAGGCTCCTCTGTCCATGGAATTCTCCAGGCAGGAATACTGGAGTGCGTTGTCATGCCCTGCTCCGGGGGATCTTCCTGACCCAGGGATCAAACCTGGTCTCCTACACTGCAGGCAAATTCTTTACTATCTGAGCTACCAAGGAAACCCATGGGTTACCAGGGGACCCACTATTTGCAGTTGGCATCTGAGTCTCATGGGGCTGAGCCCTTAACCTATGGGGTCTACTCTAACACAGAGCAGTTAATGCCAGAGTTGAATTCAACTGTAGGATACCCAGTTGGTGTCCTCAGAGAATTGCTTGGTGTGGAAAACCCACACATTTCAACATTTGATGTCAGAAGTGTTGTGAGTAGAAACAGTTTTCATTCAATGCCTCATAACACAGAACTCAAAACCCCTGGCAGAAGTCAAAACTCTTGGCTTTCTATCTATCTCCATTTGAAAGAAAACTGACTATGCCATATTTCTCTTAAATATATGCACAGAAAATTTAAGAGCTGCCTAAATCACATTACCATTAGAAATGGCTGCTCTGGATTTCTTTATCAGAAAATAGACCTCAAAAGAAAAAGAATTTCAAATTTGGATCGCTGAAGAAAAAGGAGAATATGAAATTTCATTGTGTTATCTCAACTACTTTCCTCCCAAATAAAACTCTTCTTCAGAATTCCATTCATATTTTAATATTTGGGTTTAAATTAATGTAAACTAATTTAAGTGTGAATCAAATGAGGTGACTGAAAATTCAGATTCAGATCAAGAAATCTGCAAGAAAGATGGACACTGTCTGGTATATGGAAAGCTAACTGAGAAGGTATAACCAGAGAGACAAAACTAAAGAGCAGGATATGTACAAATATACATACATGTATGGCATCATCAACGGACATGAGTTTGAGCAAGCTCCAGGAGATGGCAAAGGACAGGGAAGCCTGGAGTGCTGCATCCACGGGGTCGCAAAGAGCTGGACACGACTGAGCTAGTGAACAACAGTGTATAAGA
Organism: Connochaetes taurinus; assembly: GCA_006408615.1. Taxonomy (NCBI): domain Eukaryota; kingdom Metazoa; phylum Chordata; class Mammalia; order Artiodactyla; family Bovidae; genus Connochaetes; species Connochaetes taurinus. Next base: position 247,378 of record SJXO01001790.1, on the reverse strand, counting down.
ACATGTACACAGATTTATTTTTTTAAACTGGATTTTGTGATTGTGAGACTTGGCAAGTTTGAAATTCATAGGAACAGCAGGCTGAAAACTCAGGCAAGGTACTAGCCTTGAAGCAGAATTTCTTCTCCAGGAAATCTCAATTTTTGCTCTTAGGACCTTCAACTAATTGAGTAGGGCCCACCTCACTACCTCCTTGACTTAAAGTCAGCTGACTGTGGATGTTAATGATGTTTACAGAAACCCCTCCACAGCAACACTTAGACTAAGTACTATATCCTAGCCAAGTAGACATGTAAAATTAACTATCATCACAGGCTTAGCAGAACCCAGTAATTCGTTTCAAACATTCCCCCCATGCCATATCCAGTCAAGTGAATTATTTGGCAAGGTACATAGATCATAAAAATGAATTTGACTAACCATGCCCTCAATTTCATTCATTTTTACCAATATACTTGTAACTTTACATGTATGCAAGTGTATATACATATATGTGTGTACATATACACATACACAAATACATATATATGACCCAGGCATCCATTTACACACACACACACACACACACTGATGCTCTCAAGTGTGTTTGCTCCATACAGCATGACAACTATAGTTAATAATACTGTATTGCATATTTGAAAATTGCTAAGAGAGAGTAGGTCTTAAAATGTCTCATCACAAAAAAAATTTTTTTGTAACTATGATTGGGGATGGGTGTAAACTAGGGTTACTGTGATGATCTTTCACATTATGTACAAATATTGAATCATTATGTTGTACACCTGAGACTAATACAAGGTTGTATGTCCATTATACCTCAGTAAAAATGTGTTTGCTGCAAAACTCTTTTCCCGCTCATTTCCTCCCCAAACTGGCTATATTTTAAGTGAACAGTTTAAATTACTTTTCTATGGATGATGCTTTTGAGTTCATTACATCTCACTTTTTCTTTCTTATAATGATGATATTTAACTTGCATTTTCATTTCAAACAATTACGTAGTTGTTCAGAGCCTAGATAACTAATTGGCTCCCTGACTGTCCCTTAGCCATCAATGACTTTGCTATATTGAGATGCAAAAAGAGGGACACTCTGCTGTTTCACATCTAAGCTGTGACTACAATGCCCCAGGATACTCAGTGTGATTTTAATCTCTTATTTAATTACCTTGGCAAATGTGACTTAAAATAAAAACACTACATAAGAAAGTCAGTTCTTGCTTCTCCATGATAAACACAGGTCAGACTGCAATTATGCATTATTACTAAAATTAAAGCACAGTGACACTTAATAATTTCAGGTATTTGGGGAGGGTTTGTTTGTAGAGTGAAAAAATATCAGTGGAACTCCCTGCTTAACCAGTCTTCATCTGTTTGTTTTCTTCAGACTTTATTATGATCATTCTGCTAGATAATGCCTGGGATAAGCCATAACTCAGGGTGATTTAATTAGTTTTAATAATAACACCTGCCCGTGCTTGGTCCTTTTGGAGATTCATTGCAACATTAGGGCATAAATTGGCAAATGTCTACAATAGGGACTGCCTGGTTATAACTCTCACCTCTGGAATCTCATAAAATCAAAGAAATATCACCAGTCTCTTCTATCTTAAGATTCCAATGCATTATTCTCCCGCTACTTCCTGCCAGGTGATGAATGACACTTTCTCTGGGTCCAGCTGATGATACTCAACAAACTGACATTGTCTCAGAAACAAACTTCCCTGTTTTCTCCCCAAAACAGGTTTCTCTCCTCTGAATTGGTATTTGCATAGGTCCTTTTCATTAGTATAAGAAGTGTTCTAGTACAGACACAACCTAACTCTGTTTGCCTCTGAGCTGTTTTGAAGAAAACCCAATAGCTTGTCTGCCTCAGTGCTCAAGAATGAACATGTAATTCTTTTTGGTTCATCAAGCAATGGTTCAGATATTCAGAAGTTTTGTTTAACAATTCAGTTATTTTATTTATTTCCACTTGATCTGGAAAATAACTAATGAGAGCCTATTTCAAAGCCAATATTTTGAAAGATTTACCAGTTTAAATAATGTTTGTCTATGGTTTTAAGGAATTAACTAACCAAAGAATGAATCTAAAAACAGAATGGTTCCAGAAACCCTTAAGATAAGCATATACTATTCTAACCAGGACAAACTATTTCCGGTTTTGCTCAAAGGTGTTACATTTGTTCTGTGTTTAGCCCCTCTACCCCAGAGAGAGACATCAGTAAATCAAAAGAAGCAAAATATCAGAAAGTCAGTTTTATGACAGACTCAAAAGACAACATAACTTCCAAATATTTTTTCACAAAATTTTAAGACTTTTTCAGGTTGGTCAGAGTTGCATGTTTAGAATCTTTTTTTTTTTTTTTTTTCCCATTTCGCTTTAGTAACTCATGAGCTGCCCACATTCCTGGAAACCTTAGAGAGACATAAAAAGTTCTTCATTTGTAGCTATTATTATATCAGTATGAAAATCATCTGAACAATAATCTACGTTTTCTAGAACAGTCTCCTGAGTAATACTTGGGGATAAGATGCAGAGATAATATTTACAAATAATTGTGCTGTGCTAAGTTGCTTCAGTCATGTCTGACTCTTTGCGACCCTATGAACTGTGGCCCACTTGACTCCTCTGTCTATGGGATTCTCCAGGCAAGAATACTGGAGTGGGTTTCATGACCTCCTCCAGGGGATCCTCCTGACCCAGGAATCGAACCTGAGTCTCTTACCTCTCCTGCATTGGCAGGTGGGTTCTTTACTACTAGACCCACATGTTCAGTTCAGTTCAGTCACTCAGTCATGTCCGACTCTTTGCGACCCCATGAATGGCAGCACGCCAGGCCTCCCTGTCCATCACCAACTCCCGGAGTTCACTCAGACTCACGTCCATCGAGTCAGTGATGCCATCCAGTCATCTCATCCTCTGTCATCCCCTTCTCCTCCTGCCCCCAATCCCTCCCAGCATCAGAGTCTTTTCCAATGAGTCAGCTCTTCTCATGAGGTGGCCAAAGTATTGGAGTTTCAGCTTTAGCATCATTCCTTCCAAAGAACACCCAGGACTGACCTCCTTCAGAATGGACTGGTTGGATCTCCTTGCAGTCCAAGGGACTCTCAAGAGTCTTCTCCAACACCACAGTTCAAAAGCATCAATTCTTTGGCATTCAGCTTTCTTTATAGTCCAACTCTCACATCCATACATGACCACTGGAAAAACCATAGCCTTGACTAGACAGACCTTTGTTGGCAAAGTAATGTCTCTGCTTTTGAGTATGCTATCTAGGTTGTGGATCTCCTTGCAGTCCAAGGGACTCTCAAGAGTCCTCTCCAACACCACAGTTCAAAAGCATCAATTCTTTGGCATTCAGCTTTCTTTATAGTCCAACTCTCACATCCATACATGACCACTGGAAAAACCATAGCCTTGACTAGACAGACCTTTGTTGGCAAAGTAATGTCTCTGCTTTTGAGTATGCTATCTAGGTTGGTCATAACTTTCCTTCCAAGGAGTAAGCGTCTTTTAATTTCATGGCTGCAGTCACCAGCTGCAGTGATTTTGGAGCCCAGAAAAATAAAGTCAGCCACTGTTTCCCCATCTATTTGCCACGAAGTGATGGGACTGGATGCCATGATCTTCGTTTTCTGAATGTTGAGCTTTAAGCCAACTTTTTCACTCTCCTCTTTCACTTTCATCAGGAGGCTTTTTAGTTCTTCTTCACTTTCTGCCATAAGGGTGGTGTCATCTGCATATCTGAGGTCATTGATATTTCTCCCGGCAATCTTGATTCCAGCTTGTGCTTCCTCCAGCCCAGCATTTCTCATGACGTACTCTGCATATAAGTTAAATAAGCACGGTGATGCATACAGCCTTGACGTACTCCTTTTCCTATTTGGAACCAGCACCACATGGGAAGCCCCCATTCACAAATAATTAGCTGGTAATTTTCAACAGTTGACTTGTTGTGTCCAGCTCTTTATGACCCCATGGACTGCAGCACGCCAGGCTCCTCTGTCCTCCAATATCTCCTGGAGTTTGCTCAAATTCACGTCCATTGAGTCAGTGATGCTACCTAACCATCTCATCTTCTGCAGACACAACTAAACACAAATATTGTGTATCACAATGATTTTTGCTGAAAGATTCCAGCAAAGAAACACAGCTAGTGATGGGGAACCTCATACAAGTTTGAGTGGCTTGGGTTGACCATTCTTTAGGCATACATAGAAATGTTCACCAAAAAATGGGTAGTTGGTATCCTCCTAAAAAACCATGAAAGATCAAAAGGAATGTATTGAAAGCATCATTAAAAACTGGAGGAAAGAAGAGAAGGAAGGGCGTGAGAGAGGAGGAGAAAAGTATAAGAGCATCTTTTGTGTGGTCAGGGGAAGAAATCCAGTTTACTTTTTGCATTTTTGAAAATAAAATTCAGGATAACATTTAGCAAGGGGAAAACATTTCTTAATAAAAGGAAATAAAGAATGAAAATCCCATGCCTGCCTCAGAACAAGCAGCTACTTCTCTAAGTCTCAGGCTTCAAGGACCCAAGTGTCAAGTTGGAGTCTTGCTTTCTGCCTCTAGAGGTTAACAGAGAAGAGAAAACAAAAATGAAAATTAAAAAGGCACAAGTAAATGAAAGGGCCACCCCACAAGAATCAAATCCAATCAAAGAAAAGCTGAAAGCTTCCAGAACACCAATTCAAAGCTTCTATTTAAAATAAAATTAGATTAGGACTATCTTGGACAGCAAGGAGATCAGTCAATCCTAAAGGATATCAACCCTGAATATTCATTGGAAGGACTGATGCTGAGTGACATGACTGAACAGCAATGACTAAATACAGATTTCCAATGAGCTTATCTGATATATTTTAAAGAAGTGTCAAAGGTTAGTAAATCTGGCTATTTCCATGCCTCCCCTCCACTTCCCCAACAGACCTCCAGCTCCCCTTCGATCTTCCAGTAACTACTTCCCAAGCCTCCTGCCTCAGGGCCTTCTAGATGCCTCTCCTCCACCTGCCAATCTGATGATCTGATGATCTGATCACATCATTGCCCAGTGGAAATCCTCACTGCCATCTCAGCAGCCTCAACATCTACACCAAGCTCCTGGTATTGGGGTACATCTCTCCAACAGGTACTGAATGTTAACTGTTAGTCCCACAGGAAGCTGAAGAATAAACACAGCACATCTTCCTGAAGCTGTAATTTCACTTAAAAATTAAGGAGGGAAACATTCATTATTAATGTGTATATACCATGAAGCTGGGCTTCCCAGCTGATGCCAGTAGTAAAGAATCCGCCTGCCAATGCAGGAGACACGGGTTCGATCCCTGAATCAGGAAGATCCCCTGGAGAAGGAAGAAGAATCCAGTCCTGATTCTTCAATCCCTGGATCAGGAAGATCCCCTGGAGAAGGAAATGGCAATCCACTATAGTATTTTTGCCTGGAGAGTTCCATGGAGGGAGGAGTCTGGCAGGCTACAGTCCATGGGGTCACAAAGAGTTGGACACGACTGAGCTACTAACATATATAACATACATTCCTTCCCTTGTGGACCTCCCTCCCTGACTTGATCCCACCCCACTAGCTCATCACAGAACACCATGCTGAGCTCCGTGTGCTATAGAGCAGCCTCCCGCTAGGTATCTTTTTTGCACATGATACTTGTCATTCTTGATCTATCTCCTGCCCACCTCCCTCAGTTTCATTTCTTGCTCGCCCACCCTGGTCCTTTACCCTCTGATAACACTGGAGTTAACTGTAGCTTTTCAGATCAGAGCTGTTCTCTCATACCTTTCACAGAACACCATGCTGAGCTCCGTGTGCTATAGAGCAGCCTCCCGCTAGGTATCTTTTTTGCACATGATACTTGTCATTCTTGATCTATCTCCTGCCCACCTCCCTCAGTTTCATTTCTTGCTCGCCCACCCTGGTCCTTTACCCTCTGATAACACTGGAGTTAACTGTAGCTTTTCAGATCAGAGCTGTTCTCTCATACCTCTATGCTTTCCAGGTCCTTTTTTCTCTGCCTGACATATCCTTCTTCAACTTGCTAACTTGACAAATAATTTCCCTTATGATAAGGTGGCTTCTCATTGTGCCTTCACCTCGAGAGAAAACATTCTGGCCATATGATTGATTTGCCTGACACCCCTTCACAATGATGCTTCTCAGTGTAAATTCATAAAGACTCTGCTTTTATAGATCAGCCTTTGTGCGCCTGGTCAATATGAGTCACCCTGACAGGCAGTCACTCAGGAGGCTGCCCATACCAGGGATTTTTGTTCACACAGCTAATGCCCACGGGCTCCATCTGGTGAGAAGCAGCAGATATCCTGTGAGCTATGGTGAAACAGCCAACCCAGTAACCTTCCTTCCCTGGGCAACAAACCATCCCAATATCATTCTTTTGGCCAGGCTAGAGCCCCGGTTTCCCATGAATATCAAGGAAAATCTCAACAACTGAATTATCTGATGAGCCAGGCAGCTCCAATTCAAAATCAATAACAGAGATTTTATCATACTATAGATCAATGAGAGAAGGGCAATGCCCATCTGTGTCCTTTCATTCTCTCACTCAGCATAGAGCTTTGAGCACTGAGTGTGTGTCAGGCAGTGTGTGTGTGTGTGTGTGTGTGTGTGTGTGTGTGTGTGTGTGTGTGTGTGTGTTCAATAAAGCAAACACAATTTATGCCCTCATTGTGGCTTATTCAATTTAACACCTTGACCTCTCCAATGAAAAAGCATATTTCCTAAACAATTTTTTGTTCACCAAGCTGCCTCCAATTGCAAACTCAAACAGGGCAAAAAATATATGAGAAGCAAGTACATCAGACTTTGAGCAAGAATCCTGACAATTCATTGTTTCAGGCAACTGGCAAAAACAGTGACAACTTCCCAGCCTCCGCTCATCCTGGTCAGGCACACCATTTCTAAAGCTCCATCACTGTAATACACGATGCTGGAGTAACGCTGAATACAAACAGCCTGCTGTGAGCAATGATCTTCAACTTGACTCGTGTCTAGCCTGAGTCATCTGCTGCATTTTGCTTTATGAAGCAGTGAAATGTCTGAGGATGTCCCCTTGCTTTTAGAGTGAATTTTTAACGCATCTTCAGAAAGGAAGCCTTTGTCAGCTCTGTTTATATTCTTGACCACTTTGGAGAGGAGAGAAACGGCAGCTACAGAAGCACATAACTCCAGGTAAAAAGATCCAAAGGGGGAAGATAAAACTCAGGGATGAGGTTCTGCTTTTTGCGGGTGATCGAGACAGATTTGACACCTCTGCCCAAACACAGCGATTGCCAAGTGCAACAGTGATCCCAAGCTTGCATCAGAGTTAATAGCCTAAGCTACGTATTTTCAGTCCCACCTGCCTAAGCAAAAGTAATAAATGGTGATTATCATGGAGACATTATGCTTAGAGCTTAGTCTTTTGTCTACACTGCATCTGCTTCAAGAAGAATGAATATTAAAAATAAATCCTGTCTTATTAGTAATCATAGACATGCAAATTAACACGAAGAGATGTCATTTTTCACCTGTCAAACTAGCAAAGATTTTTAAACTGCTATTATCCAGTGTTGACAGGGGGTAGAGAAGCAAGCACTCTGACATTCTGTTGGAGGGAGTGTAAATTGGTTCAGTTTTTTGGAATACAATGTGCCAAGATGCATTATAAACGTAAATTTTTGTATATGCATGAGCTTGGGAGTTTTTTCCAACTGAAAAAAAGTAACCTAATTCCTAATGATTTGACCAGTAAGGAAACTTATATTCTCACAAATCAGGGGTGGCTGTAAGAGCCTCAGGGCTGGCCAATCCAGAAGCTCTAGGACGTCGTCACAGCCCCAGGTTTTTCCCATCTTCCTGCTCTGCCAGCGTTACTCTGCTGGTTCCTCTCCTCACCATCACAGGAGGGCTCCTGGCAGCCCACTTTCACACACCAACATCCAAAAGCAACAAACAAACAAAACCCTACCTCTTTGGAAAAAAAAAAAATTCACGTATTTGGCTGTGCCACATCTTCGTTGTGGGCACACAGGATCTTAAACCATTGTGAATGCAGGATCTGCTTCCCTGACTAGATTCAACCCAGGCCCCCCGCACTGGAAGTGCAGGGTCTTAGCCACTGAACCACCAGGGAAGTCCCAAAACCCTACCTCTTTTTCAGTCTCTTTGATATGGAGGAAGTCTTCTCTGGGAGCTCCCTAGAAGACTTATCCCTTGTACCATTTCACTGGCCTGATTTAGTGATTCCCCAAAGCAGCAGCACCTGGGAACTTCTGAGAAATGCTGTTTCTCAGCCCACGCTGGACCTACTCACAGTGAAATTTGGGGGTGAGGCCGACTCTCTTGCTCCAGTTTGAGAACCACTGATCTAAACCAGCCAACTTCACAAGGGGAATGGAATTACCAGGGTTGGTTTCAGACTTTTCATGGTCCATTCCCTTAGGCTGGGGATCGCCTCTCCTGAGCAAATGGTCTTACCTCACTGACCTCCGTTCTAGTTGTCCACTTGCGTGATGAGCCCTAACGTGCGACATTCTGTAGAATTAGGATGTTTCTCATTTGTGAGAACAGAAAATCTAACCCAAAATGTCTTTACCAATGAGGAGGTTTATTGACTCACATCATAACAAGTGTTACACATCAGGGTTAAGGACCTACTGTGTATCACAGGGAACTCTGCTCAATATTCTATAACAACCAAATTGGGAAAAGAATTTGAAAAAAGAATAGATACAAGTATAAACAAAATGAAACACTTTATTATACACCTGAAACTAAACAATATTGCTAATCAACTATACTGCAATATAAAATAAAAAGTTAAAAAATTAAAAAACTAGTAAAAGGATTAATTGAGATGTTTGCCTCTATAAACTAAAGACAAACTTCTTCCTCTTTTACATTTCTCTCTCTCTCTTTATGGGGGATGGAGGAAGGAGTGATTTGCTGTGCTGGCTTTAAAATCTATCCACAAATTTTCTGATACTCCTCCATTCAAAAAGCGAAGCTCAATTCTACTCCTCTTGAGTATGGACCATGCAGTGACTCACCTCTAACAGATGGAATGTGGTGGAAATGGTGGTGTGTGACTTTTAATACAAGGTCACAAATATTCCTTGCTCCTTTTCTCTCATAGATCACTTGTTCTGGGGGGAAACGGACCACCACACTATGATTATTAAAGCATCCAGGGGAGCAGTCTGCGAAGAAGGAATTCAGGCCCTCTGCCCACAGGCTGGAAGTGCATCCTCTGGCCCCAGTCAAGCCTTCAGATGACCGCTAATATATTGACTACCGCATATGACTCATGAGACACCTTGAGCCATAACCATCCTGCTAAGCTTCTCAATGAAATGAAATGCAAGTCACTCAGTTGGGTCTGACTCTTCACGACCCCATGGACTATGTAGTCCGTGGAATTCTGCAGGCCAGGATATTGGAGTGGGTAGGGTAGCTTTTCCCTTCTCCAGGGGATCTTCCCAAACCAGGGATTGAACCCAGGTCTCCCACATTGCAGGTGGATTTTTTACCAGCTGAGCCACCGGGGAAGATGATTGAGTGACTGAACTGAACTGAAGTTGCTCAGTAATTCTCCAAACAAACTTTGAGGGCAATTTACTGTAGAGTCTAATCGAAACCCCTAGTAGAATGGCTTGGATGTCTGGAGGCCCAGTGACTTCAGTTTTACTTTGCAACTTTTTCTTCTCCCCAGGATGTACGTGAGTCCCCAGTAGGGGTGGATTGGGAGTAACCTAACCCTTGTTTTCTTCCTACACTTAGGTCCTGTTGCTAGTTCTTGTCCATTATATGGCAAGCATCTTCCTTTCTTGTGCTGATTACTCTTCTTTTAGATATCCTGGCATCTCCCCCTGAATCTAATTTCTTTAGCCTCTTCTTGGTCTGTGCCACTTTTCTGCATTCTAGCAGAGACCTGCTGGAAAGAAGCTGCACCTCTCCCTATAGCAGTGACTCTAGTAGCAGAAATTTCTAGTCATGCCTCAAGGGTGAAGGAAAAGTTGGAAGCATTTTTGATTCAGGGCAAACTTGTGGGTAAACTCCAAATTCCACCTTAGAGGAAGTGTAGGGATACGTGCCGAGACAGCAGCATTTTCTGGACTTTTAAAGCAAATCGACATAATCTTTCCAGTCAACAAGACAATTCTTGTGACTTAACTAAGGCTATGCTTCTGTTCTGCCCTGGAGTAGAGGTGGCCGATGACTCCAGGCCTGTGTCTCTAGAAAGTACCTGTAGAAGCTCCCCAGCCCAATAGGATCAAAGGTACATGGGGAAATGGTGCAGGCCTGTGTGATGCTTCCACACGGCACACGCATACATGCCAGGTTGCTTGAGCCATGTCCGACTCTTTGCAACCCTATGGACGGCAGCCTGCCAGCCTCCTGGTCTATCCTTGAGGTTCTCCAGGCAAGACTGCTCCTTGCTGACCCAGGGATCTAGCCTGCATCTGTTACAGCTCCTGCACCGGCACATGAGTTCTTACCACTAGAGCCGCCTGGGAGGCCCTACACACTGCANGGTGCAGGCCTGTGTGATGCTTCCACACGGCACACGCATACATGCCAGGTTGCTTGAGCCATGTCCGACTCTTTGCAACCCTATGGACGGCAGCCTGCCAGCCTCCTGGTCTATCCTTGAGGTTCTCCAGGCAAGACTGCTCCTTGCTGACCCAGGGATCTAGCCTGCATCTGTTACAGCTCCTGCACCGGCACATGAGTTCTTACCACTAGAGCCGCCTGGGAGGCCCTACACACTGCATGGAAGCCTGTAAACAAGACCCACGAGGCACCCTAACTTTGACCAACTGTAGCTATTTTGTATGATTTATATGCAGTAAAATGTAAGTGTTCGATTCAGTTATTTTTGACAGTTATGTACCCCTGTGAAACCACCACCAGACAAGACGCAGGCCACTTCAGCACCTCAGGAAATCCTCTCTGGCCCCTTTCCATTAACCCCCTCCCCCAGAACTCGTGCTTTTGAGTTTCTACCATCATCGAGAATTTTGTCCAGAACTACTGCTTTTGAAAGAGTGAGGTTTGTTTTTTTCATCGTATTTCCTAAATAATGTGTTGTTGACTTCTGAGGAAGCCCTTGATATTTGTACATTTATTTCATGTCTGATCACCTCATTGAATGGTCTTAACGGTTCTGGTAGCTTTACAGTAATTTAACAGGGTTTTCTAGATGATATCTAGATAATATCTTCTGAAAACAATACTTTTATTTTTTCCTTTCTACTTGCTATCTTGGTTTTCCCCTGCCTTATCACTTTGTTGTTGTTGTTCAGTTGCTAAGTCATGTCCGACTCTTTGCAACACCATGGACTGTAGCACGCCTGGCTTCCCTGTCCTTTACCATCTCCTGAAGCTTGCTCAAACTCTCCTGTCCATTGAGTTGGTGATGCCATCCAACCATCTCATCCTCTGTCACCCCCTTCTCCTCCTGCCTTCAATCTTTTCCAGAATCAAGGTCTTTTCCAATGAGTCAGCTCTTTGCATCACGTGGCCAAACGTATCAGAGCTTCAGCTTCAACATTAAGCCTTCTAATGAATATTCAGGGTTGATTTCCTTCAGGATTGACTGGCTTGACCTCGTGAAATCCAAGGGACACTCAAGAGTCTTCTCTAACACCACAATTCGAAAGTATCAGTCCTTTGGCACTCAGTCTTGTCACTTTGGCCATTATTAAATTATTCTAACATTCTTTAGTATAAAGATGCATTCATGTGTGCATGCTCAGTTGTTCAGTTGTGTCTGACTCTCTGACACCCCATCAACTATAGTCTGCCAGGCTCCTCTGTCCATAAAATTCTCCAGGAAAGAATACTAGAGTAGGTTGCCATTTCCTTCTCCAGAGGACCTTCCTGACCCAGAAATCGAACCTGTGTCTCCTGCATTGGTAGGCAGGTTCTTTACCACTGAGTCACCTGGGAAGCCCAGATAAAGATATTGGTGTTGATTTTTTGACCAATTTGAAAATGATGGATTGGGGAATAGAGCAGCTTTAATCTGAGTAAAGAGAAGCCACATCAGGAGTTCAGGTGTGACGTGATAATAGTGACTGGTGGGGAGTGATACAGCAAAAAGAAGGGACATATATGAAAGATAGTTTAGGTTTTAAAAAAGGTTGGGTTGTGATACGAGGAGGAAAAATCAGTGTAGGCCACAGTCCTAATGCTGTGGTTCCACTGACAATAAAACATATGAGTGACAGTCACTCAGTTGTATCCAGCTTTTTATTGGTTAGCAATGGGACCCCATGGACTGCAGACTTCCAGGCTCCTCTGTCTGTAGAATTCTCTAGGCCAGAATACTGGAGTGGGTAGCCTTTCCCTTCTCCAGGGGATGGTCCCAACCCAGAAATCAAACCCAGGGATCAAAGCTGGTAAAGAACAAATTCTTTACCAGCTGAGCCACAAGGGAAGCCCAATAATACTGGAGTAGGTAGCCTATCCCTTCTCCAGTAGATCTTCCTGACCCAAGAATTGAACCAGGGTTTCCTGCATTGCAGGTAGATTCTTTACCCACTGAGCTATCATGGAAACCCAAAATATACAAAAAGAGCTCTATTTTGAATCAACTCTGGTATCCGTCATAACTTACTCATCTTAAAAGAGGTGAGAAGGAAATTAAGGATGTATTTTGGCTCATGAAAACTTACAACTAAGAATTTAAGACAATTTAGCATATAGCTTCTTTCCCTACTGTATATTCACAGTACCACTCTTAACCTACCAACAAGCAAAATGTGGTATAAGAATTAAGACCTTATTTTGACTTTTCCAGTTCAAAAAGAAATCTTTCTTTTCCTTTTGTATTTCAAATACATAGAATTACAGTGATGTGGTCAATATATTCACCTCAAGTCAGTTTATGCCATATTAACATTAGGAGTTCACAAAGAACCTCATTTTATCATTAACATTTCAAAATTTTATTTATTTGGCTCTTTCACCCAACTCCTAATTCTATTTCTATCCCACTATATTATACTCTTGTTATCTAACATACAGCTGCCTTGTATGGCTTTATTTACACCTAAAGGCATTTTGGGGACTTCCCACTGGCCTGTGGCTCAGTGCTAAAGAACCTGCCTCAATGCAGGAGATGCAAGTTCCATCCCTGGGTCAGGAAGATCCCCTGGAGAAGGAAATGGCAACCCACTCCAGTATTCTTGCCTGGAGAATCCCATGGACAGAGGAGCCTGGCGGGCTACAGTCCATGGGGGTCACAGAAGAGCAGGACAAGACTTAGCGAGTAAACAACAACAGAGGCCTTCTCAGCAGTACTTTACTAGTGTGGATTATTCTTGTTCTACAAACAGTATTGCACTGGGCATATCATTAGGTCTTTTTACTTTTTTCATTCAGTATTATACGTTTGAGATTTATTGATGTTAATATATATAAAGAGTATTAACATTAAAAATAAAATGAACACCAGTGATCCATCACCTGCAATTAGATTGCTGGTACCATTGAAACAAGGTGCCCTCTGATCCAACCAAACTTCCTCACCAATAGGTAACTAAATCCCAAATCTGTGCTTATTATTTCCTTAATTTTCTTTATTCATTTTGCCATGTATATTATGAAAGCTTCCCTGGCGGCTCAGACAGTAGAATCTGCCTGTAATGCAAAAGACCTGAGTTCAATCCCTGGATTCTCTGGAGAAGGGAATGGCAATCCACTCCAGTATTCTTGCCTGGAGAATTCCATGGACAGAGGAACCTGAAAGTCTACAGTCCACGGGGTCTCAAAGAGTCAGACACAATTGATCAAAGAACATTTTCACTCATATATATTATGCACTCCAAAATAATACATTATGTAGTTTTTACATGATTTTCAACTTTGCATAAGTGGAATTATATGTATTCTTTTTTCATTTTTATTGTATATTGAAGTATACTTGATTTACAATGTTGTATTAGCTTGAGATACACAGCAAAATTATTTAGTTATACATATACGTATATCCATTCTTTTTCAGATTCTTTCCCCATATAGGTTATTGCAGAGAATTATATGTACTCTTATGCAACTTTTTAAAATTCAACATTATGTATGTGAGATTCATTCCTGCAGATGGTTGTAATTGTTGTGATAACATTTTCATAGCCATGCATCGATGTTCATCCATTTTCCATCCTCAGACATTTGGGTTGTTTGCATGATTTTACTATCACAAAGCTGGTATGAACATCCTTAAGCATATGTGCAGAAGCATCTCTATGCCGCAAAGCGGAGTTGCAGGGTTAGGAGTACATACATCTTCCACTTCAATAGATTCCAAATTATGTCCAAAGTGGTTGCAGCAATTGGCATGTCAACCAGCAAAGAGCTGACTCATTTGAAAAGACCCTGATGCTGGGAAAAATTGAGGGCAGGAGGAGAAGGGGATGACAGAGGATGAGATGGTTGGATGGCATCACTGACTCAATGGACATGGGTTTGGGTGGACTCCGGGAGTTGGTGATGGACAGGGAGACCTGGCGTGCTGCAGTTCATGGGGTGGCAAAGAGTCAGACACGACTGAGTAACTGAACTGAACTGAACTCAACCAGCAGAGAATCAGTATTCCAGCAGCACCAAGCTTCTCAAAGTTTCAATAGTGTCAGAGTTAAACGTGTGCCAATAGTGTAGCTATAAAATATGGCTTTCATTTTCATTGCTAACCAATGAACTCGACAATTTTTTTATGTTTATTCAGCATTTGGTGACGTGACCAGTCAATGCTTTTGTCTTTTTTTCTGTTGGATTTTTTGTTGGGCTTGACTGGTACATAGATGGATACTTGAATATGATATTCCTTTTAGCACATCACATTTATCAGTTCCTCTTACTGCTGCCTGTTTAGTTCATTTCCAACCCTTCATTATTACAAACAACAGTGCACTAAACATCCTAGTGCAAGTCTCTTTGGGAGGTAAGAGATGTCCCTTGAAGTGGAACAGCTGGGTCTTAGAGTGAGTGCATATTCAGGCTCTCTAAAGGCTGATGACTTGCTCTCCCAAACAGCAATACCAATGAACTGTCTTTCTACAAGGGGCTGAAGTTTCCCCTTCATTCTCCTACACATTTGCCAGTACCTGATATTACTCATAAGGCAACTTTAGGTACATACTGTCTCATGGAGTTTGTAAATAATCCTGGAAGGTAGAAAATTTTTTTAAAAACAGCAGCATTTTTCTAGTACTTTACAATTTGCAAGTCTTTTCACTTGCATTTTCTACCCCATCTTATGCTCACGTTCTGTCACTCATTTTCTTGAAAGCCATGCTCAAAGAGCTATGTATTTCATTCTCTAAATCCCATATGCTGTTTCACACTTTCACATAAACACAAGGGTCTTGCCCAGCTCAAGTATAACCCAAAATATTTCCCAAATCCTGTCCAGTCATGAGCTGTTCTTTATCCCATACCCTGGGGAAGCATAGAAAACCAGAGCCTATTCTCTGTCACGGGGATCATCAAAAAGGAGAATGTGATTCTGTTATCTTCTCCCCATAGACCCTGCCTCCTCCCAAAGCCAAAGGAGGTAGAGGGCTCCTCACACATGAGAAGGAGTATGGATACTGGTCAGCCAAACACAAGGACAAGTTGTCCAGCAAAGAGATTATAAATAGGTCAGTTAAGGACAGAGTGTTCCAGTCTTTTCTCCCTAAACATAATCTTTCTCTCCTTTCCTTCATCCAGTGTCTGGTGACAGGTTTGGGATAAAGAATGAGACACAGTATCGTAATCACTCAAGCATTCCTACCAATGGAAGCTCACTTGTGAGCTGCTTGTTTTTCAAGAGCTTTGTGGCTGTGTTCCGTATGTTGGCAATATGTCATTCTAATGATTTTATTTTAACAGTAATGAATTATGACTCGGTTCCCTCAGTAAGGCATATGGCATCTCATTTCAATCCCAAGTGAATCGGTGTTGTAGTAATGAATACCAACTTCATCAATAACATTAGAGAATATAAAACGGTGTTCTCTAAGCCATTGTCTTTCTTTTCTGTAATCTTTGCATTCCATCACTTTGACTAATTATCGCTAGATTTAGCTTCCTTTTAATTTACAAAACACTCGTGCATGTCTGCCTGAATTATAACTGCCAGATTCCGATTTCACTAGGTTTGGAGCACCTGTGTGGGGCTTTTTTCACCCAATAAACTCTACTGTTTCTAACTGAGACAACCTGGGTTCAGGAAAGTGAAGTCCTTTGGTCAAGGTCCCAGTGATGAAGCCAGGATTTCATCACTGGGTTTAAACCTCAAAATCTAGAGCCTTTTCTACTAAGCCACGCCCCAACTATATAGAGTTCTTTCAGTTGTTTTTTTAAGCTTCACATATACAATTCCTGAATTTTAATTTAATTTTCTTTATAATCTTGAAGAAATTTGGATGGTATCCCACTTTGAAATTTGAGTCCCTGTAGAGTAAAAACCCAAGCCTTACGGTATCTTGCCACATTCCTCAGAGATGCATATTAGATGCTATCGAACTCGACCAGCTTCTGCTCTCTAAAAGGCAAGGTGGAGAGATTTCTACTACCAATCAGTTGCCTTGACAGTTATTTTCATTCCCTTTCCCTGTGAGAATCAATACCAATAAATATGAGACTCTGGATTTCTAGCTACACAGCTTTAGATGTATAGAATCATGCTTTCAAATATCGTAGGAATCTGTCTGGAATGGGTGAGGATATCTTACATTTTCAGGTTTCAAATTTCAATCTTCTGATAGGTATTTGGCTTTCAGAGCTGTATTATAAACCCAAGGAATTTTGACCGAGTTTCAGCTAAGCCTACAAAAGATCAGAACTTTATAGGAACATGATGAATCATTTAAGATAAAGAGTCTGGAGATAAACATACTTAGATATCATAAAACTGTCACTAGAAAATTGTGTTCTCAATTTTCTTTTCCAACCCTTGTGCCTGTGTGGTATGGTTTAGTCACTGAGTTGTGTCCGACTCTTGTGACCTCATGGACTGTAGCCTGGCCAGGCTTCTCTGTCCGTGGAATTCTCCAGGCAAGAATACTCGAGTAGGTTACCATTTCCTTTTCCAGGGGATCTCCCTGACCCAGGAATCAAATCCAGGTCTCCTGCATTGCAGGCTGGTTCTCTCCTGACTGAGCTACAAGGGGAGCCTGACCCTTGTGTCTATATGACCACTATTCCCACTGACTGAGAAGCAGCCTGACTCCTCTCTCCTCATCATAGCTCCATCCGCCTGTAAAGCTCCTGCGTCAGAGCTGAATCCTTGTGACTGAAACCTTTCAGACATCCATGCCAGTCCCTTGTGATAGTTCCTCCCTGTTCCCACAGCACTGTGTGCACGCATGCAATCACTCATTCACCCAGCAAATATTCACTGCGGGTCTACCATGTGACTCACCAGAAAAGACCCTGATTCTGGGAAAGACTGATGGCAGGAGGAGAAGGGGGCCACAGAGGATGAAATGGTTGGATGGCATCATCGGCTCAATGGACTCCTTGGCTCAATGAGTTTGCACAAACTAGGAGACAGTGAAGGACAGGGAAGCCTGGCGCACTGCAGTCCATGGGATCGCAAACAGTTGGACACAACTAAGCAACTAAACAACAGCAACTGCCATGTGCCAGGGGCCACCCTAGGCTCTGAGATACATCCAGGAACCAACAGACAAAAACCTTGCCCTGTAGAGACTGCACTACACCTGCAGACCACAAACAAGAAAACACAAAAATGAAACAGAGGGCCCTGGACAGTGATGAATGACACGGGGAAAGGCGAAGCAGGGAGGGATGGGTGCAGAGCACAGGGGTGAGGAGGAGGCTTCTGACCTAGAAGAGAGGGGCAGGGTAGACCTCATTGAGCAGATGACAGAGTTGAGGGAGCATAGGAAGTTACCCATGTCAGGGAGGAGCATTCCAGGCTGAGGGCCAGATAGTAACAAGCGGGCAGGAGACCCCTTCAGCAGGAGCAAAGTGATGAACGAGACACAGTATTCACAGAGGCCATGGGGATCAAGCTGTGGCAGCCCAGTTGGTCATTCTCAGGATGTTGGGTTTTTGCAACAAGAGAAGTGGAGAGACATTAGAGGATTCTGAGCAGAGGGGATCGAATTCTAAATATCTTATCAAGACTTCCTGTTGGACAGATTATGAAATATAATCAAGGATGGCCCCAGGGTACATTCCACCATAACAGCCCTCATTGCACTCAGTCATACATGTTTAACTACATGTCTTTGCCCCTCACTGGATGTGACTTGGTTGGGACAGAAGCTGTCTTTGGATTCCCAATGTCCAGCTTAGGGCAGGACACATAGGCAAGAAACGTGCTTTGAGTCTCGTAGTCAAAATGAGTGTGTCTCAGCCATGAATTTTATTAGTGAACTGAGACAGGCTTTCGATATCACTCGGGAAGACAAGTCAGAGACTGGGAAAGCATCTCCATCCAGCCTCTCCTCTCAGGATGGACAGCTTCCAGACATCACCAACATTGCTCTTCCAGGGGTGGATGTGAGAAATGCTGGCTACTCAAGCCCTCTTTACACAAGGACATGGTGGCAGATGGAACGAACTTCTATATCTGCTGAGACCTGGTGCAGACATCTGTCTATTCAGAGTATTACAGTCAGAATTATTTAGAGCCAGGGGAATTCCCCTGAGGCTAGTTTCAGCCGAGCAGGGTGGCTGCACAGGACTTGATGAGGACTCCAGAAGGCTTTAATGCTGGGTGGGCACAGCACCAGTTGCCCATTGAACTGCCAGGAGACGCCCCTCCCTGGCAGCCTCGTTCTCCTGAACACAGAGGTGTCAGGATGAGTTACAGCTCCTTCTGGATGCCAAACACACCCTCTCACCCTGTGTGGTTTTGTCTGCTGAAGATCCCTTCCCTGTCTCTGAGGGCAGAGAGAAAAAGCACTGCAACTGGAGTCAGAACAGGTAAAGCGTGGAGTGAATGTGGACCTGGCCCTGGAGTGACATAAAGTGCTGTTCTTTGTCCTGCCCACCTCCATTACTGGCTAAAAGGAAGGCCCACAGTCGGGACTGGTTTATCCAACAAGGAAAGGCACCAGCAAAGCAGGGAGAGAGAGGGGAGATTTCAAAATCCAGCAAGAAGCCATTTAAATTTCAGCATGTATGTAAACTTCATGCCATTTTGAAAAATAAACTATTTTAAGGTTTAATGGTAGTCTTACTCTGAATTGCATATGCTGATGGCGTGGTGAGCTATTCAGTCTATAGTTTCTAATCTGTTCCCATCAACACACGTGGAGGGCTTCTCAAAGCTACAGTTTAGGCATAAGAAATAAACCTGCTTCCTCTGATTTGAACAGGCAAGCTCCATTATGTGACAAATTCTATGAGACTTTTCAAGACCAACGAGAGCACAGGGCTTGTGAGCATCAGGAAGAGGGTGTGTGGTCACTTACCAGGTGACCACAATGCTATTCCATCAGGCTCTTGGGAATGTGTCTGTAGACCAGGTGCCATCACGTGTATCTGAGCTGCACAGTGATACTTGTCACCTTCCTCATGGTGTATATACAGTCTGCACACAGTGGGCCAGGACCACCACTGGCCCTGAGGAGGGAAAGTATTCCTGCCCCCAATGGAACTAACACATGGTATTATTTGTATAGCTCTTGTGTTGCCTGACTGTCACTATATTGCATTACATTTATTACTCTCTTTTAACCAGGGATGGAAACATGTAGCACTCTGCCATCTTCCTGCCCACTCCCCATGACAGATGTTGTATGTGATCACAGTGCTTTTCCCACTGACCCAAGAATAGACCTCAACATTTTCTCAACACACACTCCAGGCAGCCATTACCAACTATTAACCAAATGGTGATGGCATGTGACATGAAGCCTTCTTTCATCCTAATTCTGATGGTCAGCTTTTTGAAGAGCAGGAATCCTGTCTTCTGCATTTTCTGTATTTTTGTACTTACCCCCTGTCTCAGATACAGAAAGCAATCTAGAGTAATTTTCCCTTCTAGAACTTTCATATGCATTCATCAACCTTTCCCCATGCATGTGGGAGTGTTAAGTGTTAGTCGCTCAGTTGTGTCCAACTCTGTGATCCCATGGACAGTAGCCTGCCAGGCTCCTCTGTCCATGGGGTTTTCCGGGCAAGAATCCTGGAGTGGGTTGCCATTCCCCTCACCAGGGAATCATCCCAACCCAGGGATTGAACCTGGGTTTCCTGCATTGCAGACAAATTCTTTACCATCTGAGCCACCAGGGAAGCACCAGAGAAGCATGTGGGAACACAGAAACAAATCCGGCTTAGTCTCCAACCTCCAGAGCCTTATAGTCATTTAACACTTATGATACCAACTCTGATGAAGCATATATTATAGCATTGATTCCAAAGAAATTTTGTGGGTCAGTCTGAAAGGTCAAAGAGGTAGCCCCAGAAACTAGGTTAGTTAAGGGCAAGATGCTATATTTAACAAATAACAATTAAAATGTCCTTGCTCCTTGGCGAATTGCCTTCCAGAAGCAAAACTGTCAGACTTTGAGACGTCCTGGCGCCCTGTGATAAAATGACTTTGGGATGGCATATATCACTGCTAAGCCATTCCCTTCACATTTATTTTCCTCATTACCATTGTTAAGAAATTGAACAGGAAAACCTTCTGCAACTGAGATAATGACTTTCTCTGAATCCTTTACACCAGTTGTAAGGGGCTACCCAATCTGACATTCCAATTTGTTTTCATTTCTCTTTTAACCACCCCAAATAGGAGCTAAGTTGTAATTTTTTAAAGTGCCTAAAAACTTTTGTGAGCCTCATTAATAACAGGGCTGATCCGCACATTTGAGTTGGCAACTGTTATTCCCATCAGGGCAGAAGCTGCAGCTCTGAGAACACCCAATTACACTGGCTAATGAGGCCCATTAATCCGTGCTCGTAGCTTTGGGGAACACCACTGAACAGTCTGTTGACCTCTGGAGCAGGCTGCATAGTCACTGTCATATTTTATGTGTAACATTTCTAGCAAAGTTAGCTGTGGTTAAGGTCTTCACTCCCTGATAGCTCGGTTGGTACAGACTCCGCCTGCAATGTAGGAGATTGATTCCCCAGTTTGATTCCTGGACCCTGAGGATTCGCTGGAAAAGGATAGGCTACCCACACCAATATTCCTGGGCTTTCCTTGTGGCTCAGCTTGTAAAGAATCCACCTGCAATGTGGGAGACCAGGGTTCCATCCCTGGTTTTGGAAGATCCCCTGGAGAAGGGAAAGTCTACCCACCCCAGTATTCTGGCATGTATAACAGTCCATGGAGTCGCAGAGTCCGACACAACTGAGCAACTTTCACTTTCAGGGTCTTCACTCAGGTTTTACTAATTGTCAGTTCAGTTCAGTTCAGTTGTCTGACTCCTTGAGACCCCAAGGACTGCAGCATGCCAGGCTTACCTATCCATCACCAACTCCCAATACTCAAACTCATGTCTATCAAGTTAGTGATGCCATCCAACCATCCCATCCTCTGTCACCCCCTTCCCCTCTAGCCTTCAATCTTTCCCAGCATCGGGGTCTTTTTAAATGAGTTAGTTCTTCCAATCAGGTGGCCAAAGTATCAGAGTTTCAGCTTCAGCAGCAGTCCTTCCAATGAATATTCAGGACTGATCTCATTTAGGATTGACTGGTTGGATCATTGCATCTGGTCCCATCACCTCATGACAAATAGATGGGGAAGCAAAAGAAAGAGTGTCAGATTTTATTTTGGGGGGGGCTCCAAAATCACTGCAGATGGTGACTGCAGCCATGAAATTAAGACACTTGCTCCTTGGAAGAAAGTTGTGACCAACCTAAACAGCATATTAAAAAGCAGAGACATTAATTACATTGCTAACAAAAGTCCGTCTAGTCAAAGCTATGGTTTTTTCCAGTAGTCATATATGGATGTGAGAGTTTGACTATAAACAAAGCTGAGCACCAAAGAACTGATGCTTTTGAACTGTGATGTTGAAGACTTTTGAAAGTCCCTTGGACAGCAAGGAGATCCAACCAGTCCACCCTAAAGGAAATCAGTCCTGAATATTCATTGGAAGGACTGCTGCTGAAGAAGCTGAAACTCCGTTACTGTGTCCATTTGATTGGAAGAACTGACTCATTGGAAAAAAAACCTGATGCTGGGAAAGCTTGAAGGTGGGAGGAGAAGGGGATGACAGAGGATGAGATGGTTGGATGGCATCACCGACTTGGTGGACATGAGTTTGAGTTGGTGATGGACAGGGAGGCCTGGTGTGCTGCAGTCTATGGGGATGCAAAGAGTCAGACACAAATGAGCAACTGAACTGAACTAACTGATTGGATCTCCTTGCGGTCCAAGGGACTCTCAAGAGTCTTTTCCAACACCACAGTTCAAAAGCATCAATACTTCAGTGCTTAGCTTTCTTTATAGTCCAACTCTCACATCCATACATGATTACTGGAAAAACCATAGCTTTGACTAGATGGACCTTTGTCAGCAAAGTAATGTCTTTGCTTTTTAATATGCTGTCCAGGTTGGTTATAGCTTTTCCTCCAAGGTGCAAGTGTCTTTTAATTTCATGGCTGCAGTCACTATCTGCAGTAATTTTGGAGCCCAATAAAATTCACTGTTTCCACTGTTTCCCCATCTATTTGCCATGAAGTGATGGGACTGGATGCCATAATATTCATTTTCTGAATGTTGGGTCTTAAGCCAACTTTTTCACTCTCCTCTCTCACTTTCATCAAGAGGTTCTTTAGTTCTTCTTTGCTTTCTGCCACAAGGGTGGTGTCATCTGCATATCTGAGGTTATTGATATTTCTCCTGGCAATCTTGATTCCAGCTTGTGCTTCATCCAACCCAGCATTTTACATGATGTACTCTGCATAGAAGTTAAATAAGCAGGGTGGCAATAGACAGCCTTGTCATACTCCTTTCCTGATTTGGAACCAGTCTGTTGTTCCATGTCCAGTTCTAACTGTTGCTTCTTGACCTGCATACAGATTTCTCAGGAGGCAGGTCAGGTGGTCTGGTATTCCCATCTCTTTCAGAATTTTCCACAGTTTGTTGTGATCCACACAGACAAAGGCTTTGACGTAGTTAATTAAGCAAAAGCAGATGTTCTTCTGGAACTCTCTTGCTTTTTTGATGATCCAAGGGATGTTGACAATTTGATCTCTGGTTTCTCTGCCTTTTCTAAAACCAGCTTGAACATCTGGAAGTTCACGGGTCACATATTTCTGAAGCCTGGCTTGGAGAATTTTGAGCGTTACTTTACTAGCGTGTGAGATAAGTACAATTGTGCTGTAGTCTGAGCATTCTTTGGCATTGCCTTTCTTTGGGATTGGAATGAAAACTGACCTTTTCCAGTCCTGTGGCCACTGTTGAGTTTTCCAAATTTGCTGACATATTGAGTGCAGCACTTTCACAACATTATCTTTTAGGATTTGAAATAGCTCAATTGGAACTCCATCACCTCCACTAGCTTTGTTTGTAGTGATGGTTTCTAAGGCCCACTTGACTTCACATTCCAAGATGTCTGGCTCTAGGTGAGTGATCACACCATCATGATTATCTGGATCACGAAGATCTTTTTTACAGTTCTTCTGTGTATTCTTGCCATCTCTTCTTAATATCTTCTGTTTCTGTTAGGTCCAGACCATTTCTGTCCTTTGCTGTGCTCGTCTTTGTGTGAAATGTTCTCTTGTTATCGTAATTTTCTTGAAGAGATCTCTAGTTTTTCCCATTATATTGTTTTCCTCTATTTCTAGAGAAATATCAAGAGAGGACAATTTTAGGAAGGATCAGCAACTGCAGAATCAGGTGGTCTGCAAAATAGGTCCCACCTCTGGTACCAATGGCCAGCCTTTGCCAAGCACTCACATGTCCTAATTCCCCACGTCTCTGAATGTTACTTTATTTGGAAAAGTCTTTGCATACTTAATATATGCATATATATCATTGCACATATAATTAATGATTTGGGGATGAAGAAATCATCCTGGACTATCTGATGGGTCCTAAATTCAGTGATGTGTCCTTATAAGAGACACACTGGAAAGAAAGAGAAGATGGCATGAAGATAGATTCTGTGATTGGAGTAACACAGCTACTAGCCAAAGAATGTCAAGGATTGCTGGAAGACACCAGGAGCTTGGAGAGTGGCATGAAATGGATTCCCCCTTAGAGGCATCAGAAGAACCAGTGTGCTGACACCTTAATTTCAGACTTCTGGCCTCCAGAACTGTGCAGAAATACATTAGTATCGTTTTGAGTGATTCGGTTTGTGGCAATTTGTCACAGAAGTCACAAGAAACTAATATATCAATGAATGAAGAAAAATCTTTCACAAACATGCAACACTCGTTCAAAGAAAAACTTTAAAAACTAGGAATATAAGGAAAAGGTAACTTACAGATGGAGCAAATGTATTAGAAACACATATCAACGTAAGATTAATATCCAAAATGTGGAAAGAATTGCAAATCAGTAAGGAAAAGATCAAAATCCTAATGGGAAAAAAGGTACTAAACATGAACAGACAACTCATGGAAAAGGAAACTCATTCAGTCTCACCTGTAATCAAGAAAATGCAAACTGAAATACTAACGAGATTCTATTTCACACTCATCAAATTGGCTGTAAGTTTAAAATGAAAATCTCAGTGTTGGCAAGTGTGGAGAAAAATTAACTCAGCAGACCTGATTGCTCACATTTTGTACATTCTCAGGGGGGCCTGCTTGTATGACTAGCCCTAGGCTAGCTCCTGAGAACTGACCTATTGGTTATTGGACTATTTCTTAAACTGATAAGGGCATTTTATATATTTTAACCATGTTGTACCAACTTGTTTATATAATTTTTGTAAACACTGATTTATGGTGAACAGATACTTCCTTCTGCAGGAGTTTCAGTTACCATGTCTAATCACAAAGGCAATATGTGGGACTTCCCTGATGGTCAGCTGCTGCTGTTGCTGCTGCTAAGTCACTTCAGTCGTGTCTGACTCTGTGCGACCCCAGAGACGGCAGCCCATGGGGCTCCCCCGTCCCTGAGATTCTCCAGGCAGGAACACTGGAGTGGGTTGCCATTTCCTTCTCCAATGCATGAAAGTGAAAAGTGAAAGTGAAGTCACTCAGTCGTGTCCAACTCTTCGTGACCCCATGGACTGCAGCCTACCAGGCTCCTCCATCCATGGGATTCTCCAGGCAAGAGTACTGGAGTGGGGTGCCATCGCCTTCTCCGCCCTGGTGGTCTAGTAGTTAAGATTTCATCTTCCAGTGCCGGGGATGCAGGTTCAGTCCCTGGTCTGGAAGCTAAGATCTTATGTGCTAGTTCAGTTCAGTTCAGTTCAGTTCAGTTGCTCAGTCGTGTCCGACTCTTTGTGACCCCATGAATCGCAGCACACCAGGCCTCCCTGTTCATCACCATCTCCCCAGAGTTCACTCAGACTCACATCCATCGAGTAGTGATGCCATCCACCCATCTCATCCTCTGTCGTCCCCTTCTCCTCCTGCGCCCAATCTCTCCCAGCATCAGAGTCTTTTCCAATGAGTCAACTCTTCGCATGAGGTGGCCAAAGTACTGGAGTTTCAGCTTTAGCATCATTCCTTCCAAAGAAATCCCAGGTTGATCTCCTTCAGAATGGACTGGTTGGATCTCCTTGCAGTCCAAGGGACTCTCAAGAGTCTTCTCCAACACCACACTTCAAAAGCATCAATTCTTCAGTGCTCAGCTTTCTTCACAGTCCAACTCTCACATCCATACATGACCCCAGGAAAAACCATAGCCTTGACTAGACGGACCTTAGTCAGCAAAGTAATGTCTCTGTTTTTGAATATACTATCTAGGTTGGTCATAACTTTTCTTCCAAGGAGTAAACGTCTTTTAATTTCATGGCTGCAGTAACCAGCTGCATTGATTTTGGAGCCCCCAAAAATAAAGTCTGACACTGTTTCCACTGTTTCCCCATCTATTTCCCATA